>JAHRHZ010000052.1:26240796-26316534 GCA_024137785.1 Ginglymostoma cirratum | reverse complement strand
CCCCCCCGCAGTGGTCAAGAACGCCCTCAACCGTGTCTCCCGCATTTTCCACTACTCATCCCTCACATCCCGTCCCTGCAATAATAACCAAAAAAGAATCCCCCTCATCCTGACGTACCACCCCACCAACCTCCGGATCCAACGCATCATCCTCCGACACTTCCGCCATCTGCAATCTGACCCCACCACCAAAGACATTTTTCCCACCCCACCCTTATCTGCCTTCCGGAGGGACCACTCTCTCCGTGACTCCCTTGTCCGCTCCACACTCCCCTCCAGCCCCACCACACCCGGCACTTTTCCCTGCAACCGCAGGAAGTGCTACACCTGCCCCCATACCTCCTCCCTCACCCCAGTCCCAGGCCCCAAGAAGACTTTCCACATCAAGCAGATGTTCACCTGCACATCTGCCAATGTGGTATACTGCATCCGCTGTCCCATTGTGGCCTCCTCTACATCGGGGAAACCAAGCGGAGGCTTGGGGACCGCTTTGCAGAACACCTGCACTCAGTTCGCAACAAACAACTGCACCTCCCAGTCGCGAACCATTTCAACTCCCCCTCCCATTCCTCAGACGACATGTCCATCCTGGGCCTCCTGCAGTGCCACAATGATGCCACCCAAAGGTTGCAGGAACAGGAAATCATATTCAGCCTGGGAACCCTGCAGCCCAATGGTATCAATGTGGATTTCACAAGCTTCAAAATCTCCCCTCCCCCGACCACATCCCAAAACCAGCCCAGCTCGTCCCCGCCTCCCTAACCTGTTCTTCCTCTCACCTATCCCCTCCTCCTACCTCAAGCCCCACCCCCATCTCTTATCTGCTAACCTCATCCCGCCCCCTTACCCTGTCCGTCCTCCCTGGACTGACCTATCTCCTCCCTACCACTCCACCTCCACTCACCTTTACTGGCTCCATCCCGCCTCTTTGACTTGTCTGCCTCCTCTCCACCTATCCTCTCCTCTATCCATCCTCTATCCGCCTCCCCCTCTCTCCCTATTTATTTCAGAACCCTCTTCCCCTCCCCCATGTCTGATGTATGGGTCTAGGCCCGAAATGTCAAGCTTTCCTGCTCCTATGATGCTACTTGGCCTGCTGTGTTCATTCAGCTCCACATCTTGTCATCGCGGATTCTCCAGCATCTGCAGTACCTATTATCTCTGATACAACATCTTGGTAGACCTTTTCTGTACTCTCTCCAAAGCCACCACATCCTTCTGGTAGTGTGGTGATCAGAATTGAATACAATATTCCAAATGCGGCCTAACTAAGGTTCTATAAAGCTGCAACGTTACCTGCCAATTTTTAAACTCAATGCCCCGGCTGATGAAGGTAACCATGCCATCTGCCTTGTTGACTACCTTCTCCACCTGTGTTGCCACTTTCAGTGACCTGTGTCCCTGTACACCCAGATCCCTCTGCTTAACTCTTAAGTGTTCTGCCATTCCCTATATATTTTCCATCTGGATTAGACCTTCCAAAATGCATTATCTCACAATTTTCTGGATTAAACTCCATCTGCCCAAGTCACCAACTGATCTATATCCAGCTGTATCCTTTGATGTTCCTCATGGCTATCCACGATTCCACCAACCTTTGTGTCATCGGCAAACTTCCTAATCAGACCAGTTACATTTTCCTCCAAATCATTTATATATATTACACACAGCAAAGGTCCCAACACTGATCCCTGAGGAAAGCCACTAGTCACAACCCTCCATTCAGAAATGCACCTTTCCACTGCCACCCTCTGTCTTCAATGACCTGACCAGTTTTTTATCCATCTTGCAAGTTCACCTCTAATCCCATTCAACTTTACCTTCTGTATCAGCCTGCCAGGAGGGGCCTTGTCAAAGGCCTTACTGAAGTCCATGTGGACAACATCTACTGCCCTACCCTCATCGATCATCTTTGTCACTTCCTCAAAAAACTAAACCAAGTGAGTGAGACACGATCTCCCCTTCACGAAACCAAGTTGTCTCTCGCTAATACACCCACTGATTTCCAAATGGGAGTAATCCTGAATCAAAGGATCCTCTCCAATAATTTCCCTGCCATTGTTGTAAGGGTCACCGCCTGTAATTAGCTGAATTATTTTTGCCACCCTTCTTAAACAAAGGAGCAACTTTGGCTATTTTCCAATCCTCTGGGACCTCCCCTGTAGCCATTGAGGATACAAAGATTTCCCTCAAGACCCCAGCAGTTTCCTCCCTTGCCTCTCTCAATATTCTGGGGTATATCCCATCAGGCCCTGGGGACTTGTCTGCCTTAATGTTTTTCAAGACCCCTAATATCTCCCCACTTTTGTTCTCAACACGACCCAAACTATCTACATACCCTTCCCCAGACTCCTCATCCACCAAGTCCTTCTCTATGGTGAATATTGACACAAAGTACTCATTTAATTCCTTTGGTTTCACACATAAATTCCCTTTCCTGTCCATGAGTGGGCCAACCCTCTGCCTGGCTATCCTCTTGTTCTTTATATGCGTATAAAAAGCCTTGGGATTTTCCTTAATGCTTTTGGCCAATGGCTTTTCATGACCCCTTTCAGTCCTCCTGACTCCTTGCTTAGGTTTCTTTCAACTTTCCTTGTATTCCACCCTTGCTTTGTGTGTTCCCAACCTCCTCGCCTTGATAAATGCTTCCTTTTTCTTTTTGATTAGACTCGTAATACATCTGATTATCCAAGGTTCCCTAAACTTGCCATACTTATCCTTCACCCTTACAAGAATGTGTTGGTCCTGAGTTCCCAGCAACTTACACTTGAAAACCTTCCACATACCATATGTCGATTTGCCCTCAAACATCTGTCTCCAATCTATACTCTTCAGTTCCTGCTTAATATTGTTGTAATTAGCCTTCGTCCAATTTAACACTTTCACCTGACAACTACACCTATCTTTATCCATCAGTACCTTAAAGCAGTGATTTTTGATCACTGTTCCTGAGCTGCTCCCCTACTGAGACATCGACCACCTGGCCAGGCTCATTCCCCAGTACTAGGTCCAGTATGGCACATTTGCACTATCTACATACTGTTTCAAGAAGCCCTCCTGGATGCTCCTTACAAACGCTGCCCCATTCGAGCCCCAAACACTAAGTGAGTTCCAGTCAATGTATGGGAAGCTAAAATCACCCACAACAACAACTCTGTTACTTCTACATCTTGCCAAAATCTGCCTACATATCTGTTCTTCTATCCCCCGCTGGCTGTTGGGATGCCTATAGTAAACCCCAAACATTGTGATTGCACTCTTCCAGTTCCTGAGCTCTGCCCATATTGCCTCGCTGAATGAGCCATCCAAGGTGTCCTCCCACAGTACAGCTGTGATATACTCCTTAACAAGTAGTGCAACTCCCCCACCCCTTTTACATCCCCCTCTATCCCACCTGAAACATTTGAATCCTGGAATGTTAAGCTGCCAATCCTGTCCCTCCCATAACCAAGTCTCTGTAATAGCAACAACATCATATTTCCAAGTACTAATCCAAGCTGTAAGTTTATCTGCCTTACTTGTTACACTCCTTGCATTGAAACAGATGCACTTCAGTCCACCAGATCCACTTTGATCAGCAACCACACCCTGCCTGCTCTTCCTCTGAGCCTTACTGGCCCTATTCTCTAGTTCCCTTTCAATCCATTTACCTATGCTTTGGTTCCCACCCCCCTGCTGAGCTGGTTTAAATCCTCCCGAGTGACAACAGCAAACCTCCCAGCCAGAATATTTGTGCCCCTTCAGTTTAGATGCAACCCGTCCTCCTTGTTTAGGTCCCACCTGCCCCAGAAGAGATCCCAAAGGTCCAGATATCTAAAACCCTCCCTCCTACACCATCTGTTTAGCCACATGTTGAGCTGTACTATCCCCCTATTTCTAGCCTTGCTGGCATGTGGCACAGAGAGTAATCCTGAGATTGCAACCTTGGAGGGCCTGCTCTTTAACATTCTACCTAACTCCCTGAACTGTTGCTACAGGACCTCGTCTCTCATCTTACCTATGTCATTAGTACCAATGTGTACCACAACCTCTGGTTGTTCACCCTCTCCCTTCAGAATGCTTTCTGCCAGTTCAGAGATATCCTGGACCCTGGCCCCAGGGAGGCAACACACCAACCTGGAGTCTCTTTTACATCTGCAGAAGTGCCTACCTGTACCCCTAACTATAGAGCCCCCTATAACTACTGCTCTAGTGCTCTTTGTCTTTGCCTTCTTAAGAACAGAGCCAGACATGGTGCCACCAGTCTGGCTGCTGTTGCTGTTACCCCCTGATAGGTCATCCTCCTACCAACAGTATCCAAAATGGGACACTTGTTATAGAGGGGGCAACCATGGGGATTCTTGCACCGGCTGCCTGCCCCTTCTAGTGGTCACCCATCTATCTGCCTGCACCTTGAATGTCACCACATCTCTAAAATTATTGTCTATGACAATTTCTACCACCCTCATGCCCCTAAATGCACCCAATTACTGCTCCAACCTATCAACGCTGTCTGTGAGGAGCTGGAATTGGGTACACTTCCTGCAGATTTAGTCATCCGAGACCTTGGAAGCGTGGCAGATCTCCCACATCTCATAAGTGCAGCACTGAACACCTTTGACTGACATTTCTATCCCTAATCCAGCTGTTTAAGAAAATTTATTAAACATTATTCTATGTTTCCCAGACTGGGGACACACACATGAAAATTAAATGAAGACTGTTTACACATACACGATGTCATAATAATTCAATAATAAAAGAGACGTCTAATATTGCAGTGAAGCAATCAATGAGTGCCAACCATCAGACATACCAATCCCGTGAGCTCACTCATGGAACATGTCTCTTAACAGGGTAATGTTGCACATATTCTTTCAAATTTTCCACAGAGCTGCACAAAACCCCTGGCATTTCTGTCATATATTGTTTAACATCTGTTGCATTTCCAGTGGGTTTTTTGAGGTTATGATCACAGACCCAACATTAGCATGGAGGTCTGTGGAGACCTGATCCGTAGTAATGCACAGTGTCAGGGACATCGACTGTCAGAACCTCCTCCAGCTGCTGGGATGTGTTTATGTTGTGCCATCAGTACTATAATCACAGCAGATGGTTCTAGTAGACAAGTCAGATCCCAGAATGAAATCCATCTGATAGATCATATGATTTGGAAATTCTACATTTGAAAAGTGGAAGTCTTTTAAAGGTGGTATAGTGAGAATGCAGGGCCAGCAAGGGCAGCAAGTCCAGAGAATCTGGATGTCAAGGGATATCAACAGTTTTGTAAAGAAAAAGAGGCAAGCATGTATCAGGTAAAGAACATTAAAAACAGGGGAGGCCCTTCAAAATGTTAAAGAGTATAGATGTTGCCTAAAACGGAAATTAGTAGGGCAAAGATCTTTGGCAGATGGGAGCAAAAAAATCCCCAAGGCTTTTAATAAATATATTAAGGGTAGGAGGATTACAAGGGTGTTGGTGAGACCTATTAGAAACCAGAGGGGCAACCTGTGTATGGAGCCTATAGATATGGGTGAGGTCTTAATATTTCTCGTCTGTATTCACAAGGGAGAAAGGCATTGTAGCCAGGGATATCAGTTGGGATAATGAGGTTCTAGAACACATTAGGATTAATAAGAAGTCACACAACACCAGGTTAAAGTCCAACAGGTTTATTTGAAATCACAAACTTTTGGAGTGCTGCACCTTCATTAGGTGAAGTCAAGGGAAGTGAACAGGCACAAAATTTATTGGTGGAGAGGTAATTGCAAAATAATTCCAGGTAATTAAGAGTGTCAAAAGACAGTACAAATGGTGTGAGTGGAGTGTCGAAAGCCTGAGTAACAAATCTTTGCAGCTGATCAAAAGTGTCAAACTGTGTGAGTGAAAAGTCAACAGCTGAATAGCAAGTGAAAAGATGAGCTATGATCTGATTAATTAAAGCAGAGAGATGATTACAACAAAATCAAAAATAACATAGTGCTAGAGACAAGCTAAATATCAATAAGTTTCGTTCCAACATCAGACTTACCATGGACCACTCTTCAGAATCAGTCTCATTCTTGGACACACGCATCTCCACCAAGGACAGGCACTTCAGTACTTCACTTTACCACAAGCAAAGAACAAAGAACAATACAGTACAGGAACAACAAGAAGGGTCCCAACCCGAAACGTCAACTTTCCTGCTCCTCTGATGCTGCCTGGCCTGCTGTGTTCCTCCAGCTCCACACGGTGTTGTCACAGTGCAGGAACAGGTCCTTTGGCCCTCCAAGCCTGTGCCGACTATTTTGTGCTTCCATGCTCAAACTGTCTTCACTTACAGGTTCCATATCCCTGTATTCCCTTCCTATTTATGTATTCATCCAGTGCTTCTTGAATGTTACTATTGTGTCTACTTCCACCACATCCTCTGGCAACATATTCCAGGCACTCACCACCCTTTGTGTGAAAATTCTGTCTCACGCATTTCTTTTAAACTTCCCCCCTCACACCATGAATGTGTATCTGTTAGGAATTGATCCTTCCACCCTTGGAAAAAATCCTCGTACTTTCCACTCTATCCATGCCATTTGCAATCTCATAAACTTCTATTAGGTTGCCCCTCAACCACTAGCGTTCCAGTCAAAACAAACCCAGTCTATCCAACCTTTATTCATAGATAAAATCCCCCATACCAGGCAACATCTGGTAAACATTTTTATTGCCCCCTCCAAAGCATCCACATCCTTCTGGTTGTGTGGTGATCAGAACTGGATGCAATATTTCAAGTGTGGCCCATCTCAAATTCCATAAAGCTGCAACACAATTTGTCTATCTTTATACTCAAAGCCCCTTCCAATGAAGATAAGCATGCCATAGGCCTTTTCTACTATCTTATCTACCTGCCATCTTCAGTGATCTGTGAACCTGCACACCCAGATCCCTCTACATATCAATACACCTAAGGGTTCTGCAATTCACTTATAATTTCTACCTGTACTTGAACTTCCAAAATGCATCACTTCACATTTGCTCGGATTATATTCCCTCTGCCATTTTTCTGCCCATGCCTCCAATTGATCTATATCCTACTGTATCCTCTGACAATCGTCCTCACCATCCACAATTCCACCAATCTTTGTATCACCTGCAGATTTACTAATTAGACCAGTTACATTTTCCTTCAAACCACTTATGTAGACCACGAGCAACAAAGGTCTCAGCACTGATCCCTGTGGAACACCACTAGTCATAGCCCTCCATTCCGAAAAGCATCCTTCCATCGCTACCCTCTGTACCCTATGACTAAGCCAGTTCTGTATCCATCTTGCCAGCTCATCTGATACCACGTGACTCTACCTTTTGTACCAGTCTACCATGAGGAGCCTTGTCAAAGGCTTTACTGAAGTTCATGTAGACAACATCAACTGCTTTTCCCTCATCAATCATCTTTGTCACCTCCTCAAAAAACTCAATCTGGTAAATGAGGCATGACTTCCCCTGCACAAAACCATACTGTCTATTGCGAATAAGTCCATTTACTTCTAAATGCATATAGGTCTTGTCCCTGAGAATCTTTTCCAATAATTACCCTACCATCACTGTGAGATTCACAGGTCTGTAATTTCCAGGATTATCGCTGCTACCCTTCTTAAACATTGGGACAACATTAGCTATTCTCCAGTCCTCTGTGATCTCACCTGTGGCCATAGAGGATACAAAGATGTCTGTCAATGCTCCAGCAATTTGTTTTCTTGGCTCCCTCAATATTCTGGAATAGATCCCACCAGGAACCCAGGGACTCATGTACCTTAATACTTTTAAGATGGACAACAGCTCTTCCTTTCTCATAGCAACTTGGCTTGGAAATTCAACACTCCCTTCCCTGAGATCATCTTCCACTAATTCCTTCTCTTTGGTGAATACTGACATAAAGTACTTGTTTAGGACTTCACCTACCCCTTCTGGCTCCACACATAGGTTCCCTCCTTTGTCCTTGAGTGGACCAACCCTTTCCCTGACTACCTTCTTGCTTTTTATATATGAATAAAAAGTCTTAGGAATCTCCTTAATCCTATTTGCTAACTACTTTTCATGACCCCTTTCAGCCCTTCTAATTCCTTGTTGAAGTTCTTTCCTACTTTTTGTATACACTTCAAGGACTTTGTCAGTTCCCATCCTCCTTGACCTTACGCATGCTTCCTTTTTCCTTTCTGAACAAGGTCATAATATCTGGCCGTCCAAGGTTCACATAACTTGCCATACCTATCCTTCATTTTTGCAGGAATGCGCCCCTCCTCAACTCTCATCAACTGCCATTTGACATACCCCCACATGTCTGATGTAGATTTACCCTCAAACAGTCACTTCCAATCAAACTTCTCTAGTTCCTGCCTAATATTGTTGTAGTTCACCTTCCCCTAATTTAACACTTTCACTCGAGGACTGCTGTTATCCTTATCCATGAGTATCTTAAAACTCACAGTATTATGGTCACTACTCCCAAAATGCTCCTCCACTGAAACTTTACTTACCTGGCCAGGCTCATTTTTCAAAACCACATATAGTATAACGCCTTCCCTGGTTAGACTGTTTACATATTGTGTCAAGAATCCCTCCTGAATGGTCTGTACAAATTCTGATCCATCCAAGCTTCTAACAGGAAGCGAGTTCCAGTCAACATAAAGGAAGTTAAATTCACCCACCATAACAACCCTGTTGTTTTTACATTTTTCCAAAATCTGTCTACATATCCTCTCCTCTATCTCCTGCTGACTGTTGGGAGGCCTGTATTATACCCCACAGATGACCTCACATTGCCACACTTCTCTAGCTTCTAACTTAAACATTTTAAAGAAACCATCCCCTGTGAAGGCTGGGTAGTTTGTTGTGAATGATTGTCTATTTGAGGTTCAGCGGTTGTTTGAAGGCAAGAAGTGGAGGTGTAGCAATGGCCTTGGTGAAATGTTCGTCATCACCAATGACATGTTGAAGGCTGCGAAGACCATGGAGTAGTCTCTCTGCTCCAGGGAACTACGCAGAGGGTACTCTATCAATTGTGTCCCTTGTCTGCCTTCTGAGGAGGTCATTGCAGTTTCTCACTGTGGCACATCAGAACTGATGATTGATGAGTTGAGCATCATATTTCATTCTAAAGAGGGCATCTTTCAGTGTCTGTAGGTATCACTTGCATTCCTCCTTGTCTGAGCAGCGTATACACAGGGCTTGTACATGAGGGATGGCTTCTTTAACATGGTTAGGATGGAAACTAGAGAAGTGCAGCATTATGAGGTTATCCATGGGCTTGTGGTAGAGTGAGGTACTGAGGTGTCTGTCCTCAATGGAGATGCATGTGTTCAAGAATGACACTGTTTCTAAAGAGTGGTCCATGGTAAGTCTGATGGTGGGATGAAATTTATTGATATTTGGTTTGTTTCTAGTGCCATCTTATTTTTGATTGTAATTATCTCTCTGCCTTAATTAATGGAATTATAGGTCATCCCTTCATTTGTTATTCAGCTGTTGATACATTACTCACGCTGACTGACACTTTTGATCACCTGCAAAAACTTATTTTTCAAAGTGTAAATGCTCCACTCACACCATTTGTACAGTTTTTTGGCTCTCTTAATTGCCTGAAATTATATTTCAATTCTCTCGCTACCTAAAGATTCAGTGCCTGTGCAATTCCCTCAATTTCACCTGATGAAGGAGCAGTGCTCGAAAAGTTTGTGATTTCAAATAAACCTGTTGGATTATAGTCTGGTGTTGTGTGACTTCTGACTTTGTCCACTCCAGTCCAACATGGGCACCTCCACATCAGGATTAATAAGGAGGCGGTATCAGATATTTTAGTGGCATACAGGTGCACAAATCCTCAGGGTCTGATGAGATGTATCCCAGGCTGCTATGGGAGGCAAGGGAGGAAATTGCTGGGGTCCTGGCAGATATATTTAATACTTCGCTGGCCACAGGTGACGTGCCAGATGACAAGAGGCTAGCTAATGTGGTTCCTTTGTTCGAGAATGTTACCAGGGATAGGCCAGGTAATTACAGACCAGTTAGTCTGACATCAGTGGTAGGGAAATTATTGAAAAAAGTTCTGAAGGACAGGATTAATCAATACTTGGAAAGGCAAGAACTATCAGAGATAGGCAGCATGGACTTGTTAAATGGACATCCTGCCTCACTAATTTAGTTGAGTTACTTGAACAGATGACTAAATATATTGATGAAGTTCATGCAGTTGATGTTGTTTACATGGACTTCAGTAAGGCCTTTCACAAGGTCCCACGTGGAAGGCTGGTCCAAAGGGTAAAAGCCCATGAGATCCAAGGCAAGTTGGCAAAATTGATCAAAAATTGGCTTCCAAATAGAAGGCAAAAGGTGATAGTAGAGGGTTATTTTTTATGATTGGAAGCTAGCAATGTACCTCAGTAATCATTCTGGGACTGTTGCTGTTTACTATGTGTATAATTAACTTGGATGTGAACGTAGATTGTATAATTAGTAATTTTGCAGGTAACACAGAAATTGATGGTGTTTTTGACAGTAAGGAGGATGGTCTCAAGCTACAATCTGATATTGATCAGCTGGTAAATTGGTCAGAACAATGACAGATTGCTATTTGGGAGGTCTAATGTGTAAAGCGTTTACTCAATGATTGCTAGGTCCCTAAGGAGTACTGAGGAATAAAGTAAGATTGGTGTGCAAGCCCCTAGATCCTGAAGGAGGCTTGCCTTTATTAGCTGGGGCGTATAACATAGGAGCAACAAAGTCTTGTTACAACTTGATAAACATAGGTTAGGCCATAGACAAAATACTGTGTGCAGTCCTGGTTGCCACACTATTGGAAGGACTTGATTGTGCTGGAGAGGGTGCAGGATGTTGCCTAGCATAGAAAGTCTCAGTTATGAGAAAAGACTGGATAGGCTGGGTTTGTTTTCTTTGGAATAGAGGAGTCTGAAGGGGATTTGATTGACATATGCGAACTTATGAGAGGCATAGACAGAGCAGATCATGAGAATCTCTTCCCCACGGCAGATGTGTCTAAGACCAGAGGGCATACATTTAAGGTGAGGAGGAAATTGATTGGAGGAGATGAGAAACATAATTTTTTCACCCAGAAGTTGGAAATATGGAAGTCACTGCCTGAGAGGGTAGTAGAGGCAGGTACTCTCACAACATTTAAGAATGATATGGATTAATAATAATAATGCCTGGGCATAGTGCAAAGTGTAGGTAAATGGGATTAGTGTAGCTCGGTGTTTATTGGCTGGCACTGACATGATGGGCAGAAGAGCCTATGTCTATGCTGCATGACTCTATGACTATGGCTGTATGACATTTCCTTTAATTTCATTTTCTGAAGTGGTCATCAGCCACTGAAATATAGCCACACAAGACGGGGGAATTTCCTTAACAGATATTTATTAATGCAAAAGGTAAAAACAAAAACAAAAGCTACTTTGATATACAAGACAATTCAGACAAATCTTAAAACATGCAGTGAAGCAAAGATTTCAATCATTCCCCAAACAGTACCCATTACAGTGAGTCAAATCCAGAGAAGTTGCACCTCTATATTAAAATTGACCTAACTGATTCTCCCCAGTTTTTTATCTTGCAAACTATGGAGTCTTGTCACATGACTCCCCATGGCTCCTTCCCAAAAAATTGCAGAAGATGTAACACTAGCCCATTCACCGCCTTCCTCCTTACTATTCAAAGCCCCAAACACACATTCTAGGTGATGCAGCATTTTGCTTGCACTGCTTTCATTTTAGTCAAATGTATTCATTGTTGCTTTACATCAGTGAGACCATACACAGACTGAATGATCACCTTGTCGAGCACCTCTACCTCTGTAGGCACTTTACACCATTTAGATCACCATGTTGAATTCTACAGCTTCACAAAATGACCTCTGTTCTCTATTTTTCTTACCGTTCTTAACCACCTCTGGCCACATCTTGTTTGTGTCTTGATAACTTTGTGCTCAGCAGAGTGGACCCATTTTCTCATTTTCATGTCTTCATTTACTCTCATATACATCACAATATTTTCTTCACTGCCTTTTTTTTCTGCTCTGTGTACCCCCGCCGTTTGTTCTACTAACTACCCCTCCCTCTCTGCCAAGTGGATAACAATACTGTTTTCCATCTCCTTTCAGTTGCGAAGTAGAGTTAATGGACTCAAAACATTACCTCATTTTCTCTTTCTACAGATGCTGCCAGACCTGCTGAGTTTTTCCGGTGCTTCCTATTTTTAATTTCAGGTTTCCAACATCTGCTGTGATTTATTTTTATTTATTTATGTAAGTTTTCACATTTTATTTGATAATGTTCCTGTGAAGTTCTTTGGGATGCCTTACTATGTTAAGATGTGATATATGATATAAATTACTATTGTCTGAGCCCACATTCTAATTAACATAAATTCAAAACACAAAATTGCCCACAATTTGACAATAGATTTTCCGTAAATTTGAAACTTTGGGCAGAATAGACATAGAATGATCAGTACTGTGAACTTGTAATTCAAACAAGTTGAAGCAAAGACTGCTTGTGTTAAATTAGGTAATGTTGAATGAGAGTACAGGGATCTTTATTGCGTGCTTGACTTACTCTATGATGACTTGGCAGCACTAAATGTGGCCAATGTATACAAAATGTTCCATTCCTTGTTGCAAAATTGAAATCTCTTGCTCTGATTGGGTCCAAAGAAAGTAGCCCAAAACATGCAATAATTTTTAAAACTGTTTGGAAGCAATGCCAGTTATTTAAGTGAATTCATTCCCGCCACAGTTCAGTTCCCTCTTAGAATAACATTTTATCTGGAAAGCAGAAATAAATTTGAAGTCTCTGCACACAACATTTTGCAATCACAGCATCATGAGTAAAATCAGTAATATCAATTAACTAACAGATCTAAATAATCAGTGTACTTCTTAAAAGCCATTTGAATAGTGTTTCTGGAAATTTGAATTACACAAGACAATCCCTGTATTTGACATTTTCATTTCCTCTTCTTTTAGAATGTTCATCATTACAGCTTATGAATGTGAAAGAGACATTTTCCTGTTTCAATTTCAGAGGAAGTTGACTATTCAAAAAGTTACGAGTCTGCAGTTATTTTAACAATTATTTTATTGAGTCATCAGGGTTTTCATTATTAATACAATTCAGCCAAACACATCAGAAGAGAATTTTGGCTCATCTAGATTTATACACAATGCAGCGCTTGTTTGCAGGATAGTGAACCCATTTCATGGAGATCACAACTCAGAGAATCTTTGTAGCAGTGTTCGAGTTCTGACTCTCAGTTCAATGCAGCTCCATGTTGGGAGTGTAGAATGAATCAATTTACCATATAGTAATTATAACTCTTCAGACTTTGTGTTTACCTCTTCAGCGACAGTCTTATTCTCCCCTGTTCAATTACCTACACTTTCCTGAAAATAATCAAAAGACCCAGTGGCATTGATGAGGATTTTTGACATTCTCAATTCTCTGCTTCTATGATCTACATATAAAGATCCTTTGTACGGCACACCATGCATTAAATGTGCAGGATAATGTGATTAAATCTATCTATAACAGGAAAAAAGTGTAACAATTTCCGATGCATGCAACTAAAGAAACCTATTAAAGATAAATGCTTTTTCATATGCCTTTAATGGGCAAGAAATGCACAACAGAATCAGAAACTTGTTTGCACAAAAGTTATTGATAATTGTATTCATACTGTTCAAGGACAAAATCTTGTCTCCCTGATTTTCTGAAACACTAACCAGGGGAATTCCACAAAAAGAAAACAACAAACTTCAGAGCTGCAATTTAATCCAATTCATTTTTCAAGGTAGTTCCACGCATAAACTTGGACTTTTGACCTAGATGGATATTTAACTATACGTAAAAGTTATAAAAGCTGTTCTGTCCTAATTGGAAATTCACTGCAGGTATAATTGTTATGTATATCTGAAACAAAGAAAAGAATTACATCAGCAATACCATTGACCATGTCATTACAGAGCAGTGCTAAAACTCATAGCTAAATAGAATAACGGGAGCTGGGAAAATAGAGTCTAACAATCTTCATGCTCCTTCATCCAGCATAGATATAATGCCAATGGATGTAAAATGTAGTGTAATGTCCTTCAGTCTGAGATAGGTCTGTCACATATCAAGCTTTGTGATGACTGGAGATGTGAAATGATGCAAAGCAGATCATGTTTACCTAATTTATTGGAATTCTTTGAGGACATTACAAGCGCAGTGGACAATGGGTAACAGGTGGATGTGGTCTATCTGGATTTCCAGATGGAATTTGACAAGGTGCTGCAAAAAAGGCCACGGCATAAGATAAAGGTGCACAGTATCACAGGCAGTGTATTAGCATGGATTGGGGATTTAATTTCCTTTTTGCCTCAACTCCACTTGCCTTCTTAACACTTTAACCCCACACTAATTAAAAATCTTTAAATGTACTCAGTGTCCTGGTATCCACTGCACTCTCTGTGATTGAATTCCACAGATCTACCACCCTTTGAGCGAAGCAATTTTTCCTTATCTCTGTTTTAAATTTGCCACCCCCTCTCCTACAACAATGACCTGATTCTAGATTGTCCCACAAGGGAAAACATAATCTCTATGTTTACTTTGTCAATCCCCTTTAGCATGTTATATCATTCAACTCCGTAAATAATTGGGAAGGCAAATACGATGTTGGCCTTTATTTCACTGGAAATGCAAAAAAAAGGGAGAAAATAAAGGCAAAACTGCGGATGCTGGAAATCAGAAACAAAAACTGAAATTCCTAGAAAAGCTCAACAGGTCTGGTTGCATCTGTGGAGAAAAAGTAGAGTTGATGTTTTAGGTTCTATGACCCTTCTTCAAAACACATAAAAATAAGAAGGCTTTACTAAAGTGTACAAGGCACTGGTACAAGGCACTGGATGCGATATGGATGCACTAGTGTGAGAAAATTCCATGGTGCAGGTTGACAGAAATGAATAGGGAAGAGGAAGTGAAGTGCTTAATATGGGTGCAGAATCAACATATGTAGCTGTAGGGATTGACAGGAATGTACCTGTACTTATGATGCACGACGCAGCACCTACAAAAGAAGTGGAACCTAGAAGATTCAAGCAAAGATAAAGGTAATAAGTATCTGTTGAAGTGTAAAGGAAGTTTAACAAAAAAGTGTAATTGGGCAGGTTTTAAGGAATGTCTAGAAGATAACTGTAGCAGGGAGTGCTTGCTATAAGTTAAATTCTTAATAGGCACAAAATACATTTGATAATATTGCTGGAGATGATTAAAAAACCAACATGAACAGATATTGCTGGAGAAACACAGCAGGAATCTTACATGGGCATCTACTCATGTGCCAGAAACATCTGATCTTATCGTGACATTACACAATCCTGACAACTGATGTGATGCTCAACTGGCAAAATTGGAATACGTAAGTCCGTTGCTCATATTCACTTACTACTCATAAAAAAAAAGTTAGGCACTAACACCATTTAAAGGTTGAGGAACCCAGCTTTCAGGTAAGCTAATTTGGAACAACTTCCGACATTGCTATGTCTCTGGAAACACTCTGGAGAGTTTCAGAGGTTGCAGTAAGTTTTTCAATTTGCAGGGAATGTTACTGCATCTTCACGGGGATTGTAGAGGATCTGTGACCTGTCCACAAGCCTTTGGGTCTGCAATGCAAGAGGGAGGTAGAGCACAGTCTGTGGAGACTAAACCCTGCATGATGCTCTCTGTCAAGTTTGAAAAATGACCGTGTTAAGTGAGAGCACCGGGCATTTAGTGATGAACAATGAAAATAGTTGTAGGAAGTTATAAAGTTTGAGGGACTGTTTTATCCATCACCCTTCCCATTCGTGGGTTTGAATGTAGGGTGGGTGGGGGTATGTAACAGCCACTGTCTTTGACAGGAGGCAAGCTGGCAGGTCAGCTTCTCGATGTGCATGTCTATTCAACATGATCCTGGAGACCACCTTTATCAGAGTTCTCTGAAACAGAACAGATCTGTGACCTAACCATCCCATGAGTTGGTACATATACCATGCTTTTCCTCCTTATGTGGTATTACCAAATGTGTGTGCTGCCTTTCTCCAACTGTATGAACGTAGGAAAATCACCATATGTTCAAAAGTTGGTGCTGAGCAATTTTTAGGTCAATATGTTTTAGATATAATTATGAAGTTATTTAGATATGAAGGAGGGAGAAAGAATCGCAAAATAAACAGTTTGCCTCTAAAACAAATTCATTCAAATCTACTCTGGAACACAGGACATTATTCAATCATGTAAACTACTGAGATTTTGAGCAGAAAAAAAAATAAAAGGCTACTCACATTTTTAAAAATATTTCATTAAATGATAGGACGATGACATGCCTAGTATTTGATATAGCAAGTTCATGTCTTGTTGTGCTGAGAAAGATACAATATTGTACAGGTTGCCATGGGGTCATTGGAATAGCATAAATAAAACTGCAGCTCCCAGACTATTGTTAGCATTGCCACTGAAGACTTCCCTGTAATTATTATCCTTTGTCTTACTACTGGAATACCAGCATACCAGAAACATGTTCCTATTTTTAAACTATTTCTGCTTTCATATGTGCTAAATTATAGTGTTTTGTGTGTGAAAGAGAATAATAGGATTCTAAAGTACTTCAAGAAGTGCTTCAGAAGTCTGCCTTCAAGTAACAAAATAATTGATTGATTTATTATTGTCAAATGTACTGAGATACAGTGAAAAGTGTTGTTTTGTGTGCTGTATAGACAGATTATACCATACAAAATGTATTAGAGTAGCAGAACAGAGTGCAAAATACAATGTTGCAGCCGCAGAGAAGTTGAGAGAGAGATCAGAGTTAACACTTGCGAAGTCCATTCAGAAGTCTGATAACAGTGGGGAAGCAACTGTTCTTGAATCTGTTCAGACAAGTATTCTAACTTTTATACTTCCTGCCAGATGGAAGAAGGTGGAAGATAGAACAGAATTATGCATCACAGCGAGAGGATATTTATCTATCATTTCTGTGGATTAACTACTGAATTGTTCCTAATCTCTGGTCTTTCATATGAACGCAGGACCAGGAGGAAGTCATTTACCACCTTAGGCCTGTTCCACCATTCAATGAGATTATGGTTTATCGACAATCGAATTGTGTTTGCCCAGGTTCCTTAATATCCCTGGATGACAAAAAAATACTATCAGTTTCATATTTAGGAGAGGGGTAGGAGTGGAAAGGGTTGCCACAATTAATCAGACAGACCCTGATGACGGTTTCAGGGTGGGGTAGGGGAAGTGTGGTTGGTATAGGTAGAATGGCTATTGCCACGGGCCAAACAATGTATGGTTTGGAGACTCCCAGGAAACTGCAAGAGATCACAATTGTAAAATGCCAGCAGCATTGATGAGAAGAGGATTTTAAGTAGCACAATTGGCCTCTGATTTGGAGTATCACAAGGTCTCACTTCTGGCCCACTGGATTTTTGGTATTCAGCCGACCTATCCCTCGGAATAACTGAACAGCTACGTGAAAGCAAGCTAAATAAATGCTTGAGTAACTTAGCAGGTATGTTTGGTTCTATTCATTTGTGGGATGTGGGCATCGCTGGTTGGCCAGTTTTTCTTGCCCATCCCTAGTTCCCCTTGAGAAAGTGCTGGTGAGCTGCCTTCTTGAACTGCTGCAGTCCACCTGCTATAGGTTGACCCACAATGGCCCTACAGAAGGAATTCCAGGATTTTAAACCAGCAACAATGAAGAAACAGTGATGTATTTCCAAGTCAGGATGGTGAGTGGCTTGGAGGGAACTTGGAGGTGATGGGGTTCACATATGCCTGCTGCCCTTGTCCTTCTAGATGGAAGTGGTCGTGGGCTTGGAAGGTGCTGTCTGAGGATCTTTGGTGAATTTCTGCAGAGCATCTTGTAGATTGTACACACCGCTGCTACTGAGCATCGGTGGTGGAGGGAGTGGATGTTTGTGGATGTAGTGCCAATCAAGTGGGCTGCTTGTCTTGGATGGTGTCAAGCTTTTTGAGCATTGTTGGGGCTACACTCATCCAGGCAAGTGGGAAGTCTTCCATCACACTTCTGACTTGTGCCTTGTTGATGGTGGACAGGCTTTGAGGAATCAGGAGGTGAGTTTGCTCGTCACAGTATTCCTAGCTCCTAACCCGCTATTTTAGCCACTGTGTTTATGCGGTTGAGTTTCTGATGAATGATAACCCCCAGGATATTGATGGTGGGGGATTCAGTGATGGTAATACCATTGAATGTCAAGGGGCGGTGGTTAGATTGTCCCTTATTGGTGCTGGCCATTGCCTGGCATTTGTGTGGCATGAATGTCACTTGCCACTTGTCAGCCCAAGCCTGGATATTGCCCACATCTTGTTGCATTTGAACATGGATAGCTTCAGTCTCTGAGGAGTCGTGAATGGTCCTGAACATTGCGCAATCATCAGTGAACATCCCCACTCCTGACCATATGGTGGAGTGAAAGTCATTGATGAAGCAGCTGAAGATGGTTGGGCTGAGGAAACTACCCTGAGGAACTCCTGCAGAGATGTTCTGGACCTGAGATGACTGAGCTCCAATAACCATGACCATCTTCCTATGTGTCAGGTGCTACTCCAATCACTGGAGAATTTGCCCCCTGATACCCATTGAATCCAGTTTTGCGAGGGATCTTTGATGCCACACTCGATCGAATGCATCCTTGATGTCAAGGGCTGTCGCTCTCACCTCACCTCTGGAATTCAGCTCTTTTATTCATGTTTGAACCAAGGCTGTAATGAGATCGGGAGCTGAGGGGCCCTGGCGGAACCCAAACTGAGCATTACTGAGCAGGTTGTTTCTGAGCAGGTGCAGCTTGATAGTACTGTTGATGACACCTTCCATCACTTTACTGATGATTAAAAGGTGACTGATGGGGCCATAATTGGCCGGGTTGGATTTGTCCTGCTTTTATCTATAGGACATATTTGGGCAATTTTCCACATTGCCGAGTAGATGCCAGTGTAGTAACTGTATTGAAACAGCTTGGTCGGGGAGCAGCAAGTTCAGGAGCACAAGTCTTCAGTACTATTGCCGGAATGTTGTCAGGGCCCATAGCCTTTGCCATATCCAGTATCTCCAACCGTTTCTTGATATCACGTGGAGTGAATCGAATTGGCTGAAGACTGGAATCTGTAATGCTGGGGTCCACTGGAGTCAGCCGAGATGAATCATCCACTCGGCACTTTTGGCTGAAGATTGCTGCAAAAGCTTCAGCCATATCTTTTGCACTGATGTGCTGGGCTCGTCCATCTTTGAGGATGGGGATATTTGTGGAGTCTACTCCTCCAGTGAGTTGTTTAATTGTTCACCATCATTCACGACTGGATTTGGCAGGACTGCAGAGCTTAGATCTGATTCATTGGTTGTGGGATCACTTAGCTCTGTCTATCATTTGCTGCTTTCACAGTTTGGCGAACAAGTAGTCCTGTTTGGTGACTTCACCAGGTTGATACCTCATCTTCAGGTATGCCTGGTGCTGCTCCTGGCACACCCTCCTCCACTCTCCATTGAAACAGGTTTGATCACCTTGCTTGATGGTAATCGTTGAGTGGGGGATATGCCAGACCACAAGGTTACCGATTGTGCTGGAGTGCAATTCTGCTGCTGTTGATGGCCCACAGTGCCTCATGGATGGATAGTCTTGATTGGCTAGTTCTGTGCAAAGTCTGTCCCATTTAGCATGGTGATAGTGCCACACAACATGATGGAGGTTATTCTCAATGTGAAGGCGGGATTTCATCTCCCCAAGGACTGTACAATGGACTGTACAATGACAGGACTGATACTGTCATGGACAGATGCAACTGCAGCTGGCAGATTAGTAAGGACGAGGTCAAGTATGTTTTTCCTTCTTGTTGGTTTCCTCAATACTTGCCACAGACCCAGTCTAGCTGCTACATCCTTTAGGGCTTGAGCAGTTTGATCCGTAGTACCACTGCTGAGCCACTCTTAGTGGTGGTAATTGAAATCCCCCACCCAGAGTACATTTTGTGCCCTTGCCATCCTCAGTGCTTCCTCTAAGCATTGTTCAGCATGGAGGTGTATTGATTCATCAGCTGAGGGAGGACGGTATGTGGTAATCAACAGGAGGTTTCCTTGCCCATGTTTAGCCGGAAGCCATGAGACTTCATGTTGAGGACTCCCAGAGCGACACCCTTCCAACTGTGTACCACAATGCCGCCACCTCTGCGAGGTCTATCCTGCCAGTGAGACAGGACATATCCAGGGATGGTAATGGTGGTGTCTGGGGCTTTGTCTGTAAGATATGATTCTGTGAGTATGACCATATGACTATTTCAAGCTGTTGCTTAACTAGTCTGTGAGACAGCTCTCCTAATTTTGGCACTAACCCCCAGATGTTAGTGAGGAGGCCTTTACAGGGTCAGCAGGGCTGTTTCTGCTGTTGTCTTTTCCGGTGCCTAGGTCAATGCCAGATGATCTGTCTGGTGTCATTTCTTTGAGACTTTGTAGCGATTGGTACATCTGAATGGCTTGCTAGCCCATTTCAGAGGGCAATTGCGAGTCAAGCGTATTGCAGTGGTCTAGAGCCGCATGTAGGCCGGGCCAGGTGAGGATGGCAGATTTCCTTCTATGAAGGACATTAGTGAACCAGATGGAACAAAAACAGAAATTGCTGGAAAAGGTCAGCAGGTCTGGCAGTATCTGTGAAGAAAAAAATCAGAGTTAATGTTTCAGGTCCAGTAACCCTTCCTCAGAACTGTTCTGAGCTTTTCCAGCAACTTCTATTTTTGTTCCTGATTTACAGCATCTGCAGTTTTTTCGGTTTTTATTTAGTGAGCCAGATGGGTTTTCCCCATAATCGGCAGTGATTTCATGGTGATCAGTAGGTTCTTAATCCCAATGTTTTTAAATTATTGAATTCAAATTCTACCAGTTGCCATGATGAGATTCGGACCCGGGTCCCCAGAACATTAGCTGGGTTTCTGGATTAATAATCTAGCGATAATACCACTAGGTCATTGCCTACCCCTGAGCTAGTAGCATAAAGGAAAGAAAGCAGAGTTAACATTTCAGGTCCAGTGACCCTTCTTCAGGACAGTTCTGAGGGGTCACTGTATTTTAAACGTTAAATTTGTTTTCTCTCCACAGGTGATGCAAGACCTGCCAAATTTTTCGTGCAATTTCTGTTTTTGGTGTAGGTCTTCAGTATCCACAGTTATTTGTTTTATCTAAAAAAATGCTTGCCGGACTTATTTAAAAACAATGAGCTGCAGTTTGAAATATATGGTAGGGTTCTTCCTAATAACTCATTCACCCTACCATGCAAAGGCTGCCCGAGGTACACAAAAATGATGTCCCTTTGCATCCTTTCTTATCTATCTTATTTACGACCTGACCTGCACAACATAAATTGGCTAAGTAGAGACATAGAGCCATAGAGATGTACAGCATGGAAACAGACCCTTCGGTCCAACTCATCCATGCTGACCAGATATCCTAAATTAATCTAGTCCCATTTGCCAGCATTTGGTCCATATCCCTCTAAACCCTTCCTATTCATATACCCATCCAGATGCCTTTTAAATGTTGTAATTGTATTAACTTTCACACTTCCTGTGGCAGCCCATTCCAAACACACACAACCCTCTGTGCGATAATGTTGTCCCTTGGGTTCAATCTTTCCCCTCTCACTTTAAACCTATGCCCTCTCGTTTTGGATTCCCCCACCCTGGAGGAAAAAAATCCTTGTCCATTTACCCTATCCATGTCTCTCATGATTCTATAAACTTCTGTAAGGTCAGCCCTCAGCATGTTACACTTCAGGAAAAATAACCCCAGCCTATTCAGCCTCTCCCTATAACTCAAATCCTCCAACCCTGGCAACATCCTTGTAAATCTTTTTTGAACCCTTTCAACTTTCACAAGATCCTTCTTACAGCAGGGAGACCAGAATTGAATGCACTATTGCAAAAATGGCCCAAGCAATGTCCTGTATAGCTGAATTGTGACCTCTCGACTCCTATACTCAATATACTGATCCATAAATGCAAGCATGCCAAATGCCTTCTTCACTATCTTATCTACCTGGGTCTCTGCTTTCATGGAACTAAGAACCTGCACTCCAAGGTCTCTTTGTTCAACAACACTGCACAGGACCTTACCATTAAGTGTATAAGTCCTGCTGTGATTCAATTTTCCAAAATGCAGAGCCTCGTGTTTATCTAAATTAAACTTCATCTGCCATTCGTCGGCCCAATGGCCCATCTGATCAAGGTCCCATTGTACTCTGAGGTAACCTTCTTCTCTGTCCACTTCACCTCCATTTTGGTATCATCTGCAAATTTACTAACTTACTAATGATTGGAAGTATTAAGTAGCCAGTTTCTACATGCACAGTGGAGGATTCCTTCACATTTGAGGTGACCATTGTAGTGTATCAACAGCAATGCCGTGTTCATATGTCCATTTGACATTTTCCAGAGCAATGCCCTGACCAGGCTGGAAAAGGAAATGGAGATGGAGGGGAGGAAACTCATTGGTTGAGGAAGGGAGTGGGGATGGTGAGGGAATGGGTTTGAGAAATAGGAAATGTATGCTCACAAATCAGACAGCATTGCAGGCAATTATTTTGACGCTCAAAGTAGGACAGGAAGGAACAGAGTATACAAATAGAAAAAAAAAAAGGAACAAAAGATAATAAAACAAAATTAATAGCTCTTTACATGAATGTGCTTCATATTCAGAATTAAATAAACGAATTAACAGCACAAATCAAGGCTAATGGGAATGAAGTTATAAATATTGTGGCAGCAGGGTTACAAGGAGATGGAAGCTGGAAACTGAACATTCAGGGGTATGTGTCCTTTTAAAGGACAGAGAGAAAGGCAGGGTGGTGGTGTGGATTTGTTAGTAAAAGGTCAAATTAGTGCATTAGCAAGAAATAAATGACCTGAGATTGGATGATGTAGAACCCATATGAGGGAAAGTAAGAAATAACTAGGGAAAGAAGACATGGGTATGAGTAATCTATAGGGCTGCATACAGTAGTTGTTCCATAGGACAGCGAATAAAACATGAGATAATGAGGCCATGTCAAAAAAGGTAGTCCATTCATCACAAGCATCTTTAAGCTTCATATAGGTTGGGGAAATCAGATTGACAGATGGCTGTGAGGAAGAATTCATAAATTCTTTGTTCCTGTATTCAGGACAGTTTCTGAAAATAATATAATAAAGTTCCAACCAGGGATCAGGCCATTTTGAATCTTGTAAAGTATAATGGGGCAGATTTAATAAAAGATTTCCGACAGAACAGTGATCATTACATGGTAGAATTTAGTGTTCATTATGACAGTGAGAAACTTTGGTCTAAAACAACTGTATTAAACATATATCAGGATAATTACATGGAAATGAGGGTTGTGTTGACATGAGTGGACTATGAAAGACCTTTACCGAAAAATATTAATAATGATAATTCAGATGTTTTTAAAAAAATCATGGCTCACAGTGTACATATATCTCAGTCAGATCCCGAGAAAAAGCATATATTAACAATGAGGTAACCGTAAGGTAAGGCTAGGAAAATGTGAGATTATGTTGGAGTAGACTTAATGGTCGAAATGGCCTACCTCGGCTCCAATGTCTTATGGTTTTACGTAAATGTTATCCATTGACACTTCCCTTCCTATTACTTGAGTCACATCTTCAACAGTCAATCAGTTCACTGACATGACCTACCCTTTACAAATTAATGCTGGTTCTGTTTAATCAGTTTTAAATGTATAATCATCCTTCTAAAATGATAGACTCCAGCAATTTATCCACAACAACTCCAGTACAGTTATAACACAGTTACAACAGTACAGTACAGTCACAACGCTGGCATTTACCTGACAATGTGGAAAATTGCCCAAGTATGCCCTGTACTTAAAAAAACAGGACAAATCCAACCTTGCCAATTACCAACCTATCAGTCTACTCTCGATCATCGGTAAAATGTTGGAAGGTGTCATCAACAGTGCTATCAAGCAGCACCTGCGCAGCAATAACCTGCTCAGTGACTCCCAGTTTGGGTTCTGCCAGGGCCACTCAGCTCCTGACCTCATTACAGCCTTGGTTCAAACATGGACAAAAGAGCAAAATTCCAGAGGTGGGGTGAGAGTGACAGCCCTTGATATCAAGGCCACATTCAACCAAGTGTGGCATCAATGAGTCATAGCAAAATTGGAACCAATGGTTTCATGGGGCAAACTCTCTGGTCATTAGATTCATACTCAGCACATCAGAAGATGATTGTTTTTGTTGGAGATTAGTCATCTCAGCTCCACAACATCTTTGCAGGAGGTCCTGAGGTTAGTTTCCTAGGTCCAACCATCTTCAGCTGCTTCATCATTGATCTTCCCTCGATCATAAGGTCAGAAGTATTTGCTGATGATTGAGCAATGTTCAGTACCATTCACGACTCTTCAGATACTGAAGCACTCTATGTTGAAGTACAATGAGATCTGGACAATGTGTAAACTTGGGCTGACAAGTGGCAAGTAACATTTATGCCAAACAAATACCAGGCAATGACCATCTCCAATCAGAGACAAATTAACCACCATATGACATTCAATGGTGCTACTATCACTGAATTCCCCCATTATCAACATTCTCAGAGTCATCATTGACCAGAAACTCAACTGGACTCACCACATAAACACAGTGGCTACAAGATCAGGTCAGAGGCGAGGAATACTTGCGGTGAATAGCTCACCACTTGCCTTACCAAAACCTGTCCAACATCTACAAGGGACAAGTCAGGAGTTTGATACAATACTTGCCCACTTGCATGGATCACTGTAGCTCCAACAACACTCAAGAAGCTTGACACCATTCAGGACAAAGCAGCCCACTGAACTGGCACCACATTTATAAGCATCATTCCCTCTATAGGAACAGGAGGAGGCCGTTCAGCCGCTTGAGCCTGTACTGCCTTTCAATTCGATCATGACTGATCTGTGGCCTAGTTCTGTATCCCTGCCTTTGACCATATCCCTTAATACTTTTGCTTAACAACAATATATCCATCTTACATTTAAAATAACAACAAATATTACATCCGCTGCTGTTTGTGGAAGACAGTTCCAAACATATATCATACTTTCTGTGTAGAAGTGCTTTCTAACATCTGTCGTGAATGGTCTGGCCTTATTTCCTTGACTATGTCCATTAGTTCTAGAATCTCCAACCAGGTTTATCTGAACCTACCCTGTTATCTTTCCTGCTAATCTCTTGAAGACTTTGATCAGCTCACCCAATAACCTTCTAAATTCTAGATAAAATAGGGCTAATTTGTATAATCTCTCCTTAAAACTTAAACCATGAAATCTAGATATTACTGTTATAATTCTACATTGTACTCCCTCCAAGAGCAATGTATCCTTCCTGACGTGTGGTGCCCAGATCCGCTGTCAGTTCTCCAAGTGGGGTCTAACAGGGTTTTGCATAACTGCAGCACAATGTCTGCATCCTAGTACTCCAGCCTGCTAGATATAAAAGCTTTTAATAGCTTTTACCTTTCTTGATTATTTTCTGCATCTGTTGGTGGCATTTTGAAGATCTACATTGGGGGATAACCATGTTATTCACAAGGCAGAAGCCATTAATAACAGACCCTCTTGACCAAGTACACCCTTCCGACCAGATATGACCATGATACTTTGGACAGTCTCCACGTTGCCCATCCAAAAGCCTGAACTGTGGGAGAGAAAGCCTAGTGTTATCACCAGTTATCAGGTAATCAGCACAGGTTCTGGGATGTGGGGACAGCCTTGGTATTTGAGCTCATTGTGGACCTGAGAAGAACATGACTGATCCTTTTCTGCTCCCCATTCAGGAAGCTTTCTTTTTAAAAAGACTGAGCTTTTTGATAGCTTAAGCTTGGTTATCCTAAAAGCAGTAAACCTACTGGTGATTGCATGTCAGAACATAATCTGAAACAGCAAAGAAGGTATTTGAGATTGCAAAGGGCCTAATGTCCTTGTCAAGCATGTATCTTGTTTTAATGTTCAACCAATGGGGCATGTGGTGGTGACATAATCAACAGTATATTGCTAAAGACTAATGACAGAACTGTTGAACAAAGGTGGCTGAAAGACTGAACACTATGTCAGCTGCGCACAGAACCTCAAATAAGTCAAAAGAAAATATTGTTGACCTCAGAAAGTTTCCATGTAATTGTAGTTCCCATCTTATCTTCATTTAAAATATAGCCTTGCATTGTGTGTCATTGCAAGTTTGTTGCTGAACCACAAAAGGTCAGTGCATAGTTCTGGTAACTGTTTATGTGTTTCCAAATGTACCAGCATGCTGTTATTCCAAGGGTATTCAGTATTGTTGCAGAACAATGCACTTAACAAGGATTTATTGCTCATGGCAAACAAACTATAAGCATACTGCCTGTAATGACGTACCCTGAATATTCGTAAAATGGAATTCCTTCTGTGAAAATGTGGGCCATACACATCTCTATTATCTGTACACACTTTCCCTTAGATTCTTGATTCCAACTTTTATCTTGTACTTATTTGTCATCCTGGTTTCATTCTCTATCCTCATTGTATTATGACTCTACTTAGCTTGATTCCTGTCATGGTGAAGGGGTTAGAGTCGATCATTACAGAAGTTATAGCCGGTCACTTAGAAAAACACAATGTACTTGGAAAGCGTCATCATGGTCTAGTGGAAGGGAAATCATGTCTAAACCTTTAGTAGACCTTTGGAGGGGTAATGTGTGGATAAAGGAAAAACTGTAGGTATATTGCTGTTGGATTTGCAGACAATATTTGATAAGGTGGCACATCTACTGATAACTTAGAAGGTAAAATCTGTGTGAGGGAAAATATGTTAACCTAGATACAAGGTTGTCTAACTGTCAGGAAACAAACAGTATGCATACTGGGTCTTTTTCTGAATGGCAGGATGTGATGAGTAGGGTCTTGCAGAGGGCTGTGTTGGAACTTCAACTTTCTACAATTCATATTAATGACTAGGTGAGGAGAGTGAAGACATAATAGCTATATTCGCAGATGACATAAAGATGGGCAAGAACATATGTTGTGAAGAAGACATACAAAGATTGGAAATTGATATAGATAGTTGGAGTGAGTGGACAAAAAGCTGACAACAGGATAATAATGTGGTAAAATATGAAGTTGTTCATTTTGGCAGAAAGAACAACAATGCAGAATGTTATTTAAATGGAGAACACCTGTGGAATGCAAAAACATCTAGGTTTTCCAGTGCTAGAGACACAAAGAGTCAGTATGTTGGTGCAGCACATAAGCAAAAAAGGCTAATGGAATGCTATCCTTTATTATAAGAGGAATTGAGTATAAAAGTAAGGATGTTATGCTTCAATTAGACAATGCATCAGTGAGTGGTTTCCTTATTTAAGGAAGGAGGTAATACATTTGATGAGGTCCAGATGAGGGTTTTTAGATTGTTACATGGAATTAGTGGGTTGTTTTATGAGGAAGCGTTGGGCAGAGTGGGCTTGTTTCCAGTAGAGTTTGGAAGAATGAGAAATGACTTGATTGAAGTGTGCGTGACTTTGAATGGTCTTGATAAGATGGACAGAGAATGGATGTTTTCTTTTCTGGGTGAGTCCAGAACTAAGAGGTACTATTTTAAAATGTAGGCCAGAGATGAGGAGAATTCCTCTCACCCCAAGCCACACCCCCATCTCCTATCTACTAACATCATCCCGCCCCCTTGACCTGTCCGTCCTCCCTGGACTGACCTATCTCCTCCCTACCCCCCTACCTACACTCACCTTTACTGCTCCATCCCCGCCTCTTCGACTTGTCTGCCTCCTCTCCACCTATCCTCTCCTCTATCCATCCTCTATCCGCCTCCCCCTCTCTCCCTATTTATTTCAGAACCCTCTTCCCCTCCCCCATTTCTGATGAAGGGTTTAGGCCCGAAACGTCAAGTTTTCCTGCTCCTATGATGCTGCTTGACCTGCTGTGCTCATCCAGCCCCATGCTTGTTATCTCAGAGATGAGGAGAATTTTTTTTTCCCAGAGGGTTTTGTAACCTTGGAACTTCTATTTCAGAAGGCAGTGGAAATGGGGCCACTGAATATTTTTAAGACAGAGGTAGATAGATTCTTGTTAGGTAAGGAAATCAAAGATTAACCTGAGTAGATGAGAATGTAGAACTTGAAAAATAAAATGGTTAGCTATGATCTTCTTGAAGCGGGGAGCTGGCTCTGGGGGCTGAATAATACAGCTCTATTTCACATGTTGAAAGGACATATTCTATTAGCTTGGCTATGTAGTTCAACTTGCAAATAATTTTGTTCATTGCATTTTTTTGAATATGTTTTGAGTTGAGACTACAAAAACTTCTAGGCTTCTTGCAATTTTGTCATCCTTCATGAAGCATTCTACATTTTTTTCTGATGTATAAGTATTCATGTTTAGCAGTATCATTTGTCATTGTTGTCCCCACTGACAAACTTTTCCAACTCAAGCCAATTTCTGAGATTCTGATTCCTAATTTGATCATTTTTGCAACTTGAAACATCTTTATATTGATTTTCTGAAGTTAAGGCATTTATGTCATTCTAATAACAAGCCCTGAGGCACCTTGTTCAGTACATTCCATGCCTCAAACAAATGTTCATTGTTTTCTACCTTTCAATCTGTTTCCTATCCAGTCCCAGGGCTTACCTTGAATTTCCATAGCTTTGAATATAATTAATGGTCTTTCATCTGAAATGTTCAACTGTCATGTGAAATACCCAGCAGCAAAGAAATAACAGGAGCTGGCATTTTAGGTGCTGACAACTGATTGGACAGCCAAACAACTAAGGACCCCACACAAATGACTATATAGCAATGTTCAAGTAGCAGCACCAAGAATAATAACAATGATTACATAGCTAATGTATAAAAAATGTCTCAAGACATTTATCCTTTTTATTATAGGGGTAATCTTCAGATCTAGAGTTAGAGATGAACAGCAACATTCCAACAACTGTCCATTGTTTCTTACTCCCACATGGAAACCCTAGAATGTACAAACACTAGGAAGTATCGGATGCTCACAGAACACTGGAAATTAATAGAAGTATGAGGGAAATGTATTGACCACAGCTTTCCACCACAAATGTGGGATTTTCGAAATTTGATCTACATGAATTTTTTATGCGAACATTTTATTTGGGATGGTAATGATTAATTGCAAGAATGCAGTTACATTCAGGAATACCGATGAAATTCTATAAACTATGATAAGAATAATTCAAATTGTGAGGGAACTAAGCAGTTATTGACCCAACAACTAAAGGATTCTTCAGACATCCTTTGGAATGCTACCCCAAAGATCATTGTACCACAATTTTGTGTCAAAGTAATGGTGAGCTTAATAGTAAATATAAAACCAAAAGAACAGCAGATGCTGTAAATCAAGAACATAAACAAAGTTGCTGGAAAAGCTCAGCAGGTCTGGCAGCATCTGTGAAGGAGAAAACAGAGTTAACATTTCGGGTCCGGTTGGGTCCAGAACTCAACTATTGAGTTCTGAGGAAGGATCACCGGACCCAAAACGTTAACTCTGTTTTCTCCTTCACAGATGCTGCCAGACCTGCTGAGCTTTTCCAGCAACTTTGTTTTTGTTCGTGAGCTTAATAGTGCTTGATGTTTTTTACGTGCAAATAATACACAAAATTCACACAAGGGACAGACACACCTTAGAGGCAAATATCCAAGAGTTACTGTCTTTTGTTTGACACAGTATATTCTGATCTGAGCACAGTTTTCATCAGATTTCTGTAGATCTATGATTTAGTTGATGAGTATTTCAGATTGAGTTGTGTTTTTTTGTTGATGGAAAAGATTTCAACCTCTTCAACAGGGGCAACATCTGCTTATTCAGGTCTGCCTTCTCATACTCTGGCCCAGGCCTTATGGTGACAGAATATATAACTAAAGATGCACATCATGAACCTATGGACATCACACTGTGCTGACCTCCATACGCATTCCCCTCTAACAAGGGCTTTCCCTAAAACGTCTCAGACTCAGAGCTACAGTCAGAGCCTTCAGACAATTCTGTGGTACTCACTTGAATAATTACCCTGGGAAATTTTAAACAGCTTAAAACCTAGCCCAGCTCTTTGATAACTACAGGACTGACCTCCAATCTCTTAAACTGATGCTTCAGCCTCTCCACCTGACTCACGGGGGAGGTGATGGCCTAGTGATATTTTCACCTTGGTTACATTCTAGGGACTGGGGTTTGAATCCCGCCATAGCAGATGGTGGAATTTGAATTCAATAAATATCTGGAATTAGTAATCTAAGGACGGCCATGAAACCACTGTTGATTGTTGGGAAAAAACCATCTGGTTCACTAACGCCCTTCAGGGAAGGAAAATGCCATCTTGACTTGGTCTGGCCTACATGTGACTCCAGATCCACAGCAATGTGGTTGACATTTAAATGCCCTGTGGGCAATTAGTAATTGGTAATAAATGCCAGCCTCGGCAGTGACATCCATACCCAGTATATGAAAATAAAGAAACTTCTTGACTATCCCAGTCATATCCTCCCTGACCACCTAGCCCAACAAACCCCATTTCATCAACCCAATTGCTACATTATTCAACTGCCATCTTACCTACCTGCTGCCTTACCATCTTCCAGAAGTGTACTGCAGTGGTACTATCCCTGCTTTTGTGTTAGAAGCTCTGAGTCCCAATCCCACGTAAGATCTTGACAAGAAAAGAATGTATTGAGAAAAGTGTTTATGTGCCCATTGTAGGCAGTAAGGCCGGGAGTTTCCTGGTCAGCCAGAGCCTGTGGTAACTGCAGTGCAATAGCCACCTCATGCTCTTGCTTTAAACAAGCATCATCTTTGTTCCAAACACCTTCCACCTAACCTATCTCCTATTCAACACAGCTGCTAACCAACCTATCAACCAGCCTATCCACTCTACCTGCTATCTCCTACACCATTTAATCATCTACTCACACACTCACTGGCATTCACACTAGAAATCTTAACTAGTGCTGGAAAAGCTAGTGCCACAAAATGGGAGTGTGTTCGGTCTTTTCCCAATGTTACAGCCCTGCATTGGGGCTCTTAGCTGTGCTTTGCGTTTCTGGAGAATCTGGATCCCAGTTATTTATTGAATTCTAATGAAAAGAAGAACACTTGTAAGGTGGTGAAGAATTTCAAGTGAAGTGGTAATCCAGCAATGATTCCTGCTCTGTAGATGATCTTGGCCATTGTTTACCCATTCTGCTACCCTTAGGGACCTGTGAACATTCACTACTGTGGGTCCTGTTGTTCCTCAACATTTTTCAGTGTCATACCGTTTACTCTTGGCTTTGTCAAATTGTAATAATTTGCATTTGTTCAGAATCGATTCCATTTGACACTTTTCCATTGACTCGACTGATTTGTCGATTTACTCCTATAATCAACAGCTTTTCTCCACACTATCAACCAAACAGCCAATTTTACTTCATCTCTAAACACTTAATCATGCTTCCCCTGCAATTACTTCTATAGGTTATATATACTGTGAAATGCAAGGGACTTCGTACTGCGGAACCCCACTGGGAACATTGATTACAACCCTTAGCTTTTCACCAAATCAGGTCAGAAGTCACATGACACCAGGTTAAAGTTAACATGTTTATTTGAAAATACAAGCTATTGGAGCATAGCCCCTTTGTCAGGTGAAGTGAGAAAGACGCACGCAGAGCCCAGATTTTATAACTCAAATTACCCCATTTTCACATTTAAACAATAGTACAAAGCAATCATCCAGTCTTCCGGCACCATACTATAAACAACATATGTTTCCAGATCATTGGTCTGTGCTTCTGTTTTTCTAAGATAGTAACATTGACACCACTCTGTCATCTCCCTGGCCTACCATTGTCCTTTTGCATAATTATGCCAAATTCAACTGAATTAAGTATACTACCACTGAAATGTACTCCCACCGATTTTGTTGTCACCTGTTCAGCATCACTCCCAAAATTAATCACAGGACAGTCCTATCTCTTATTGCTTTGTTACATACTGACTAAAAATTCCACCAAATTCATTTTAAGAATCCTATGCACTCTTTACAATTTGAACTGATTTGATTCTAGTCGGTATTCTATTTTCTTCCTATGCTTATCAGCTTATGTGGCAAAGTATTTGCTTATGTCTGTCTTCTCTGCTGTTTTTTTTTCTGGAATAGGTTGCTAACCTGATACCACAAGTTATCATTTGCAGGATGTCACTCCTTTGAGAATACTATGGTTTTAGGAGGAATATTTTGTCCTTTTTTTTGACGAGAGATTTTGAGGTACAGGTACTGAGCTGTCTCTTCCAAGTCAATAAAGTAAACAACTTGCAAGGCCATGAGTTTTTTTTTTAAGTTCAAACGATAGAAGCAGCATGAATGGGTGGAGTCAGGCTCCCACAGAATCAGGGTTTTAGTTTAGCTTCCAGTAGCTGTTGGGATTTTGAAGTTGGTTGTGGAAGCTGCCAAAACTCTCTCTCTACCAGTGTTTTCTCTTGGTGTTTTTTCCTCCTGGACTGGAGAAACACTGCATGTGAGACAAGTTATTTTAGTGAATTTTCCTTTGTCAAGGGATGTTACTATATTGGAACAATTACTGTTTAGTAATTAAATATCTATTATTATTTAAGTTTTCCAGCAGATTAAAGTTATACCAATTCTTCTTTCTTTTGTTTGTGTTTTAACTATAGTGTGCGAATAAAGTGTGTTTTGCTTAAAGTCTAATAGTGTGAGCAATTGAATCACATCTGAAATGCAATGCTTCACACTTGCCTTTAAATAGATTAAAGATAAGGCCTAGGCTATCTCCTTGATAAATTTAAAGAGGATTTGGTCTGGCTCATGACACTCCTTCAAACATGGATGACCAGTAGACTCTCCCACTGTTACCACCCACCATAGGTATATTGGAAGATATACATTTCATAGTTACCAAGTTATTGAACTCAGGGCTTCGGAGACATGGTGTTACTCATTACACAACAAGATGCCCAAAGCGGGTGGCAGATTTAAAACACAGATGAGAAAGAATTATTTCTCTCAAAGGGTCATGAATCTCTGGAATTCACAACCCCAGATTGTGGTGGACCCAGGATACTGAAAAAAATTAAAAAGAAGATTCCCAAAACCAGCCCAGCTTGTCCCCGCCTCCCTAACCTGTCCTTCCTCCCACCTATCCCCCCGCTCCCACCTCAAGCCCCACCCCTATTTCTTACTTACTAGCCTCATCCCACCTGCTTGACCTGTCTGTCCTCCCTGGACTGACCTATCCCCTCCCTAACTCCCCATCTACACTCGCCTTTACTGACTCCATCCCCACCTCTTTGACCTGCCTTTCTTCTCTCCACCTACCTTTACCTTTATCCATCTTTTATCTGCCTCCCCCTCTCTCCCTATTTATTTCAGAACCCCCTTTCCCTCCCCCATTTCTGAAGAAGGGTCTAGGTCCAAAACGTCAGCTTTCCTGCTCCTCTGATGCTGCTTGGCCTGCTGTGTTCATCCAGCTCTACACCTTGTTTCTCAGATTCTCCAGCATCTGCAGTTCCTACTATCTCTTGGACAAATTTTGAATGAGTTACAATTAAAAGGGTTATAGGGGAGCAAGCAAGAAAGTGAAGTTGAGGCCAAGATGAGCTCAACTTTTATTATATTAAATGGAGGAGCAGAGGCTGAATTGCCTACTCCTTCTCCTGGATCTCATGCTTTTATGTAAGACCTCGTCAGATCAAAAGCATGATGACAGCACTTTATTGCTGAGTGCAGCTAGACACAGAATCTGAGCTTGGGAATTTGATAAGTGAGAGATGTCAGTACTTTGAGGGAGGAGATCCAGCCTTAACAATGTGTAGATTAAAATCTAAGATAATTAAGTATCAATAAGAGGCAGCGAGTGAGCAACTGATGGGAGTGGTGGAATTAAGAGACTTCAAAAGCATGAGTTGGGAGAAAGACAACTATCCAAGATTCAGTCTGAACTGCTGCTTGAAAAGTGTGACATCGGGAAAAACAGGTAGGTAATTAATTGGTGAGTACTGGGATCATTTCTTTTCAAGCTTGTGTAATTAATGAATAATTATAATGAAGGAAGAATGTAAAACCAAGGAGTGACTTTACAGCAACAGCATATGTTGATTGGTTGGTCAGTATCTAATGTAAGGGTCTATATGGAAATAATTAGATTATTTCACCACTTTTACAAACAGTGTGTACATGACTGGGCTACTGCAAAGTTCAAAAGCATAAAAGTAACTCTTAGGGGCCCAGGAGAAGGAGTTAGTTGATGAGTAGGTGTGAATAATTCTACTCAGTCTGAAAGTAAACCTAAGGTGTGCCAGGGAAGCTCAATGGCATGGATGGATCATTCTATGGAATGTGGGGATGCTTGTTGTGGCCTGGATGAACATATTTGTAGGAAGTATCACGAGCTGCAGTTTTTCAGCTTCTGGGATTTGGAACGTGAGTGATGTTGGAATCACTGTGGTTGAATCATAAATTCCCACATAGGCCATTCCACTCATCAAGTCCACACCGACCCTCCAAAGATCATCCTACCCAGACCCATTCTACTGCCCTATCCCTAATTCAACTGGCCTGCACATCCCTGCGATACTGTGGGCAATTTAGCATGGTCAATCGACCTGACCGACACATCTTTGGACTGTGGGAGGAAACCAGAGCACCAGAGCACCAGAGCACCTTGTCTGCTTGGAGAAACCCAAGCAGACAAGGGGAAAATTTGCAAACTCCATACAGTCAGTTGCTGAAGGTGGAATCAAACCCAGGTACCTGGCACTATGAGGCAGTAGTGCTAACCATTGAGCCACCATCTCACCCCAAAGCTGTGAACTATGCAGATAGCATGTTCAAGAATATGGTCCCATCACAACTGAGGAGCATCCAGGTAAGTGACCTGGGAAGTGGGTGCCCATCAGAAGTCCAGTAGTATCATACAGTTTACTAACTAGTTTTCCACTGTGGATGGTGGTAGAAGTGACTTCTTCCAAGGAATGTAGCAAGAATCAGAAGCGGCACCACAAATGGCTTAGTTGCACACATAGATGTCAGAGGAAGAAGAGTGGCAGGGGAACAGTGATTGGAGATTTAACAGTGAGAGAAATAGACAGGAGTGATCAAATAAACAAAAATGTTTCCATCAAATATATGGAGATGCAGGACACAAATCTTAGAATTCAGTCCAATTATCATGAACAAAATGATAACTACTTCTTTTCAATCTCAAAGTTGGAGATGTGACTTCAGGATAATATGTTTCATCCCTGGAGCCAGAGTCAAGGTTGAGTGGCTGTAGGACACTCTTTTCGGGTCAGGTGAACAGCCAACACAGAGGGCATGGTCCACATTGATACCAATACCTCAAATAGAAAGAAAGAGGAGACCCTGAAAGTAGAGGTTAGGGAGCTAGGAAAGAGGAAGGACCTCTAAGGTGTCCTGGTCAGTATAGAATCTATGAGACTAAGAAAATGAGCAAATAGCTGGAGAAATGTATAGGAAAGAGATGTTTGATTTATGAGACATTGGGACCTGTTTGCAACAAGTGGGACCTGGACAAGGATAGGTTGTACCTTAGCAGGACATATTGGCAGGGAGATTTGATGCTGCTATTCAGAAAGATTTAAACTATCTTGTCAAGAGATGGAATCTGACAGAGAATTCAGATAAGAGAAAAACAATGCTTTTTAAAGGAAGTAGAAAAGTTGCTAATGAAAATAGAAGGCAATAGAAATAAATACCAGAATCAAATAGAGTTAAAAACAGAATAATGTTAAAAAAGACAGAATTAAAAGCATTATATATGAATGCATGCAGCATTTGCAATAGGTAGGCAAATTGATAGCATATATTCCAGTTGCCATTATGGACATGTAACTGAAGGTTAACTAAGCAAAGGATCTGAATATTCAAGAATAACGGACATTTCTGAAGGACAGGAAAAAGAAAATGATGGGAATAAGGGATGGATCAGTACTTTGATGAGAAAGGATCTTAGATTGGAAGAAAAATGTAGTAGTTTGAATGGAACTAAGAAGAAACAGCAAACGTTGATAGAGGCTGTTGATAGACCACCAAACAGTAGCAGTGAAGTGGAGCACAGTATTAATCAGGAGCAAGTAATACGAAAAGTGCATTAATCATGGTAGTTTGACATAGGTAGGGTATATTTATTTAATTGAGCTGAAAATAGACAAATTCCTGGGACTCAATTATCCAAATCACAGAATGTTGAAAGAAATGGGTGGAGAACACGTGCGCATATGAATTACAATCAGAAGGAGGCCATTCAGCCCCTTGAGCTTGCTCTGCCATTCAATAACATCATGGCCGATCTGAATATAACCTCCATATTCCCTATTCCTATTTACTTCTGATAACCTTTCATCTCTTTGTTTATCAAGAACGTATCTACTTCTGCCTTAAACATATCCAAAGACTCTGATCCCACCACAATTTCAGAGAGAAAGTTCCAAAGACTCTCAATTCTCTGAGTGAGAAAAGTAATTGTCTTATCTCTGTTTTAAATGATGAGCCCTGATCTCTAAACAGCGACCACTGGTGTTAAGTTATCCCAGAATAGGAAACATTAGCTCTACATCCATCATGTCAAGACCCCTCAGAATCTTAATTGTTTCATCCAGGTCACTTCTTACCTTTTGAACATCATCAAATATTAATTTAGCTTGCCAATCATTCCTCATAAGACATATGGCTCATTCAGGTAATAGTCTGGTAAGCCTTCTCTGAGCTGCTTCAAAACCTTTACACTTTTCCCTAATTAAAGTGACCAATATTTTGAACAGTACTCCAGGTGCAGTCTCACTTGTGCCCTATATAACTGAAAGATAAATTCCCTACTTTTGTATTCAATTCCAAATAAAAAACAGTTCTAGGGAGGAGTCATATTGGCTTTGAAATGTTAACTCTGTTTGGCTCTCCTTTGATGTTGTTAGACCTGCTGGCTTTCTTCAGAACTATTGCTTTAAATTAAAAACTCATTTACGCTTATTCTCTGCTTCTTATTAGGCAGCCAGTCTTTTCTCCATGCTAATAAGTTACATCCTGCACCATGAGTTTTTAATTTCCACAAGAATTTTTGTTGTGGCATCTTGTCAAATGCAATCTGGAAGCCTAAGTACAATACATTCACTGCTTCTCCTTTATCCATTACGTTACCTCCTCAAAGAATTTGTCAAATTAGATTGACTAGATTGGTCAAACATGATTTCTCTTTCACAAAACCATGTTGACTTTGCCTGATTAACTTGAAATTACCCTAATGCACTACCATAATCTCATAGAATCATACAGTCATGTAGCATGGAATCAGCCCCTTCGGTCCACCCAGTCCATGCTGACCATAATCCCAAGCTAAATTAGTCCCACGCACCTGCGCTAGGCCCATAACCATCCAAACATATCTCATTCATGTACTTATTCAAATGTATTTTAAATGTTGTAACTGTACCCACATCCAAAACTTCCTCTGGAAGTTCATTCCACACACAAACCACTCTCTATGTAAGATAAATTGCCCCTCATGTCTTTGTCAAATCTTTCACCTCTCACCTTAAAAATATGCCCCCAATCTTGAAGCCCTCCACCCTAGGGAAAAGACACCTGCCATTCATCTTATCTATACCCCTCATGATTTTATAAACCTCTATAAGGCCACACTTCAGTTTCCCATACTCCAGTGTAAAAAGTCCCAGCCTATACGCCTCTCCTTATAACTCACCCTTCACTTCCAGCAACATCCTGGTAAATCTCTTCTGAACACTCTATAGCTTAATAATAACCTTCTCATAACAGGGTGGCCAAAACTAGACTCAGAAGGGGCCTCGCCAACTTCCTGTACAACCTCAACATGATGTCTTAAATCCGATACTCAAAGATTTCAGCTTTAAGGCAAGCATGCTAAGTGCCATCTTAACCATCCAGTCTATCTCTTTAATAATAGCTTCTAGCATTTTCCCTGTGTCAGATGTTAAGTTAAGAGCCCTATAATTTCCTCCTTTCTACCTCCCTTCCTTTTAGTTTAAAAGTGTCTTATTCACAATCTTTCAATCTAATGATACCATCACCAAATCAAGGGAGTTGCTTTGGAAAATTAAACCAAAGCATCTGGTATCTCACTAGCCAATTGAATCTCATTTGGTTGCAGAGGTCTCGAATCCGATAGTCTCTCTCTTAGGGCAAAGGGAAAGCCTTTTATGAATGAAATGTAGAGGAGTTACTACATTCAGACAGCAGCGATGGGAGGGGGCGACAGCAAGGATGTTCTCCCAGCAATAGGAGGAGGCAACAGGGTGGACATTCTTCCAGCAAGAGGATGCAGCAACACTGCGGGTGTTCTCCCAGTGATAGGAGGGGGCAAGATCGAGGACATTCTACCAGCGAGAGGAGGGGGCAACAGGGTGGACATTCTCCCAGTGATAGGAGGGAGAGACAGGGAGGATGTTCTCTCAGCGATAGGAGGGGGTGACAGGGATGACGTTCTCTCAGTGATAGGAGGGGGTGATAGTGAGGGCATTCTCCTGCCATTCGGGGCCAGTGGCAGGAACACCAGGGCCATTCTCCCAGCATTCAGGCTGGTGGCAGTGGCAGTGGCAGTGGCAGTGGCAGCAAAGCTCCTGCAGTAATCAGGGACAGCAATGCTGGCAGCAACGGACTCTTCAAGATAGTGGCGCCGGCAGTGGACTGGCCTGATAAGCGGAGTCAGGAACTGTTGTTTGTGGGGAGAGTGTGGGCTCAGTGGCATCAGCAAAGTGGGTCCAACAGAGAAGAGATGGTGCCGAAAGTGTGGCAACTCCTATGTTGATGGGTCTGGAACAGGCATCAGCAAGGCAGTAGGAGTCGCCCTTTAGGCTAGGTGCCAGCATGGCCTGTGTTAGAAAGTCTGGTATTCTGAACTTTCTACTTCTTTATATTTCTAATTTAGTCCTGTGACCTGTAATACTGGTCTACGTATTACTTTACTTTTCTAGTTTTCTTCTGTTTCCTAAGAATTTGATCTTAAGTATGTACACCTCGGTACCTTTGATGTAATGCAGTGACCGTAAACTTTTCACTGTACTCATTTGAGTACGTGTGACAATACAGCTAATTCAATTCAATTCAATATTATGGTTGTCGAAATCTCTCACGATTGCTTTCTTCTTGTTTATGCACTTTTTAGAACTTTGCATCTATATTTGTTTTTCTACGTCTTTCTGACAATTTGGTGGACTATACTACACACCCTGCTCAACACAAATGGCCTACATTAATTCTTCAGCATATCATGCCTCCTTAAAGCTGGAATTGTTGCTTTAATTAATATTACATCTCCGCCTCCCTTTTATCCCTCTGTCAATCTCGCATGTAAACCGTATAATCAGGAATGTTAAGCTGCCATTTCTGTTCTACTATAGCTTAAATCTCAGTAATGATTATGATATCATACTTCAAAGGTTCTGTTTTTGCATTCAGCTCATCTTCTTTATTCATTAGACTCATTGCATTGATGTATATATCACTTAAGTTCTGGCAAACTTCTTTGTCAGCTACTTTCTAGGCTGCTTCCTCTGCATTCAGTACAGATTTCTGCCTTCCTTTCTAACTTTGTTTATCTCTTTTATGAATTTATGTTTAGGTTCCCATACACCTCCCTAACTAGGTTAAGCCCTTCTCCATCAGATCTAGCTAGCCTGTCAACACCAATGCTGGCCCTGGTCCTGCTGTGATGGAATTTGTCTGATTTGTACAGATACCACCTCCCTCAGAAACTGTTCCAATGACACAGGAATCTAAAGCCCTCCCTCCTGCAGCACCATCACCAACTTTGCATTCGCCTCTATTATTCTCCTATTCTGGACTCCTAGCATGTGGCACTCAGAGTAATCTGGTGCATACTCCCTTTGAGGCCCTCATTATTAATTTCTTTCCTCTAAATTCTCTAATATCTACCTTTAAAACTTCATATCTTTTTCTACCTAGATTGTTGGTATTCTTGCGAACTACAACCTTTGGCTGTTCACACACAACTTCGTTACATTCTTCACCTTGGCAGTAGAAAGGCAACAGACAAATCTGGACTCAGACGTGCAACTGCAGAAATATCTATCTGTTCCCTTAACTGTCAGAATTCCTATCATTATTGCTTTTCTGACCTTCCTCTTCCTTGCACTGCATAGCTGAGCTACCCACTGTGTCATAGACTTCCCTCTCATTGTAGACTTCAGAGAAAGTATTGTCCTCACCTGTACTCATAAACAACGATGGAGTAGAAGGAAAAAGAAATCCTCACCAGATTCTTGTGTCACCTGTCCAGTCCCCCTTGCCTGTCTGGCTGTTCCCCATTCTTCTGCCTAAATATTTTCTGATGCTTTCATCGGTCTGCCATACTCTAATGTTTTCATCTGTCCAAGCATAGAATATAAGAGAAAGGAAGTAATGCTGGAGCTGTACAGAGCTTTGATTAGGCCACACATGCAGCACTATGTGCAGTTCTGGTCACCGCACCACAAGAAGAATGTAATAGAGTGAGTACAGAGGAGATTCACTAGGATGTTGTCTGGGCTGGAGAAATTGAGCTATAAGGAGGGACTATTTAGGCTTGGATTGTTTTGTTTAGAACAGAGAAGACTGAGAGGGGACATAATTTAGATGTACAAGATTATGAGGGGTATGGATGGGGTGAATAGAGAACAGTTGTTCTCCTTGATTGAAGGGCCAATCGTGAGAAGCCCTAGGGTGAGAGGCAGGAGATTCAGTAGGGATTTGGAAAAACGTTTTTTCACTCAGTAGGTGGCTGGAATCTGGAATGCACTGCTGGAAGGTAGGGGAGGTTGGAAACCTTACAAACTTTAAAAAATATTTGCATGAGTATTTCAAATATAACACTCAAGGATATGGGACAAGTGCAGGACATTGGAATATTGCATTTTTGGTGCTGGTCGTATCGGGGGCTTTTTCTGTGCTGTATGAATCAATGAATCTATATTCTTAAACTTGAGAGTGGCAACTTCCTGAAACAGGTTCTTTCTGTAGCTCGCAGCTTCATGGGTGTCTCTAAGGTGTCAAACTCCTTCAGTTGACATAACTTCCTGCACATGTTTGTCCAAGACATTCAACAAGACGGAGGCATCCTGCCTTCTTTACTTGTTAGGCCGCTATTTAAAATTTAACAGAAATAAATTGAAGTCAGCCCAGCTGGGAAAATCATTCACTAGCTCCTTTTTCATTTGATGAGACACCCAAACATTCCGATTCTGTTGGCAACCCTATCTTCAGATGCCTGTAACTTAAGAAACTTATCTTTTAAAACTTTGTTGTGAAAAACAAATATGGGGTCTAAATGAAGGTTACATGTTTTCCAGCTTATCAAGAGGCAGAGAGTAATGGTATAAGTTGTGCTCTATTCATTAGAATGTTCATTTACAAATGGGAATGAGTAGTACAAAGTCTATGAATATGTACCTCACACAGCATAAAGATAAATAAGCCCATAGTCCTTCCTCAGTAATTTTGCTCACCAATTGCCGAAATTGTACACTACACTGGCAACACAGTAGAAAAGGAATGTCCTTGTGGTTAGCCTGTCCTATTCTGTCTCCTGCAGTATTTCAACGAATGTGGAGCTGGATTGCATTTGTGGCAAAGTGATGGCATTGGAGTAGATATATTGTAGATGGAGTAGATACCAGTAAATTCCAGTCTGTTAAGGTGGCTGAATAGCTGACAGAGAGCACATAATCTGCTCAGTGAAACCCACTTTGGGTTCTGCCAGGGACATTCAACTAATGATGTCATTACAGCTTTGGTTCAAACATGAAGGAGAAAGCTGAATTCCAGAGGTGAGGTGAGCATGACAGCCCTTGATATCAAGGCTGCATTCAACCGAGTGTGGCATCAATGAGCCCTAGCAAAACTGGAATCAATAGGGATGAAGGAGCAAACTCTCCACGAGTTAAAATTGTAGCTGGCACACAGGAAACTGGTCGTGGTTGTTAGTCGTCAGTCGTCTCAGCACTAGGACATCTCTGCAGTTCTTTTAATTTTATTCATTCACAGGATAAGGCAGTCACTAGGCCAGCATTTATTGCCATTCCTAATTTGTCCAGAGGGCAGTTAAGAGTTAACCACATTGTTGTGGAGTCACATGAAGGCCAGATCATGTAAGGATGTCAATTTCCTTCCCTACAGGACATTATCTGAACCAGATATTTTCAATAGTCGACAATGGATTTATGTTCGCCTTCGGACTTTTAATTCCATATTTTTCTTTTTCTTACATTCAAACTTTACCATCTACTGTGGCAGAAATCAAACCTGGGTCTCCAGAACATTATCTGGGTCTCTGGATTAACAATCCAGTGATAATTCCAATAGGCCGTTGGCATCTCTATACCTTCAGCAGCTTCATCAATGACCTTCCCTTCAGAAGTGGGGATGTTCACCAATGATCGCACAATATTCAGCACAATTCATGACTCCTCAGATACTGAAGCAGTCCATGTTGAAATGCAACAAGATCTGGACAATATCCAGGCTTGGACTGACATGTAACAAGTAATATCCGCATCACACAAATGCCAGGCCAAGACCATCACCAAGAAACGACAATCTAATGATAGCGCCATGATATTCAATGGTGTTACCAGCACTGAATTCCCCATTATCAGCATCCTTGGGGTCACCATTAACCAGAAACTCGACTGGACTCACTACATACATGCAATGGCTACCAGAGAAAGTCAGAGGCTAGTCCCCAAAAATCATCTACCATCTACAAGGCAGTAGTCAGGAGTGTGATGGAATACTCTCCATTTACCTGGATGGGTGCAGCTCCAACAATATTCAAGAAACTTGACACCATCCAGGACAAAGCAGCCTGCTTGATTGGTACCATATCAACAATCATCCACTCAATCCACCACTGGCACTTCGAAGCAGCAGTGTGTACTATCTGTAAGATGCACAGCAGAAATTCACCAAGGATCCTTAGATATTACCTTCCAAACCCACTACCACTTTCATCTAAAAGGACAAGGGCAGCAGATACATGGGAACATCACCACCTGCAAGTTCCATTCCAAGCCACTCACCATCTATGTATGAATATATATATAGAAATATATAAATGTCGCTGGGTCAAAATCCTGGAACTCCCTCCTTAAGGGCATTGTGGGTTAACATACATCACATTGACCGCAACGGTTCATCAGGTCAGCTCACCAGGACCTTCTGAAAGGCAATAAATGTTGGCCAGCCAACAATGCATTAATCCCACACGTGAATTAAAAAAAGCTGGAGCCTTGTGTGTCAGAAGTCAGGTTCTAGGTAATACAGTGGGTATGCAAGACAAAAGCATTTCAACGTTCTTGTCAGCAGCAACCACCCAGGATGTAGAAGAGTTGTGCTAATCACAGCGTCCGGTATCAGCCTACTATTGTAGAGAACCGTGCACAATCTGGCAGGATTGGCAATCCTGCATTTTACCGAATTCTATGCCGTGGTATTACCCCATGAACTGCATTTACTCATTAAGTCGTGGGATGGAGTAACCCGAAGCAGAATTTTAACGAGAATTTTAAAATGATTTGATCGGCTTGGGGCACAAGTGGGAAAGTTTAAAGGTGATGTGTGAGGCAGGTTTCTGACACAGAGGGTGCTTGGAATGCACTGCCGGGAAGGTAGTAGAAACAGATACGATAGCAAAGTTTAAATGACATTTAGACAGACATAAACTGACAGGGAATAGAGGATATGGATCATGCGCAGGTGGATGGGATTAGTTTAGCATTGCATCATGGTCAACACAGTCATGGTGGCTGAAGGGCCTTTTCCTGTGTTGTGTTTTTCTATATTTAAATTTACAAGACTACTGTCTTTGTTAGATCCAGTTATCTATTACAATGTCAATTTTTACTCCCTACATGCATCCCCAACATAACTTACAATTCAAGGGCTGGATGTTATTGATGCTAAGTGAAATGTGTTACCCATTCAAAACTTGCCAAATCTTTCCCATCAAATTTCTTGCAGTAGAATAAAATATTTAAACAAGCTGTCAAGAATACAGAATATATATCACATAATTTTTACTGATGGATTACATGTCATCCTGTTGGCCTTGATCTCAGAAAAGAGCTACAGGAACCAATTGGGTTCTCTCAGCAGCTGATAGAATTCAAAGATTGATAGACATTGTCTACCAGATAAAACTGTTACATGATAGAACACGTTTCATTGCATCTTGATGTAAATATCTTAACAGGAACATTGTCTTCAAACATATTAAAAGTTAAAATAAATGTTACATTAGTCACTGAGGACATTTTCATAGTATGTGCAAAGTAATCTGAAACCAGGCAAATAAATTTTATGGTATAATTTTCTTTAACAAGCACAGGCACTGATTGCTGGAAAACCCAGCCTTTAATATGTGAAGGATCTTTCTTTTCTATACGTGATGGGAACAGACTACTATTAACTTAAAAGAAAAGCATACAACGTCACATTTTTTATCTCCTTTGCTAAGATTGAAAAAGACAAACAAATTGGGTCGCTGGACCCAAAGCATTAGCTCCGATTTTTTCTTCACAGATGTTGCCAGACCAGCTGAGCTTTTCCACCAACTTTGTTTTTGTTCCTGAGTTACAGCATCTGCAGTTCTTTCAGTTTTTATGTTGTACATTGTTGCTAAACTGGCTTGCTTCTGCAAAATGAAATCATGTATCATGTGTGATGTGGTAGTGCTGAATTTTACATGCTGACTTAATTCTGCTCATTGACTACAGCTTCCCCTTCAACACCATTTTCCCCTCCAGACTAATCTCAAAACTCTGTGACTTTGGTCTCGGATCCGCCCTCTGCAATTGGATCCTTGGCTTTCTGACTCTTAGGCTGCAATCAGTGAGGATAGGTAACTGTACCTCCTCCACAATAACACTCAACACTGGAGCCCCCACAAGGATGTGTTCTCAGCCCCCTACTGTACCCCCTGTACACCTACAACTGTGTGGCCAAATTCTGAATGAATTGCATCTACCAGTTCGCTGACGACTCTACCATAGTGGGATGGATAACTAACAACGAGTCAAAATAAGAAGGGAGGTATCAGGCAGCAGATACAGAAGCCTGAACACATGCACAAGCAGGTTCAGGAACAGCTTCTTTCTGGCCATTACCAGACTGTTGAATGGACTCTAGCCTCAAATAACGTAACCTGCAATGTAACCTTAATGTCTCTAAGTCTTTTTGATCTGCACATCCTTTGCTTACTGTGATCTGCCTGTAGCACTTGTAAACAAAGCTTTTAACTGTATTTCCGTACATGTGACAATAAAACCAATCAATTTTATGCAGGGTTTCATCAAAATTAACCTGGAGATAAGGGTCAGTAAAACTGAATCAACCGATTCTTTCGGAATAAACTTTTGCTTTTAGAACCTACATAGGTGGGAATTGCTAGGTGAGTGGATTATGGATTGTTTTGTTGAATTATCGTATGATCTCAATTTTCCTAATACAATGAAGATACTAGGAAAGACAGCAACTAGGAAAGTTGTTTGTTGTCAAACTTATTGGATAGATTTTGCTGTCAAAATAATGGTAAGCCTAATTAAACTCGCTGTCGTTTATGTGTAAGTGTACAGCACATTCTAGTGAGGAACAGGTGTGCAAGTAAATGTGAATTACCAGAAGCCACTGTCTGAGTTTTGTAAAAGATATTTCACCATTTGCCTGACCATTGAAATGCAGTTCACCTCATGAAGCTACTGTGTTTGCTCTGCAGATGAAAACTGGTTAGAAGGTTAAGTTTGGTAAGTACAGATGAAAGTACGCTTAAACTAATATGATGATTAATAATTACTGCCAATCATCTTTTCTAGCATTGAAGATTAATGATTACAAGCTCAAACAATTACTCTTAAGTTATTAGCTGGTGGAGATTTAAAAAATATTGCACCAAAAACATTTCTTTCAAAATGTTTTTTTTATTTTTTTAATTTTTTTTTTCTGATGAAGGGTTTAGGCCTGAAACGTCAAGTTTTCCTGCTCCTATGATGCTGCTTGACCTGCTGTGTTCATCCAGCCCCATGCTTGTTATCTCTTTCAAAATGTTTTCTGTTTTCTACTTTCTTTTAACTTATTTTTTCTCTCATTTTGCTTTTTCTATTTGATTTGACATTGATTCACCCATTCTAATTTATACTCCCTCCACAGTCCTTCTGCTGTTTTTTTAAATTTTTCAGTTTGATCGGTTGAGGAAGAATGGATTTCATAGAACATAGAACATAGAACATAGAACATAGAACATAGAACGTAGAACAATACAGCGCAGAACAGGCCCTTCGGCCCTCGATGTTGCGCCAACCTGTGAACTAATCTAAGCCCATCCCCCTACACTATCCCATCATCATCAATATGCTTATCCAAGGACTGTTTAAATGCCCCTGTTTAAATGGCTGAGTTAACTACGTTGGCAGGCAGGGCATTCCATGCCCTTACCACTCTCTGAGTAAAGAACCTGCCTCTGACATCTGTCTTAAATCTATCACCCCTCAATTTGCAGCTATGCCCCCTCGTACAAGCCAAAGTCATCATCCTAGGAAAAAGACTCTCACTGTCCACCCTATCTAATCCTCTGATCATTTTGTATGTCTCTATTAAATCTCCACTTAGCCTTCTTCTCTCCAATGAGAACAGACCCAAGTCCCTCAGCCTTTCCTCATAAGACCTTTGCTCCAGACCAGGCAACATCCTGGTAAATCTCCTCTGCACCTTTTCCAATGCTTCCACATCCTTCCTGTAATGGGGCAACCAGAACTGTACGCAATATTCCAAGTGAGGCCGCACTAGCGTTTTGTACAGTTGCAGCATGACATCATGGCTCCGGAACTCAATCCCTCTACCAATGAAACCTAACACACCGTATGCCTTCTTAACAGAACTATCAACCTGGGTGGCAACTTTCAGGGATCTATGTACCTGGACACCAAGATCCCTCTGCACATCCACCAAGAATCTTTTCATTGACCCAGTATTCTGCCTTCCTATTATACTTCCCAAAGTGCATCACTTCACATTTATCTGCATTGAACTCCATTTGCCACCTTTCAGCCCAATTCTGCAGTTTATCCAAGTCTCCCTGCAACCTGCAACATTCTTCCACACTGTCCACCACTCCACCGACTTTAGTGTCATCTGCAAACTTACTAACCCAGCCACCTATGTCTGCGTCCAAGTCATTTATAAAAATGACAAACAGCAGTGGTCCCAAAACAGATCCTTGTGGCACACCACTAGTAACCGGACTCCAGGCTGAATATTTTCCATCAACCACCACTCTTTGGCTTCTTTCAGAAAGCCAGTTTCTAATCCAAACTGCTGAATCTCCCTCAATCCCATGCCTCCGCATTTTCTCCAATAGCCTACCATGTGGAACCTTATCATTTCTTGCCCTGTTCACTCAAAGTATAAAGAATTTTGTTTTCATCGTTATAAGGGAGCATTATCTAACTTAGCCACTGCAGCACACTGACAAAGACACGTATTCTTTTTATTTGATGATGACTGAATTTTGAGTGAATTTTAGAAAATCACGAAATACACCAAACTGCATGGCTAAAATATTCTAAGACCAAACACTGAATGATGATGACAACAAAAGGCAGGTCAGGCGGCATCCATGGAGGGAGAACAAGCTAACATTTCGAGTCTAAATGACTTCATCAGAGCTGAAGTGAAGTGTTGAAGGGTCAGCATTTATACGATGGTTGGGGGTTGGGAGTGGTAGTGGTGTGTAAAGTGCTGAAGGAGAAAAGATGTCAATAGTTCAGATTAAGTGATTAGAATGTGAGAATGGCAGAACAACGTTGTGTCTAACTGCCAGACTGGAAAGAACAGACAATCCCATTGGGGTGGGGTAGAGGAGAGAAGACCTGGCGACCTGGTGACAGAGAATGTAACAAGCAAAGCTAAAAGAAAGGGAAAGAATGGATTCACAATCTGAAGGTGTTGAATTCAATATTGAGCCCAGAAAGTTGTAAAGTGCCTAGTTCAAAGATGAGATGTTTTTCCTCCAGTTTACGCTGATTCATTGGAGCACTACAGCATGCCAGGGACCAATAAGTGGGCATGCGAGCAGGATGCTGTGTTAAAATGACCGGCTCCGGGCACATCAGGGTCATGACTGCGCACAGGCCAGAGGTGGTCTGCAAAGTGGTCACCGAGTCTGCGTTTGGTTTCTCCAATGTAGAGTAGGCCACAGTGCGTGCAGTGAATACAACACACAAGATTGGAGGAGGTACAGGTGAAATGATGCTTCACCTGGAAAGTCTGTTTAGGCCCTTGGATGGTAAGCAGGGAGGAGGTGAAGGGGTAGGTGATGCACCTTTTGCAGTTACATGGGAAGGTGCCGTGGGAAAGGAAGGTGGTGTTGGTGGTCAAGAAATGGACTAGGGTGTCCCGGACAGAACAATCCTTGCGAAAAACAGACAGGGGGAGTGAGGGGAAGATGTGCTCGGTGTTGGCATTCTGCTGGAGTTACAGTCATAGAGTCATTGAGCTGTACAGCATGGAAACAGATCCTTCAGTCCAAACTATCCATGCTAACCAGATATCCTAAATAAATCTAGTTCCATTTGCCAGCACTTGGCCCATACGTCTCTAAACCCTCCCTATTCGGTTACCCATCCAGATGACTTTTAAATGTTGTGATCGTACCCGCCTCCACCATTCCCTCTGGCAGCTCATTCCATACATGCACCACCCACTGCGTGAAAAAGATGCCCCTTAGGTCCCTTTTCAATATTTCCTGTCTCACCTTAAACCTATGCCCTCTTGCTTTGGACTCCCCCGTTCAGGGAACAAGACCTTGTGTATTCACCCTATCCATGCCCCTCATGATTTTATAAACCGTTCAGCCTCTGACACTCCAGGGAAAATAGCTCCAGCCTATTCAGCCTCTGCCTATAGCTCAAACTATCACGGAAGCCAACCTTCTATCCATCGACTCCATTTACATGGCTTGCTGCCGCGGAAAGGCTGCCAACTTCATCAAAGACCCATCGCACCCCGGTAATGATCTCCTATAACCCCTTCCATCCGGCAGAAGATGCAGAAACCTGAACACACCCACGAGCAGGTTCAGGAACAGCTTCTTCCTGGCCATTATCAGACTGATGAATGGGCTGTCCAGCCTCAAATAATGCTGACCTTGCGAATGTTGATCTCGCCTAGCACACGCCCTGTGCAATGTAACCTGTACGCTTCTGTCTAAGACTTTGATCTGTTCAACCTTGCTTACTATGATCTGCCTGTACTGCTCGTAGACAAAACTTTTCACTGTACTTCGTTACATGTGACAATAAATCAATCAATCAATCTAACCCTGGCAACATACTTGTAAATCTTTTCTGGACCTTTTCAAGTTTCACAACGTTCTTCCTATAATAGGCCTGAAAGTGGCCTAACTAATGTCCTGTGCAACTGCAACGTGATCTCCCAACTCCCACACTCATAGTACTGACCAAGAAAGGCAAGCTTACCAAAAGTCTTCTTCACTATCCTGTCTACCTGCAGCTCCACTTTCAAGGAATTGCCTGAAATGGTGGAGAATGATCCTTTTAATGCAGAGGCTGGTGGGATGAAAAGTGAGAACAACAGGGACCCGATCATGCTGTTCTGAGTGATGTGAAGGGGTAAGGGCACAAGCACGTGTGATAGGTCAGATGTGATTGAGGGCTTTGTCAACCACAGTGGGTGGGAAACCAGTTATGGAAGAAGGAAACCATTTCAACAGCGTTGATTTGAAAGGTGACATCATCTAAACAGCAGGACATAGAAGAAGGAACTGGGAGAATGGGATGGAATCCCTGCAGGACATAGGGTGTGAAGAGCTGTTGTTTTAAAGTAACTATAGGAATCAGTGGCTTTGTAATGGATGGCAATGGACAGTTTGTTTCCAGAAATTGAGACAGAAAGGTCAAGGAAAGGAAGGGAAGTATTGGAGATGGGTGATCTCAAAGTTATAGAGAGTTAGAAATTAGAGGCAAATTTTTCAAGGTCCAGGCAAGAGCGTGAAGCGACACTGAAACAGTCATTGATGTACCGAGAAATGAATTGTGGGAGGGGGCCAGTATAGGACTGGAACAAGGATTGTTCGACATACTCCATAAAGAGGCTGGCATATCTGGGACCCATGTGGGTACCCATATCTACTCCTTTGACTTGGCAGAAGTGAGATGCTGCCTTTGGTAGTTGTCCCTGATGTCAGGATATCACCTAGGTAAATAGTATCCCACGGTACAGCTTGCAAAACTCCATCGTCGAATGAAAAAATGGAAAGGTTGATGATGGACCACGTGGCAGTCTTGTATATTCGTACCAGCCCTTATGGATATTAATTATAGCATACCTCTGAGAATCCTGGTCTAAACGCAATTGTAAGTAAGCATGGCTCATGTCAACCTTTGCAAAGGACAATCTTCCTGCTAGCTTTGCGTACAGGTTCTCTATCTGATGGCTGGGTCTTTATCCAACTGCAAAAACTGGTTCACAGTTTATGTAAAATCCCCACCAGCTGATCTACCAGGATTCAAAATTGGTACAACCAGTGCCACCCTTTCCACAAATTGGTCTAGTTTGATGATTCCTTCACTTTCCAGCCCTTTGATTTCGGCCTCTACTTTTGTCCATAAGGCTATGGGCAGGCCTTACAGAATTGCACAATTGTTTCCTGGTCAACATGCAAGGTGGTTCTTGGCTCCACTGACAGTCCTTACAATTTCCTGGAGAACTTCCAGGTATTTCATTAGGTCTTCACTCAGGCAGTCATTTTCCAATTGAAAAATGTCAAGATGAATCTCTCACATCCAATTTAAACCCATCAAGCTCGAGACCAACCCTTGCACTACAATCTCTTGTAACCAAACTAACTGCCTTTGATAAGAGATGGAACAGAGCTTGATCCTTAATTTGCAAAGGTTCATTAATAGAGATTCTCAGCTTAGTTGAAGTCCTGTGCAAATTTAAGGGCTGGAGTTCAGAGTAAATTTTATTTAAAAACTGGTTCTGCTATCACAGATATCGACATGCTGGTATTGTCCTACATTAGAACCAAATGGTCATTTAACCAGGCATTTATTTTGATTGGTTTTGATTTGGATATTGTTAAGCAATTTAACTGTTCCAAGCCAGATGCAGGTATAGTTACCAGGGTGCGCACGCTCCTGGACACTGGCGTACAAATTAACTCACTCAATGTAAGTCTAGTAGCATCGTGGTGCTGTCTGGAATCCACATATCAACAACAATTACAACATCTTACTGGACAGGACCCTGAAGAGAATTGTAGCCGTTTGGTCGAGACTCGGCTTTGTTTTGGGGTGTTACTGTGGGCCAACCTGGAGTTACTCTTATCAGGATATTTCCTGAGTGAGGCTACGCAGTTGTCTACTCGCAAGTGGTGTTTCCCATGCTCACATGAACTCATGAGGGTGTCCACTTCTATCAGAATACCTTGCAACTCACATGCTACACTTTCCATGTTTTCCAATAATAAAGCCAATCCTTGACAGCAGGGTCGAACAAATCAAGCTTCTCTACCAGAAGCACGATGTAAGAAAATGCTTACCCCCAACTTCAAAATGACTTCTGCGAGCAGGTTTCTTCAGGATTGTGCTTTACTCTCATTGCCATTGAAATAACTACAGAGGCCGACATTCCATTACCAGTCACCCTTTATTTACAAACGTATAGCCTTTGACAATAGCACTGCCACAGACAGAGCCAGGCATTCAGGGGGCCCAATATCCCTGACATTCACTATTTTATGTCAGCCAGGTCTCCTTGATTGGTCGAGGTTAACAGCCCCAATCAGGGAACTCTTATTCTATGATGTCTAGTTGGCTGACCTCATTACAATCACAACGGTGAGAGTGCTTCTCTAGAACTACACAGGGTACTGATAAAACTGCATTGCAAGCAGCATCTACAGTTCTGGTCATTTTACCTAACAAAGGATGTAGGTGCATGAGAAGTAGATAACATTCTGAAGGGAGGATGAGGCAACTATAGCTGACAAGAAAGTCAGGGACAACATAAATGCGAAAGAAAAGCATACAAGGTGGTTAAAATTGGTAGGAAACCAGAGTAGGACAAAGGAGAGCCAGTGGATGTGATCGATTTGGATTTCCAGAAGGCCTTTGACAAGGTGCTGCACAGATGACTGCTAAATTAGATAAGACCCCATGGTGTAAGGGGCAAGGTCCTAGCATGGATAGAGGATTAGCTGACTGGCAGAAAGCCGATAGAAATGGGATGAATGGGTCTTTGCAGAATGGCAGCTGGTGGCTAGTGAGTTCAGCAAGGGTCTGTATTGGACCACAGCTATTCACATTATACATTAATGCTCTGGATGAAGGAACTGATGGCAAAGTTTGATTTGAATTGATTTATTATTGTCACATGTACCAAGATACAGTGAAAAATATTGTTTTGTATGCTAACCAGACAAATCATCTCTTACATAAATGCATCAGAGTAAGGGAACAGATGCAGAATATCGTGTTACAATGGCAGAGAAGGTGCAGAGAAAGATCAATGCAAAAATATGAGAAATATGATCAAAGTCTGATAACTGCAGGGAAGAAGCTGTTCTTGAATCTGTTGGTATGTGTTTTCAAACTTCTGCATCTTCTGCCTGATGGAAATGGTGAAAGAGAATATAACTGGGTCTTTCATTATGCTGAGGCGATAGGAAAATAGACGGAGTCAATGGAAGGAGGGCTGGTTTCAATGATGGGCTGAGCTGCATTCACAATGCTCTGCAATTTCTTATGGTCTTGAGCAGAGCACTTGCCATGCCATGATGTGATCCATCTGGATGGGATACTTTCTATGGTGCATCTATAAAAATTAGTAAGAGTCATCATGGACATGCTGCATTTCCTTAGCCTTCTGTGCTTTCTTGACTTTAGCACCAATATGGATAGACTAGGACAGATTGTTGGTAATATTTACTCCTAGGAACTTGAAGCTCTTGACCACCTCCATCTCATCACCATTGATACAGACAGGGATTTGTCCTCCGCTCTGGTTCCTGAAGTTGATTAATAGTGCCTTTGTTTTGCTGACATTGAGGGAGAGATTGTTGTATTTACACCATGCCATTTAGCTCTCTATCTATCTTCTGTACTCTGTCACTTGTTGTTTGAGATCCAGCCGACTTGAATGGTATCATCAGCACATTTGTAAATGGAGTTAGACCTGAGTCACTAAGTTTTTGCTAAGTTTGCAAATGGCACAAAGATAGGTGGAGGAACCTATCTAAGAAAGTGAGGAGGCTGAAGTGAGAAGGATTTGAACAGGCTTGGAGATGGCCAAAGAAGTGGCAGGTGGAAGGCAATGTGAGAAAGAGTGAGGTTATGCACTTTGGTGGGAAGAATAGAGGCATAGACTATTTTTAAATGGGAAAGGCTTTGGATAACATCAAACCATAGAATCCCTACCGTGTGGAAACAGACAATTTGGTGAGACGAGTCTATGCTGCCCCTCTGGACAGCATCCCATCTAGACCTCAAAACTCTTACCCTATCCCTGTAGCCCTGCATTTCCCATGGCTAATCCACCTAACTTGCACACCTTTGAACACTATGGGCATTTTAGTATGGCCAATCCACCTAACATGCACAACTTTGGACTGCAGGAGGAAACCAAAGCACCCAAAGGAAACCCATGCAGACACAGGAAGAATGTGCAAACTCTATACAATCAGTCACCTGAGGGTGAAATTTAAACCAGGTCTCTAGAACTGTGAGGCAGCAATGCTAACCACTGAACCATCATTCTGCTCCATGTAGACTCGAGAGTCCTAATTCACGATTCTTTTAAGATTAACATGCATATTCAGTTGGCAGTTAGGAATGCAATGTCAGCATTCATTTCAAGAGGGTTGGCATACAATAGCAAGGATGTACTGCTGAGGCTGTATAAGGCTCTAGTCAGACCTCATTTGGAATATTGTGAACAGTTTGGGTCCCGTGCTGGCCTTGGCAGGGGTCTGGAGGAAGTTTACAAGAATGATCCAAGAGATGAAAAGCTTGTCATATGAGGATCGGTTGAAGACTCTGGACCAATATTAAATGGAGTTTAGAAAGACGAGGAGGGTGATCTGACTGAAACTTCCAGAATACTGAGAGGCCTGGATAGAGTGGGCATGGAGAAGATGTTTCCAATAGTAGAGAGACTAGGAGTCAAGGGCACAACCACGAAGTGAAGGGGCAATCTATTAGAATCAAGATGAGGAAGAATTTCTTCATCCAGAGGGTGGTTAATCTGTGGAACTCATTGCTGCGGAGGGCTGTGGAGGCCATGTTTTTGATTATATTTAACACAGAGATTATGTTCTTCAATGGTAAGGAAGTTAAGGGTTATGGGTGGAAGGAAAGAGAATGGGGTTAAGAAACACGTTATCCTTGCTCAAATGACAGACCAGACTCAATGGGTTGAATGGCCTAATTCTGCTCCTATATCTTTTGACATTATAAGGGGAAGTTCTATAGTATGATTGCTGGAATGAAGGGCATGTCTTATGAGGAAAGGTTGAGCACGTTGGACCTTTTCCTATCAGAATTTGGAAGAACGAGAGGTGATTCATAGTGGGGAGGGGGTTTCCTGGTGGTATTATCATTGGACTGTTAATCCAGAGATCCAGGTAATCCAGGTATTATCATTGGACTGTTAATTCAGAGATTCAGGTAATGTTCAGGGAAACGCAGGAACGAATTATGCAATGGAAAATGCTGGAATTTGAATTCAATAAAAATCTGGAATTAAGACTCCAAAGATGATCATGAACACATTGTTGATTGTTGGAAAAACGTATTTGGTTCATTAATAGATAGTAGAACTGCCGATGCTGGAGAATCTGAGATAACAAGGTGAGGAGCTGGATGAACACAGCAGGCCGAGCAGCATCAGAGGAGCAGGAAAGCTGACGTTTTGAGTGGGGTCCAGACCCGAAACATCAGCTTTCCTGCTCCTCTGATACTGCTTGACCTGCTGTGTTCATCCAGCTCTACACCTTGTTATCTTTGGTTCATTAATGTCTTTTAGGGAAGGAAAATGCCAAATTTTACCTGGTCTGGCCTACATGTGTCTCTCGGCCCACAGCAATGTGGTTGACTCTTAATTTCTCTCTGGGCAATTAGGATGGGCAATAAATAGTGTTCTAGCCAGCGACACCCTCATCCTGTAAATGAGTTGAAAGAAATGAAACATAGAAGAATTTGAGGGGATTTGACAGGGTCAATACTGAAAGGATGTTTTACCTGGTGGTTAAATCCAGATTGAGGTGACACAGTATAAAAATAAGGGAGCCTTCCATTTAAGGTGGAGGTCAGTGAGAACTTCTTCTCTGACTGGTCATTAATCTTTGAAATTTACTAATCCAGAGAGCAGTGCAGGTTGGTTTATTGGGCATATTCAAGATGGAAAGTGAAGCTAAGGCCACAATCAGATCAGCCATCAGACCTTATCAAATGGTAGAGCAACTCAAATGTCAAATGATCTACCCCTGCTTCTATTTCTTATGTTTTTACCGCTTTCTTATGTAATACATACTACATTCAATAATATCTTCTCAACATAGCATTTTCAGGTCTCCAAAGCAGGCAGTATCATCAGGAATAGAGATAAAAGCTACTGCAGATGCTGGAGAATCCCAGATAACAAGGTGTGGGGCTGGATGAACACAGCAGGTCAAGCAGCATCATAGGAGCAGGAAAACTTGACGTTTCGGGCCTAAACCCTTTCTGATGAAGGGTTTAGGCCCGAAGTATCATCAGGAAGGCTGTTGCAGTGGTTTAGATGAGGTAAGTGATCTCATCAATAAGAGTATACTTAACGGGTTTGCAATAAGGAGGAGAAAGAAAATCAAGCAACATTGCTCACTCCCGATCATTATTCTCTGACATCGCCCATAACACATGAACAAGGGGGACTGTTGCTTATGCCATCATTTTCCAGCACGATGAAAGTTGAAAATTAAAGTTGAAAGTTGAAAGTTGAAATGTAAAGAGAAGCAGTAGATTGTGTATAGATAATTGATGGGCAAAGGTATTAAGCTGCTGTTGCTTTTCCACAAAATGTTATTAAGTGGGGTTAATGGCTATGAAGTATCTCCTTTTAACAGCTATTTTTTAACAGAACAAGAGCTGTTTTGAGTTCAAAATTGTGTCTGCAGTGTGGCACTCACACCAGCTGTCAACTGTGAATATCATTTTGACGAGGGCATTACTGAATGCACAGGGAGCATTTGCCAGAAATATAAAGAGTTATCAGATTGTGATGGCCATCGGTGTGTCACACTGATTTGACATCAACAATGCCATTTGGATATCAGTATTTCAGCAAATACTTTATGTTTATTTTGCATTACTGAACTCGTACTCAACAGCAGGAAGGATATGTTTTATTAACAGCATTCTTAAATTACTTTCAGGCTAGTTGCTGTGCAATGTGTGAACTTGAGGATGTTTCCTATGTCCCAAATAACCATTTACGCAGAATATGCCATTCATCATTGCAGCTTGGTTTCCAGGTTTCGGAATTCAGCTGCAGTTGGTGTAACTGCAGCACATCCCTGAGATTTAGAGTTTCATCAATAGTATGCTTGCCGATGTGGCCATTCCAGAACTCAAAAGTCTGCAGGAGAGAGGGATTGGATAAGCATGCCAGAAGGTCAAAAGGAAGCAGGCTGGTAGTGCAGGAGCTCCAAGAACACAACCCACACTCCAACCTGCATACTGTTCTAAATAATGATGGAAGTGACACTTCATCTATGGAGTGAGGCCAGAACCAGTTTAGAAGATGTAGGGTCAGAAAGGACATTGGAACTTTATCCAAGTTCTCTAAGTGCCCTTTATTGGTCTTCACTGTCATTAGCACATCATCCAGACAAATGGTGATCTGGGGTAGACCTTGAAAATGTTCTCCATCATCCATTGAGAAACTATACAGTCTGATGATACTACAAATGGCAATCTTGTACATTAGCAGAAACCTTTATGGGCATTAATTGTAGCGTACTTCTATAGGAATCCTCATCTAACCACATTTGCAAGTATGGACGGTTCATGTTCAGCTTCGTGATGGGCAGCCCGCCCACCAGCTTTGTGTATAATTCCTCTATGTGAAGGATTGGGTATTTATCCAACTGCAAGAAGCATTTTATTGTTTGTTTAAAATCCCCACAAAAGGCGAACTGACCCGTTCAACTTCACACCGCAAACTGTACACATTTGATGACTCCTTCGCTTTCCAGCTTCCTGAATTTGGCCTCTACTTTAGCACGTAATGGCACTGGATGGGCCTTGCAGAATCGTGGAATTGCTTCCTGGTCAATATGCAAGGTAGCTTTGACTGCTTTGATAGTCCCTAGATCTTTCTGAAAAACATCCGGGTATTAATTAGGTCTTCAGTCAGGTAGGCTTTCTCTAATCAAAATACGTTGAGCCAATATAGGTGAATCTTTCCCAACCAATTTTGGCCCGACGGGCTTCGGCTCGAGCCCTTTACTGCAATCGGTGGTAACTGAACCAGCTGCTTCTAATGCGAGTCCGGTACCAAAGTTGTACCCTTAATCTGTAAAGGTTTCCCTTTATAGATTCTCAGTCTAGCCAAAGTCTTACACAGACTTAAGGTTTGGAATGCAGAGCAAATTTTGTTAAAAATTGGTTCTGCAATCACTGATACAGCTGCTCCTTTATCAACCTCCATTAGAACCAGATGGCCACATAACCAAACGTTTATTTGGTTTGGTTCTGATTTGGATGTAGCTGAGCAAATTAACCATTCTAAGTCTGATGTAAGTGGACTTTCCAGGGTGTACACTCTCTTGGTAACAGCCCATGAGTTCTCTTACTCAATTCAGGCCGAATGAGACTCTTTTGCCGTCTTGAGTCCACATACCAGCAGCAACTACAATGACTCACCCGCCTGGATCCTGAAGAAAGTGTTAACTGTTTGGCCAAGGCTTGGTTTTGTTTTGGGGATTTGCTGTGGGCTAACCTAGTGTCCCTCTGTTCAGGATATGCCCTGAGTGAGGCTATGCAATTGCTGCACTCAGGTGTTGTCCCCCAAACTTATTAGGCCTGGCAAGGGTGTCCACTTCCATCTGAATACTCATCGGCTCCACTTGCCTCAATTTTTAATAACAAAGCCAGTTGTAGTGTCTGTGTGAAGTCCAGTTGAGCTTCTGATAGTGGGCACTTTTGCATGGTTACATCATTAATCCCACAAACCTAAGGGTACCTCAGCATCTCATTAAGGGTTAAACCAAAATCACATGCCTTTGCCAGTTATCTTAACCTGTCAAAAATCCTGATATGGATTCCCTTGGTTCTCGAACTGCCAAATAAAACCAATAGCAACTCAGAATTAGAGGAGGTTTGGGGTCATAATATTCCTTAACTAAATCCTTCAACTCTTGGCAGGTTTTTGTATCTTGTACCTTAGGGAACGCAAGGCTCCTAATAACTGGAAAAGCTGTGGGTCTACAAGCTGTCAGGAGAATTACTCATTGCTTTTCATCTTCCCCAGTGTAATTTGCCTGGAACAAACTGCACTCTTTCCACATACTGGGCACAGCCTTTACTGGCAGGATCAAACAAGACAAGCTTCCCAAACAATGGCGTGATTCCAGAAATGCTTACCCCAACTCAAAGATGACTGTTGCAAGTGAATTTCTTCAGGAGCATTTTTTTTTGTCTCTTATCACAACTCAACAGAGGTCAGTATCCCATCACCAAGTCACCCTTTATTTACACTTGACACTAGTCTGGCTTCCTCAGAGCCAGGTCATGAAGTGAGCAGAACATCTGACACTCACAATTATGTCGGTCAACCAGGGCTCCCTGATTGGACCAGGTTAACTGCCCCAATCAGGGGACTCATAATCGATGAAGTTTACCTGGCTGACCTCATTATAATCACTACAGTCTGATATATAGGCGTCCAATAAGTGAGAAAATTATAGAGGAACAATTTTGCAAGGAAATTGCAGGTAAGTATGAACATTATATAGCAGTCTGTTGTGTAATGTTTTGGAGCTTGTACGCAATGTACATTTAGAGAAAAGGCTTATGATGTGAATACCACATCGTAACATGTTCCCTAATGGCATAGAAGGTCTCAGTCTCCATCTTACAGAGTCTCCTTGCAACATGGCAGCTGGGGGAAACATGTTACAGCTTACACCTAAAATTGCTTAGTTTGATCCCAAACACTTAAAAGTTTATTAAATCCTTCAGAATCACATTACACACATATAATTCTTGTGCTAAAAGATTTGGAAAACCAAGAACAAGTTGATGCGAGTAATGTTCTGCAAATTAAGCAGTCATGAGGTAGAGTTAAATTCTTTCTTTTCCCGAAACTAAAATGCATTTTTAGCCTGCTTCCTGGCATAAACCTTAAGACACAATAATTAAAAGATTTCTTGCAGGCTTAGAAGTAAAATTAACACTCAAAGGCTTCCTACAGACGGAAATATTGGCAGTCAAAGGATACTGTCAGTTTAAACACAGAGTTCTCCTGTTTGATAAAATGATATTTTCACCATAAAAGAAATGAAATTCCAAACCCAAGGAGATTTATCTGTGTGAAAAACTCAGTTGGTTCACCTTTTTGTCGCTTCAATTAGGCACCAATGATTGCGTGATGTCATCGCACCTTATTTGGTGTGAACAACTTGAAGGTTGTAAAACACTACCAAAGGCTTCTATTTCTGAAAAGAAGAAGCCTCAAAGCCCCAAGGGGCTACAACAGTCACAAATAAAGTAAAACAAAAAACAAGATAAGGATAAATAAAAGGACAGAACAGTGAACCAAGTAAAATAGAGGAAGAAACAAGCCCTAAACTCTTGTCCAATTTTTGAAAAAAAACAACAGGTCTTCAGTTAGAATTGCAAGGCAAACACTTCTTACGGCTTGGGCAGTGAGTAACACACTTTTTGAAATCCAGCTCTATAAGCAACAATAGTAACTTTGTTCATTGATTAAGCAATAAATGATCCTTGGAGATGTCAGAAAATGTTACTTGTTGTTAGTAACGAGGGGTTTCACAGAATAAATTTATCCAGTGTCTTTCTGAGAATGATAAAAAAAATTCATAAAATACTTGGAGAGTATTTAAGCGCCAACTCAAGTTCAATTCAACTTTTAGATTAACAGACTCCAACTCATGTCGTACAGACATAAACCCAAGAGTATATTGATGCCTTTGTCACAAAATACTATAGGAAAGGCCACAAATATGATTTCTCTGAAGAAGAATTCACAATGAAGCTAACTTAGTGGTTTATCGTCTCTATACAGATTAAAACTTTCAAATAAAAGTTCTTTGAGACAAGAAAAAGGGCCACGTCATTGTCACCACACTAGAATATTGATGCCAGCAGAAAGTTATAATAACAGGCCAGAATCAATCACATGTTTTAGTAGCAGACAACACTATTGCTATGATCAGCAAATTGCTCCAAACCACAAAAGTGCACTTTTATTTAATATAAAGGAGCAGTAGTACTCCTCAGAGCCTAAAAAATCTACAGCAGCCCAATAGAGTCAATACCATTTCCTTCCACCAAAATCTATTATCCAGTTCCATACACAAATTGAGCCATTTTCAGCTATTCCAACTGGAAGACTTGCAGGTGAATGCTTATTTGCCATTCATTGCCCAAGGTTCTTTACAAGTAATGGCAGAATCTAAGAATAGTTTGGGGCTCTTGTTAGTGACATTGGACAGAACCAAGAAAGACCCACTCACTCAACCCTCGACTTAACAATGCCTTGCATTAAATCTTATCTTACAAATGTGAGAATTAATAGGCTGGATTTTATAAGGCAGTGTGATGTTTGTCTATCTTCTAGCTAAAAAGGAGAAAGTCCCACTTTAACTGCCAGTCAACTGGCTCATAGCTGTGTCATCCCAACAGTTCCATTCTTGGGACTACAAGCAGTCCTATCATGCTGAGAAGCTCAGTTAAGTCCAAGATCAGGGTTTTGGTGACGGGTTTGTAAGAACACAGGTTAAAAGCGAGGGATGATATGGTTGCAGCTGGGGAATGTTTTACACATGATCCTGGGGGCCCACAATGGATGTTCTTCTTCTCTCCCAGAAGGCTAAAGAAATTTAGAGGCACAACCATTATTTTGTCTAAAGTTGTTAAGCTTCATACATGACACAGTCTCTCCTCTGCTGTGGGTAATGTAGGCCCAGGGGCAGGCAGCCTCCATCATCCTCCTGTAAAATGTTATGGCTTTTTGTGCTCCCTACTGTTGACGCAGCCGCTGGAGACGGAAAATGAAATCCAGCCAATGAAATTCAAATTTGGAAAACATTTATAACTACATGTTAAACGCCAAAAATGATTGTGTCAAAAATGGAAATTACACATGTTTATAAGAGAGTTCAAGGAGATGCAATCCAACTATCAGAACATGAAAAATAAATTATCATTGTACAGCAAATCCTTCAGAATCATTGGACCAAGAGGTGACACCAGAAGGCAATAATAGTCATAGAAGCTGGCAAAAGGAACAGTCTTTAAAAAAAACTCCAACAGTAAATTGAGTGTAAGGGGTCATTTTACTAAGTAAATAGGTTTAATCATGTTTGGATGGCCATCCTTGACATATGCCTAAGATGGGCTAACATGGTGTTGCAGCTTAAGATCCTATTTTTCTCACCTTGGACTATCTTAAATAATTTGTATCTTAAAGACTGACTTTACAGTGAGAAGATTACCTCATAGTTTGTTAAAAAAGAAACCAGGATCAACATGAGAAAAAAAAAATACGATATATCTAACATGACAGGTACATGGATAGGAAAAGTTTAGAGGGATTTAAGTCAAACAAGGCAAATAGACTCATTTAGTTTGGGAAACATGGTTGGCATAGGTATGTTTCCATGCTGCATGATTCTATGTCTCGATGTCATGTGTTTACGAAATTATAGTTATGTCTATAAATTTCTTAGAAGACTTTGAGAACATTTCAGAGTAAATAATACAGTTATATGATTGATGTGGTAAGTAGAATAGTTAAACATGCAGATGATGCCAAAAAGCAGAGTTGCGGAAGCAAAGGGGCAGAATTGGAGGGGCGGAAACAGAGGATAAGAAACAGAGGGGTAGAAACAGAGACCCAGAAACAGAGGATGAGAGACAGAGGGGCAGAAACGGAGAGGCAAAAGCAGAAGGTCACAAACAGAGGAGCAGAAACAGATGGTGAGAAAAAGAGGATGAGAAACAGAGGGTCAAAAACACACTTTGACAAACGGATGATCAAAATCAGAGGGGCAGATACAAAGGGGAAGAAACAGAGGGGCCAAAACAGAGGATCTGAATCAGAAGGGCTTGAACAGAATGGCTGAAACAGAGGATGAGAAACAGAGGGGCAGTAACAGAGGCTAAGAGGGTAAGAAATAAAGGATGAGAGACAGAGGGGCAGAAACAGAGAATGAGCAACAGAAGGACAGAACCAGTGGTGCAGAGACAGAGGATGAGAAACAGAGGGGCAGAAACAGATGGTGAGATTCAGCAAATGAGAAACAGAGGATCAGAAAGAGAGGTGGAGAAAGGGATGAAAAGAAACAGATGATGAGAAACAGAAGATGAGAAACAAAGGGTAGAAAAAACAGTTGGTAACAGAGGATGAGTAACCCAATAGCAGAACCATAATGGCAGAAACAGAGGTTGGTAAACAGAGGACCAGAAACATCATGAGAAACAGATGATGAGAAACAGAGGGGCAGAAAAAGAGGTGCAGTAACAGAGAATGAGAAACAGAGGAGCAGAAACTGAAGGGAAGAAACAGAGGATTAGAAACAGAGAATGTGAAACAGAGGAGCAGAAACAGTTGATCAGAAACAGCGAGGCAGAAACAGTTGATCAGAAAGAGAGGGGTAGAAGCAGAGAACCAGAAACAAAGACAGACAGAGGGGAAGAAGTGGAGAGGCAGAAGCAGAGGAGCAGAAACAGATGATGAGAAACAGTAGATGAGAAGCAGACGGGCAGAAACACATTGTGACAAACAGATGGTCAAAATCAGAGAGGCAGAAACAGAGTGGCAGAAACAGAGGGACTGAAACAGAGTTGCGGAATCAGAAGAGCTTGAACAGAGGGGCAGAAACAGAATGAGAAACAGAGGATGAGAAAGACAGGGCTAGAAACAGAGGAGTGGAAACAAAGGGGCAGAATCTGAGAGGCAGAAACAAAGGATGTGCAACATAGAATGAAAAACATAGGAGCAGAAACCGTTGATCAGAAACAGAGGGACAGAAACAGGATGAGAAACAGAAGGCAGAAAAGAGAATGATAAACAGAGGATGAGAAACACAGGATGAAAAACAGAGCAGCAGAATCAGAAGGGCAGAAATAGTGGGTGTGAAACAGAGAATGAGAAACAGAGGGTGAGAATCAGAAGATGAGACACAGAGGGGCAGAGACAGGGGAGCAGAAAGTGAGGGCTTGAAAGAGAGGGGCAAATACGAGGGATGAGAAACAGAGGATGACAATAGAGGGGCAGAAACTGTGCAACTAAAACATAAAGGCAGAATCAGTGGGGCAGAAACAGAGGGACACAAAACAGAAGATGAGAAACAGAGCTGCAGAACTCAGAACATGAGAAACAGAGGTTCTGTAAACAAGGGCCAGAAACAGAGAATGAGAAATAGAGGATGGGAAACAAAGGATGGGAAACACAAGGGCAAAACAGATGGGCAGAAACAGAGTGTAAAAAAAGGATGGACTGAAACAGAGAGCGAGAAACAGACTGCGAGAAACAAAGGAGCTGAAACAAAGGTGCTGAAACACAAGGGCTGAAACAGAGTGCGAATCACAGAGGGGCTGAAACAGAGTGTGAGAAACAGAGTGCGAAAAAGAGAGGGGCTGAAACACAGGGGCTGAAACAGTGTGTGAGAAACAGAGTACGAGAAACAGAGGGGCTGAAACAGATTGCGGGAAACAGAGAGCGAGAAACACAGGGCTGAAGCAGAGAATCTGAAACAGAGTTGCTGAATCAGATTGCGAGAAACAGAGGGGATGAAACGGATGGCAAGAAACAGACTGCGAGAAACAGAGTGCGAGAAAGAGAGGGGCTGAAACAGAGGGGCTGGAACAGACTATGAGAAACAGAGGTGCTGAAACAGATTGCGAGAAAGAGAGAGCAAGAAACAAAGTGGCTGAAACAGAGGATTAAAAACAGAGGGGCTTAAACAGCCTGCGAGAAACAGAGGGGCAGAAACAAAGCCTGAGAAGCAGAATAGAAGAAACAAAGTGTTTGAAACAGAGGGGCAGATACAGAGTGCGAATCACAGAGGGGCTGCAACAGTGTGCGAGAAACAGATGGGCTGAAGCACAGGGGCTGAAACAGAGTGGCTGAAACAGAGTGGCTGAAACAGAGTGCGAGAAACAGAGGGGCTGAAACAGAGGGGCTGAAGCAGAGTGCGGGAAACAGAGGGGCTGAAACAGAGTCACTGAAACAGAGGGGCTGAAGCAGTTTGCAAGAAACAGAGAGCAAGAAATGCAGGGGCTGAAGCAGAGGATCTGAAAAAGAGCCGAATCATAGTGCAAGAAACAGAGGGGCTGAAACAGAGTGCGAGAAACAGAGGGGCTGAAATAGAGGGACTGAAACAGAGGGGTTGAAACAGAAGGGTTGAAACAGAGGGTTTGAAACAGAGTGCGAGAAACAGAGGGGCTGAAACAGAGATGGTGAAACAGAGTTTCTGAAACAGATTATGAGAAACAGAGAGCAAGAAACACAGGGGCTGAAACAGTGGATCTGAAAAAGAGGCGCTGAATCAGAGTGCAAGAAACAGAGGGGCTGAAACAGAATGCAAGAAACAGAGGGGCTGAAGTAGAGGGACTGAAATAGAGGGGTTAAAACAGAAGGGTTGAAACAGAGGGTTTGAAACAGAGTGCGAGAAACAGAGGGGCTAAAGCAGAGGCGCTGAAATAGAGTGCGAGAAAATTTGTGCGAGAAACAGAGGGGATGAAACAGAGTGTGAGAAATAGACTGTGAGAAACGGAGATGCTGAAAAAGAGGGGCAGAAACAGAGGGGCTGAATCAGAGAGTGAGACACAGACTGCGAGAAACAGAGTGCGAGAAACAGAGTGTGAGAAACAGAGGGGCTAAAACAGATTGTGCGAAACAGAGAGCAAGATACAGAGTGGCTGAAACAAAGGATCTAATACAGAGGGGTTAAACAGACTGCGAGAAACAGAGGTGCAGAAACAAAGTGTGAGAAACAGAGTACGAGAAACAAAGTGGCTGAAAGAGAGGGGCAGATACAGAGGGGCTGATACAGGGGCACTGAATCAGAGTGCGAGAAACAGAGTGGATAAAACAGAGTGCAAGAAACAGTGTGAGAGAAACAGACGGACTGAAACAGAACGGCTGTAACAGAGTGTGAGAAACAGAGGGGCTGAAGTCGAGGGGCTGAAACAGACGGTCTGAAATAGTGCAAAACACAGAGGGGCTGCAACAGTGTGCTAGAAACAGAGGGGTTGAAGCAAAGGGGGTGAAACACAAGGGTTGAAACAGAGTGGCTGAAGCAGTGTGCGAGAAAGAGAGTGCGAGAAATAGAGGGCTGAAGCAGAGTGGCTGAAGCAAAGTGTGGGAAACAGAGTGGCTGAAGCAGTTGGCGAGAAACAGAGTGCAAAAAAGAGAGGGGCTGAAACAGAGGGGCTGAAACACAGGGGCTGAAACAGTGTGCGAGAAACAGAGTGGCTGAAATAGATTGTGAGAAACAGAGAGCAGGAAATGCAGGGGCTGAAGCAGGGGATCTGAAACAGAGGCGCTGAATCGGAGTGCAAGAAACAGAGGGGCTCAAATAGAGTGCGAGAAACAGTGCACGAGTAATAGAGGGGATGAAACAGAGTGTGAGAAACAGAGGGGCAGAAACAAGGTGTGAGAAACAGAGTACAAGGAACAAAGTGGCTGAAACTGAGGGGCAGATACAGAGGGGCTGAAGCAGAGTGGCTGATACAGTGGGGCTGAAACAGAGGCACTGAATCAGAGTGCAAGAAACAAAGGTGCTGAAACAGACAGGCTGGAACAGAACGGCTGTAACAGAGTGCAAGAAACAGAGTGCGAGAATCAGAGTGACTGAAGTCGAGCGGCTGAAACAGAAGGGCTGAAACAAATGGTCTGAAACAGAGTGCGAATCACAGAGGGGCTGCAACAGTGTGCGAGAAACTGAGTGCAAGAAACAGAGGGGCTGAAGCACAGTGGCTGAAACACAGGGGCTGAACCAGAGTGGCTGGAACAGTGTGCGAGAAACAGAGTGCGAGAAACAGAGGGGCTGAAACAGAGTCACTGAAACAGAGGGGCTGAAGCGGTTTGCGAGAAACAAAGTGTGAAAAAGAGAGGGACAGAAACAGAGTGGCTGAAGCAGATTGCAAGAAACAGAGAGCAAGAAATGCGGGGGCTAAAGCAGAAGATCTGAAAAAGAGGCGCTGAATCATTGTGCAAGAAACAGAGGGGCTGAAACGGAGTGCGAGGAACAGAGTACGAGAAACAGAGGGACTGAAACAGAGTGCGAGAAGTAGAGGGGCTGAATCAGAGTCTGGGAAACAGTGTGCAAGAAATAGAGTGCAACAAATAGAGTGTGAGAAACAGAGAGTGAGAAACAGAATGCAAGAAACAGAGTCTGAGAAACAGAGTGCGAGAAACAGGGTGCGAGAAACTGAGTGCTTGAAACAGAGGGACTGAAACAGAGTGCGAAATACAGAGGGTCTGAAACCGAGTGTGAGAAACAGAGGGGGTAAAACAGAGGGAGAGAAACAGAGGGGCTGAGACAGAGAGCAAGAAACAGAGTGTGAGAAACAGACTGCAAGAAACAGAGGGTCTGAAACAGAGGGTAAGAAACAGAAGAGCTGAAACCGAGTGCATGAAACAGAGTGGTTGAAACACATTGCGAAAAACACAGTTCCAGAAACAGAGATATACAAGGTGTAGAGCTGAATGAACACAACAGGCCAAGCAGCATCAGATGAGCACGAAGGCTGACGTTTCGGGCCTAGACCCTTCTTCAGAAATGAGTGAGAAACAGAGAGCGAGAAATAGAGTCTGAGAAACAGAGTGCGAGAAACAGAGGAGTTGAAACAGAGGGTGAGAAACAGAGGGACTGAAATAGGGTGTGAGAAACAGTGTGTGGAAAACAGAGTGTGAGGAACAGAGTGCGAGAAACACAAGGGCTGAAACAGAGTGCGAGAAACAGAGGGGCTGAAACAGAGTGCGAGAAACAGAGACCGAGAAGCAGAGTGAGAGAAACAGAATCTGAGAAACAGACAGCAAGAAACAGAGTCTGAGAAACAGAGTGCAAGAAACAGAGGAGCTGACAGAGAGTGAGGAAAACAGGGGCTGAAACAGAGTGCAAGAAACAGAGGGGCTGAAACAGAGTGCGAGATGCAGAGGGGCTGAAACAGTGTGTGAGAAACAGAGGAGCTGAAACAGAGGGGCTGAAACAGAGTGCAAGAAACAGAATCTGAGAAACAGAGTGTAAGAAACAGACTGTGAGAAATAGAGGGGCTCAAACAGAGTGTGAGAAACAGAGGGTCTGAAACAGAGTGTGAGAAACAGAGGGGCTGGTACAGAGTGTGAGAAACAGAGGGGCTGAAACAGAGTTCGAGAAACAGAGAGTGAGAAACAGAGTGCGAGAAACAGAGTGCAAAATACAGAGGGGCTGAAATTGTGTGTGAGAAACAGAGGGGGTAAAACAGTGGGCGAGAAACAGAGGGGCTGAAACAGAGTGCAAAATACAGAGGGGCTGAAATTGTGTGTGAGAAACAGAGGGGGTGAAACTGAGTGCGAGAAACTGAGTGCTTGAACCAGAGGGGCTGAAACTGTGTATGAGACACAGAGGGGGTAAAACAGAGGGCGAGAAACAGAGGGGCTGAACCAGAGTCTGAGAAACAGAGGTGCTGAAACAGAGTTTGAGAAACAGAGTGCGAGAAATGGAGTGTGAGAAACAGAGGGGTTGAAACAGATTGCGAGAAATAAAGGGGCTGAATCAGAGTCTGTGAAACAGTGTGCGAAAAATAGAGTGCGACAAGCAGCATGTGAGAAACAGAGTGCGAGAAACAGAGTGCGAGAAATAGAGTGGCTGAAACAGAGTGTGAGAAACAGAGGGGCTGAAACAGAGTTGAGGAAACAGAGTGTGAGAAACAGAGTGCGAGAAACAGAGTGCGAGAAACAGAGAGCAAGAAACAGAGTGCAAGAAACAGAGTGCAAGAAACAGAGTGTAATAAACAGAGGGCCTGGAACAGAGTGCGAGAATCAGAGGGGCAGAAACAGAGTGTGAGAAACAGAGGGGCTGAAACAGAGTTCAAGAAACAGAGGGGCTGAAACAGATTGCGAGAAATAGAGAGGCTGAATCAAACTCTGGGAAACAGTGTGCGAGAAATAGAGTGCGACAAACGGTGTGTGAGAAACAGAGTGCAAGAAACAGAGTGCGAGAAATAGAGGGGCTGAAACAGAGTGCGAGAAACAGAGAGTCTGAAACAGAGTGTGAGAAACAGAGGGGCTGAAACAGAGTGCGAGAAACAGAGAGTCTGAAACAGAGTGCGAGAAACAAAGGGGTTGAAACACAGTGCGAGAAACAGAGTGTGAGAAACAGAGGGGCTGAAACAGAGTGCGAGAAACAGAGGGGCTGAAACAGATGGGCTGAAACAGAGGGGCTGAAACAAAGTGCGAGAAACAGAGGGGTTGAGACACATTGCGACAAACAGAGTTCCAGAAACAGAGAACCTGAAACACACTGTGAGAAACAGAGGTGCTGAAACAGAGTGAGAGAAACAGAATCTGAGAAAAAGAGTGCGAGAAACAGAGTGTACGAAACTGAGGGGTTGACACAGAGTGCAAGAAGTAGAGGGGCTGATATGGAGTGCGAGAAACAGAGGGGCTGAAACAGAGTGCGAGAAACAGAGTGCGAGAAACAGAGTACGAGAAACAGAGTGCGAGAAACAGAGGGGCTGAAACAGAGTGCAAGAAACAGAGAGCCTGAAACAGAGACTGAGAAAAAGGGGGTAAAACAGAGTGCGAGAAACAGAGGGGCTGAAACAGAGTGTGAGAAATGGAGGGGCTGAAACAGAGTGTAAGAAACAGAGGAGCTGAAACAGAGTGTGTGAGACAGAATGGTTGCAACACATTGCGAGAAACACAGTTCCAGAAACAGAGATATACAAGGTGTAGAGCTGGATGAACACAGCAGGCCAAGCAGCCTCAGAGGAGAATGAAGGCTGATGTTTCAGGCCTAGACCCTTCTTCAGAAATAAGAGAGAAACAGAGTGCGAGAAACTGAGTGCTAGAAACTGAGTGCTAGGATCAGAGGGGCTGAAACAGAGTGTGAAGTACAGAGGGGCTGAAATTGTGTGCAAGAAACAGAGGGGTTGAAACAGAGGGGCTGAAACAGAGTGCAAGAAACAGCAGGGTTGAAACAGATTGCGAGAAATGCAGGGGCTGAAACAGAGTACAAGAAACAGTGGGGCTGAAACAGAGTGTGAGAAACAGAGAGCAAAAGACAGAGTGAGAGAAACGGTATCTGAGAAACAGAGTACAAGATAAAGAGTCCGAGAAAAAGAGTGCGAGAAACAGAGGGGCTGACACAGAGTACGAAAAACAGAGGGGCTGAAAACGAGGGCGAGAAACAGAGTGCCTGAAGCAGAGGGGCTGAAACAGAGGCACTGAAACAGCATGTGAGAAAGAGAGGGGATGAAATATAGGGGCTGAAAGGGAGTGTGAGAAACAGAGGGGCTGGAGCAGAGGGGCTGAATCAGAGTGCAAGAAACAGAGGGGCAGAAATAGAGTGTGAGAAACAGAGAGTCTGAGACAAGAGGGGATGAAACAGAGTGCGAGAAACAGAGGGGCTCAAACAGAGGGGCTCAAACAGAGTTCAAGAAACATAGGGTCTGTAACAGAGTGAGAGAAACAGAGGGGCTGAAACACAGGAGCTGAAACAGAGTTCGAGAAACAGAGGGGCTGAAACAGAGTGCGAGAAACAGCGGGGATGAAACAGAGGGGCTGAATCAGTGGGGCTGAAACAGTGGGGCTGAAACAGTGGGGCTGAAACAGTGTGAGAAATGGAGTGCGAGAAGCAGAGGTGCTGAAATGGAGGGGCTGAAACAGATGGTCTGAAACAGAGTGCGAGAAACAGAGGTGCTGATACTGAGGGGCTAAAATCGAGTGGTTGAAACAGAGGGTCTGAAACAAAAGGTCTGATACAGAAATGCTGAAACCGAGAGCGAGAAACAGAGTGCCTGACACTGAGGGGCTGAAACAGAGGTGCTGAAACAGCATGCGAGAAAGAGAAGGGATGAAACAGAGGGGCTGAAAGAGAGTGTGAGAAACAGAGGTGCTCAAACAGAATGTGAGAAACAGAGGGGCTGAAGCAGAGGGGCTGTAACAGAGGGGCTGAAACAGAGTGCGAGAAACAGAGTGGCAGAAACAGAGTATGAGAAACAGAGTGCCTGAAACAGAGGGGCTGAAACAGAAGGGCTGAAACAGAGGCACTGAAACATAGGGGATGAAACAGAGTGCATGAAACAGAAGGGCTGAAACAGAGGCACTGAAACACGGGGCTGAAACAGAGTGCATGAAACAGAAGGGCCAAAACAGAGGTGCTGAAACACAGGGGCTGAAACAGAGTGCAAGAAACAGAGGGGCTGAAACAGAGTGGCTGATATGGAGGGTCTGTAACAGAGTGCGAGAAACAGAGTGCGATAAACAGAGGGGCTGGAACAGCAGGGCTGAAACATAGTGGCTGAAACCGATGGGCTCAAACAGAGTTCGAGAAAAAGAGGTTCTGAAACAGAGTGCAAGAAACAAAGGGTCTGAAACAGAGGGCTCAAACAGAGGGGCTGAAACTGAGGGTCTGAAACAGAGTATGAGAAATCAAGTGCAAGAAACAGAGGGCCTGAAACAGAGGTGCTGATACAGAGGGTCTGTAACAGAGTGCGAAAAACAGAGTGCAAGAAACAGAGGGGCTGAAATACAGGAGCTGAAACAGAGTGCGAGAAACAGAAGTGTTGAAACAGAGGCACTGAACTCATTCTCAGTTTCTGCCCTTCTCTTTCTGCACCTCTGTTTTTCATCCTCTGTTTCTCATTCTCTGTTTCACAGCATTTATTTCTGATCATTTGTTTCTGCCACTTTATTACGGACCCTCTGTTTACCTTCCTCTCGATCCGCTCCTTTCTGTCTCATCCTTTGTTTCTCATCCTCTGTTTCTGCCCCATAATTTCCGCTCCTTATTTTCTCATCCTCTGTGTCCACCACTCTGTGCCTGCTGCTCTGCTTCTCTTTCTCTGTTTTTCACACTATATTTCTGCCCCTCTGTTTCTGCGCCTGTGTTTCTGCCCCTGTGTTTCTCATCCTCTGTTTCACATTCTCTGTTTCTGTGCCTCTGTGTCTCATTCTCTTTTTCACATCCTTGGTTCCTCATCCTCTGTTTCTCATACTCTGTTTCTGCCACACTGTTTCTGCCCCAATGTTTCTCATACTGTCTTTCCCATTTTCTGTTCTGACCCTCTGTTTTTCAACCACTATTTCTGCCATTCTGCTCTTCCTCCTCTGTTTACCATCCTCAATTTCTCATTTTCTGTTTTTCTTCCTATGTTTTGGCTCATCTGTGTCTACCACTCTGTCTCTCCTCCTCTATGTCTGCCTCTCTGTTTCCAATTCTTTCATTCTCATTTTCTGTATCTGCACCTCTGTTTCTGCCCCTCTATTTGTCATGAACTGTTTCTGCCGAGCTCTTTTTCATTCTTTGTTTTTGCCCCTCACTTTCTGCACCTCCGTTTGTAAACCTCTGTTTCTGCCTCTCTGCTTCTGCTCCTCTCTTTCTCATCCTTTGTTTCTGATTCTTTGCATTTGCCCCCCACTTTCTGCCCCACTGTTTCTGCCCCTATGCTTTTAATACTTACTTTCTCGTTTTCTGTTTCTGCCCCTCTGTTTGTCAAAGTCTGTTTTTGCCACTCTGTTTCTGCTTATTTCTTTCTCATCCTTTATTTCTGATTCTCTGTTTTTGCCTCTCACTTTCCGCACCTCTGTTTCTCATTCTCTATTTCTGCCCCTCTATGCCTGTCCCTCGGTTTCTCATCCATTGGTTCTCATCCTCCATTTCTCACAGCCAGTTTATGCCCTTTTGCTTCTGCCCCTCGGTTTCACATTCTCATTCACAGTTTCTGCCCCTCTCTTTCTGCCCCTGTTTCTCATCCTTTGTTTCTCATTCTCTGTTTCTCATTCTCTGCATCACATCATTTATTTCTGAACATCTGTTTCTGCCCCTCTATTTCGGCCCCTCTGTTTACCCTCCTCTCATTCCACTCCTCTCTTTCTCATCCGCTGTTTCTCATCCTCTGTTTTTGCCCTGCAATTTCTGCACCTTATTTTCTCAACCTCTGTTTTTGCTACTCTGTGTCTGCTGCTCTGTTTCTCATCCTCTGTTTCTCACACTATCTTTCTGCCCCTCTGTTTCCGATTCTTTGATTTTCATTCTCGGCATCTGCACCTCTGTTTCTGCCCCTCTGTTTATCATGAACTGTTTCTGCTCCTCTGTTTCTCATCCTCTGTTTTTCAACCTCTGTTTCTGCCTCTCTGTTTCTGTTCCTCTTTTTCTTATCCTTTGTTTCTGATTGTCTGGGTTTGCCCCTCACTTTCTGCCCCATTGTTTCTGCCCTTATGTTTCTCATACTCTCTTTCTCGTTCTCTTTTTATCATCATCTGTCCAACATACTCCATTTCTAATTTTCTGTTTCTGCCCCTTTGTTTTTCAACCACTGTTTTTGCCCCTTGGTTTCACTTCCATTGTTACTCATTCTCAGATTGTGCCCTTCTCTTTCTGCACCTCTGCTTCTTTTCCTCTGTTTCTCATTCTCTGTTTCTCATTCCCTGCTTCACATCACTTATTTCTGATCATCTGTTTCTGCCACTCTATTTCAGACCCTCTGTTTACCCTCCTCTCGTTCCGCTCCTCTCTGTCTCATCCTCTGTTTCTCATCCACTGTTTTTGCCCCTCAATTTCTGCACCTTATTTTATCATCCTCTGTTTCTGCCACTCTGTGCCTGCTGCTCTGCTTCTCTTCCTCTGTTTCTCACACTATATTTCTGCCCCTGTTTCTGCCCCAATATTTCTCACACTCTCATTCTCATTTTCTGTTTCTGCTCCTCTGTTTGTCAATCTCTGTTTCTGCCACTCTGTTTCTTCTCCTCTCTTTCTCATCCTTTGTTTCTGATTCTTTGTTTTAGCCCATCACTTTCTGCACCTCTGTTTCTCATTCTCTGTTTCTCCTCCATTGTTGCTGCCCTCTGTGCCTGCTGTTATGTTTCTCATCCTCTGTTTCTCACACTACTTTTCTGCCCCTCTGTTTCTCATACTCTCTTTCTCGCTTTCTGTTTCTGCCCGTCTGTTTGTCAACCTCTGTTTCTGCCACTCTGTTTCTGCTCCTCTCTTCCCCCCCCTCCCCCCAAACCCCCCCCCCCACCCCCAGTTTCGAATCCTCTATTTCTCACACTCTGGTTCTGCCTCTGTTTCTGCTCCTCTCTTTCTCATCTTTTGTTTCTCATTCTCCGTTTTTGCCGCTCATTTTCTGCACCTCTGGTTCTCATTATCCGTTTCTGCACCTCTGTGTCTGCCCTTCCTTTTCACATTCTTGGCTTCTCATCCTTGGTTTCTCACAGTCTGTTTATGTCCCTCTGTTTGTCGTCCTCTGTTCCTCATTCACTGTTTCTGCCCCTCTATTTCTCATCCACTGTTTTGCATTCTGTGTTTCACATTCTCTGTTTCTGCACCTCCGAATCTCATTCCTCTGTTCCTCATCGTCTCGTTCTCATACTCTGTGTCTGCTACTCTGTTTCTGCCCCAATGTTTCTGATACTCTCTTTCTCATTTTCTGTCTTTGCCCTTGCTTTGTCAACTACTGTCTTGCCACTCTGTTTCTCCTCCTCTGTTTCTCACCCTCCATTTCTCACAGTCTGTTTATGCCCCTCTGTTTCTGTCCCTCTGTTTCACATCCTTCGGTTCTCATTTCCTATTTCCGCCCAAAAGTTTCTGCCCCTCTGTTTCTCATCTCCGTTTCTCATTCCCTGTTTCTCAGTCCCTGTTTCTGCACTTCTGCATTGCATTCTCTATTTCTCATCCTCTGTTCCTTGTCCTTTGTTTCTCATACTGTGTTTCTGCCACACTGTTTCCGCCCCGATGTTTCTCATATTGTCTTTCCAATTTTATGTTTCTGCCCATGCTTCTCAACCACTGTGTCTGCCATTTTGTTTCTCCTCCTCTGTTTCCCATCCTGTATTTCTCATTTTCTGTTTTTCTTCCTATGTTTTTGTCCATCTGTGTCTGCTGCTCTGTTTCTCCTCCTCTGTGTCAGCCCCTCTGTTTCCGATTCTTTGATTCTCATTTTCTGTATCTGCACTTCTGTTTCTGCCCCTCTGTTTATCATGAACTGTTTCTGCTCCTCTGTTTCTCATCCTGTTTTTCAACCTCTGTTTCTACCTCTCAGTTTCTGCTCCTCTCTTTCTCATCCTTTGTTTCTGATTCTCTGTGTTTACCCCTTATTTTCTGCCCCTGTGTTTCTGCCCCTATGTTTTTCATATTCTCTTTCTCGTTTTCTGTTTCTGCCCCTCTGCTTGTCAACATCTTTTTATGTCACTCTGTTTCTGCTCATCTCTTTCTCATCTTTTGTTTCTGATTCTCTGTTTTTGGCCCTCACTTTCTGCACCTCTGGTTCTCATTTTCTGTTTCTGCCCTTCTATGTCTGTCCCTTGGTTTCTCATCCATTGTTTCTCATCCTCCATTTCTTACAATCTGTCTATGCCCCTCTGCGTCTGCCCCTCCTGTTTCTCTTCCTCTGTTTCTCATTCTGTTTCTTTTTTCTATTTCTTCCACTCTGTTTCACATCCTCTGTTTCTTATCCTCTGCCCTCTGTTTCTGCTCCTCTTTTTCTCATCCTCTGTTTCTGACCCTCTGTTTCTGCCTCACTTCTTCTCATCCTTTGTTTCTTTCCCTCTGTTTCTCATCATCTGTTTGTCATCTTTGTTTCTCATTCTCTGTTTCTGCCCCACTGTTTTTCATCCTCTTTCTGTTCCTTTGTTACTCATCCTCTCTTTCTGCACCTCTGTTCCTCATTTCTGCTTCACTTCCAGTGTTTCTGATCCTGTTTCTGCCCCTCTATTTCTGCCCCTCTACTTGCGCCCCTCTGCTTCTCCTCCTCCCCTCCCCATCTCCTGTTTCTCAGTCCCTATTTTTGACCCTCAATTTCTGCACCTTTGTTTCTCATCCTCTGTTTATCCCCCTCTGTGTCTGCCACTCTGTTTCTCATCCTATGTTTCTCATCCTCTGTTACTTACACTGTGTTTCGAGCTCTCTGTTTCTACCCCAATGTTTCTCATCCTCTCTTTCTCATTCTCTCTTTCTGCCCCCTTGTTTTTCAACCTGTTTCTGTCACTCTCTTTCTGCTCGTCTCTTTCTCATCCTTTGTTTCTCCTCTCTGGGTCTGGTCCTTTGTTTCTCATCCTCTGTTTCTCATCCTCTGTATCTCACACTGTGTTTTTGCCCGTCCGTTTCTGCCCCTCAGT
>JAHRHZ010000052.1:26116102-26240786 GCA_024137785.1 Ginglymostoma cirratum | reverse complement strand
ATTTGTGTCTGCCACTCTGTTTATCATCCTCTGTTTCTCATCATCTGCTTCAGCCTCTCTGTTTGATATTCTGTTTCTCTTTTGCTTCTCTTCCTATGATTTTACCCCTCCATTTTTGCCCCTCTGTTACTCAACCTCTGTTTATGCCCCTCTCTGTCTGCCCCTATGTTTCTCATACTCTGTTTCTCATCCTTTGTTTCACATCCTCTGTTTCTGCGCCTCCAGTTCACATCCCCTGTTTCTTATCCTGTTTCTGCACCTCTATTTCTGCCACTCTGTTTACGCCCTTCCGTTTCCACTCCTCTGTTTCTTGTCGTCTGTTTATAAGCCTCTGTTTTTACCCCTCTCTTTCTACCCCTCTGTTTCTCATCCTCTGTTTCTGCAACTCTGTTTTTGACCTTCTGTTTCTGCCTCACTTCTTTTCATCCTCTGTTTCTGCCCCTTTGTTTCTCATCATCTGTTTCTCATCTTCTGTTTCTCATCTTCTGTGTCTGCCCTATTGTCTATCATCCTCTGTTTCTGCTCCTCTGTTTTCATCCTCTCTTTCTGCCCCTCTGCTTCTAGTCCTCTATTCCTCATTCACAGTTTCACATCTACTGTTTCTTATCCGCTGGTTCTGCCTTTCTATTTCTGCCCCTCTGTTTCTGCCCCTCTGCTTCTACTGCTCTCTTTCTCATCCTCTGTATCTCATTCTCTGTTTTTGTGCTCATTTTCTGCACCTATGTTTCGCATTCTCGGTTTCTGCCACAGTGTGTCTGCTCCTCTCTTTCTCATTCTCTGTTTCTCATCCTCTGTTTCTCATCATCAGTTCCTGCCACTCTGTATCTCATCCTCTGTTTCTCATCCACTGTTTCTGCACCCTGTTTCTCATCCTTTGTTTCTCATTCTCTGCTTCACATCCTCTGTTGTCCTCTGTTTCTGCCCCTTTGTTTAGGTCCCACTGTTCCTGTCCCTCTCATTCTCTTCCTTTGTTTCTTATCCACTGTTTCTTATCATCTGTTTTTGCCCATCTCTTTCTGCCCCTCTGTTTCTCATCCACTGTTTCTGCCCCTCTCTCTGGCCCTCTGTTCTTCATCCTCTATTTATCATCCTCTATTTCTCATTCTCTGTTCCTCACACACAATTTCTGCCCCTGTTTCTGTCCCTCTGTTTCTGCCACTATATTTCTCATTCACTCTTTCTCATTCTCTGTTTCTGCCCCTCCGTTTCTCTCCCTCAATTTTTGCCCCTCTCTTTCAGCCCCTCACTTCCTCCTTCTCTGATTCTGCTCCTCTGTGATTGTCCCCCTTTTTCTCATCCTCTGTTTTTCATCCTTCGATTCTCAAAATCTGTTTCTGCCCCTTTGTTTCTGTCCCTCTGTTTCCCATCTTCTGTTTCTCATTCTCTGTTTCTGCCCCTCCATTTCTCTCCCTCAATTTTTGCCCCTCTCTTTCAGCCCCTCACTTCCTCCTTCTCTGATTCTGCTCCTCTGTGATTGTCCCCCTTTTTCTCATCCTCTGTTTCTCATCCTTTGATTCTCAAAATCTGTTTCTGCCCCTTTGTTTCTGTCCCTCTGTTTCCCATCCTCTGTTTCTCATTCTCAGTTTCTGCCCCTCTGTTTCAGCTCCACGGTTACTGCTCTTCTGTTTCAGTGCCTCTATTTCCCACCCTCTATTTCTCATTCTCTGTTTCTCATTTTCTGTTTCACACTTCTGTTTCTGCCCCTCCATTTCACATCCTCGGTTTCTTACCCTCTGTTTCTGTTCCTCTCTCTCTCATCCTCTGCTTCTGCCCATCTGTTTCTGATCCTCTGTGCCTCACTTCTTCTCATCCTTTGTTTCTTCCCCTCTGTTTCTCATCTTCTGTTTCTCATCCTCTATTTCTATCCCACTGGTTTTCGTCCTGTTTCTGCTCCTTTGTTTCTCATCCACTCTTTCTGCACCTCTGTTCTTCATTCATTGTTTCACATCCTCTGTTTCTGATCCTCTGTTTCTGCCCCTCTATTTATGCCCCTCTGTTTACGCCCCTTTGCTTCTCTTCCTCCCTTTCTCATCCTGTTTCTCAGTCTCTGTTTTTGCCCCTCACTTTCTGCACCTCTGTTTCCCATCCTCATTTTCTGCCACTCTGTTTATCATTCTCTGTTTCTCATCATCTGCTTCTGCCCCTCTGTCTGATATCCTGTTTCTCTTCCTCTGTTTCTGCCCCTCTAGTTCTGCCCCTCACTGTCTCATTCTCTATTTCCGTCCTGTTGTTTCTGCCTCTCTGTTTCTAGTCCTCTGTTTCTGCCCATCTGTTTTCTGTTCTCTGCTTCTCATCCTTTCCTTCCCATCCTCCATTTCTGCCCCTCTGTTTTTCATACTCTGTTTCTGCCCCTCTCTGTCTCATCCTCTGTTTCTGCCCCTCTGTTTCTCATCCTGCGTTTCTTCCCCACTCTTTCTGTCTCTGTGTTCCTCAACATTATTTTCTGCCCCTCTGTTTCTGCTACTCTTTGTCTCATCCTCTGTTTCTGCCCCTCTCTTTCTCATCTTTTGTTTCTGCTCCTCTGTTTCTGACCCTCTGTTTCTGCCTCATTTCTTCTCATCCTCTGTTTCTGGCCCTCTGTTTCACATCCTCTGTTTCTTATCCTTTGTTTCTGCCCATGAAATGTCCATTTGCAATATTCAATTCAATTGAAGTGGATTCACTGAAGGAAGCATCCCCAATATGATTAATGTCTAAATTGGTGCAGATGGATTGGAAAGGCTTTCTAACATTTTAGGCTGTGGTATGTCCTATCTTCCAAATAAAATTGAGACAATTTGTGCTTCAAATCAACTGTTGCTGATGCCCTAATTCATGCTTTTGTTACCTCCAACTTGATGATTCCAACATTCTGCACCTTCCAAATCCTAATGTTCACCCAAATTCCTGCTGTCTGTTGACTAACTTGCACAAAGTCTTGTTCCATGTATGTACACTCATTTTCACTGTTCCCCTCTCTGGTGATGCCTTCAATTTAAAATTCTCTATCTTCAAGTGTTCAAATCCAACCATTGTCCCACACCTCCATGTCTCTGCAATCTCCTCACGCTGTAAAGGCTATTGAGATCTCCAGCATTCATCTCATGGAAAGCATTTTTCTGTTGTCCTGACCAATACACTTAACTCTCAACCGTTAAAACCAAAATATATTATTGATTGGTCATTTATCTCATTACTTTTTCACAAGAAAGAGGCCATTTAGCCATTATTCCTGTACCAGCTATTTGCTATTCGTCTGCAGTCGAAGGCTTCAATGGGGGAGTAAGTGTTGGAGAAAGGGCTCTCGGCAGCATATCATGGTTTTGATTTTATCGGCATGCCCCACTCAGTTGCACGTATCAGGAGTTCCTCTATGCACCAATGTGCTACTAGTGACAAATATCTCAAAGTTTGCCACTAATGCAATAGGAGGATCTGGGTTCTTGTATTTGCGTCCCAGGGTATGAGTAAGGATTGTATCAGAAGCTATACAGGGGCTCCCTCTGCTGGTTAGGTGGATGACTTGGTGCTGGAAAAGGTGCCAGAATCTAGGGCTGGAATTTCCTCAGCAAAAGGCTGGAAGGAGGATCTTTTGCAGATTGAGCACAGATCAGATTGGAAACTGCTCCTGTTTTACTAACATCAAATTGCAGCCAAGAATCGATGCAAAGTAATTAAATGTCAGCCAGGTGTGCGTGATTGCTGAAACTTAATTGAAATTGAGACTAATGGTCTGAACAGTCTGAAGTAAACAGCAAACAACTCTTCGTCCTTCAGATTTTGAAACTTTGTTAACTTAGAAAGGAAAGACTTACATTCATATAGTGCCTTTCAGGACTGAAAAAGGTCCCAAAGTACTTTGCAGCCTTTCGTATGATGGGACTCTGGTACTCCTCACCATTGGCACCAAGTTGTATTTTCAAATTGCACCAGCAGTGGCATGTGGTATTCTGGTACAGGTAGTATGCTGTCCCTGATTCACCCTTTCTTTATGCCGAGTTTAGGCATGTCTATTTATCAATGGTAGAGGATAGATCACTGATGAGTCTTATATTATAGTAACAAGGATTCTTACTGCATGATATCAATAAGTAGGGTTGACATTACCTTATTAACATAATTAGAATAGAATCCCTACAGTGTGGAAACAGGCCCTTCGGCCCAACAAGTCCACACTGACCCTTGGAGCATCCCACCCAGCTATAACCCACACATCCCTGAACACTATGGGACAATTTAGCATGGCCAATCCACCTAGCCTGCGCATCTTTGGACTGTGGGAGGAAACCAGAGCACCCGGAGGAAACCCACGCAGACATGGGGAGAATGTGCAAACTCCACACAGACAGTCACCTGAGGCTGGAATCAAACCCAGGTCCCTGGCGCTGTGAGGCTGCAGTGCTAACCACTGACCCACCTTGCCGCCCTATTTTCCTAACTACGTTTTGGAGGAAACATTTATTTGCTTTGATTACTCATGTAGATCTCAACAGTTGTCACCCAAAGACACTGCAAAATCATCAGGTTGAGTGAAGTTCAAGGTAACATGAACATAAAGTCAGCATTGCAGCAGAATTATACTCATATACCATCTTCAACCTCATGACCTAGTATCTTGCCCTGCTCTACCATTACATCACGCCAGGGGATTGACCCTGGTGCAAAGTTTCATGCAGGAGGACATGTCAGGAGCAGCATCAGACAAACCCAAAAATGATGTGTCAACTTGACGTAAGCCAGTTTTCAGCTAGTTTGATACACTTCACATGATATTAAGAAACCGTTGGAAGTACTGGGCTCCTCAAAGGCTATGGGTCCTGTCAACAATCCAGCAATAGTATAAAGACTTGTGCTCCAGAACTTGCTGTGCCACTAACCAAACTGTTCCAGTACAGCTATGACACTGGCATATACCCAACAATGTGGAAAATTGCCCAGGTAAGTTCTGCACACAAAAAGCAGCACTGGTCTAACCTTGTCACTTATCAGCCATCAGTCCGCTCTCGATCATCAATAAAGTGATGGAAGGTGTCATCAACAGTGGTATCAGGCAGCACCTGCTCAGCAATATACCCATTTGTGAGCCCATTACTTTACCTGGAGAATCTCCATTCCCTTTGCAGAGGAACCCTTGTCCGATTGGACTTTTTCTGCTCTGAAACTGGCTCTATTTCTGCATATGCTCTGGAAGTGACCTACAGTTTTTTAGATTTAGGTATTTGTTTGTCAAAACTGAGCAATGCCTTTGCCTGCGACGGTTTGTTGTTTCACACTGAAATTTGCAACTGCAGTTTTATCTACCGATTATAATAATTCATTAACCTGCATAGTTTCAAACTTAGCTTGTAAAATTGAAGTAGTGCTGTCTTCTCCAAGGCCTGTGCTCTGTATGGTCCACCACAGACCTTGAATCTTTGTGGAAGGATTGTTTCTCTCTACATTTCTCCTCAATGAGCTTATAACTTTTTATTGTTGTTTTAAACCTGTAGGATTTCAATACAAGTTGTAATGTGCTGTTGTTGCAGCTCATTCTTGCATTCACCAGTGATGTTTTAAATTCTGTTGCTGCACAGTTTGCTAGATAGGACAGTACAACACTGTTGGAGTAATTTCTTGTTTGCCAGACTTTTAAAACTCTTTCTTGATATAATGCTATATTAAATTCTTCAATAAAGTTTTTTAAATTCTGTTCAATGCTTTTCTGTATTAATTTATTGCTTTCAGGCTTTTAAATTCTTTTGTTTTGCTCTGTACTGCTCAGGAAAGGCGATGGGTTTTTGTGTCTTTTTTTTACCGATCAATTGATGGCTTCCCACATTTTCCAAAAGTTACCCATCTTCTGCAGCCGGGATATCCCATTTTTTTCACAGGCAAAATGCATGCTTTTTCAATAAAATTCTCTGGCTGCAGCCTTTATAAATGTTCCTGTTGAAATTGCCGTTTAATACTGAGTGGCAGTCCTTTTAAGTCTTAAGTTCTTTCTGACTTTTCCTTATTTGTGAGACATTTTGTTCAAATTTCTCTAAACTTACCCTTTTTGATCTGAAGAATTCTGAGGCCATTCCAGTTCTGCAACCACATATAATTGTTTATTTAGCCTTTCACTGTACCTTGCAGCTCTGCCTTGTTGAACCTGCTAATAATGATGGTAATATTCGATGAGAACACTTTTTTTTTTAGTCCACTTGTCATCAATTGTTGGTTTATGCACTGTTTTCATACCCTTTCTCCCCTTTCCTTTGGGGGTATTAAACTCTAGTCCTGGACCCTTCCACATACCCTATCGAGCTTCTTTAATTAAGGCTTGTCTTTTTCTCAGTGTGGCTGGAATTTTCTCTTTGCCCAGTTCACATTGTTGTCCCTGCACCTCTTACCAACTTCTCAGTGAAAGTTTGTCTTTAGAATGCAGTATTTGCCCAGTTGTAGCTCCCATGGCTATTGATGATTGTTAGTTTCTGCATTTCAGCTATTGACTGACTCTGTATAGCATTAAAGTCATGCAGTCATAGGCTCATGGAGATACACAATGCAGAAACAGACCCTTTGATCCAACTCATCCGCGACGACCAGATATCCGAAATAAATCTACACCCATTTACCAGCATTTAGCCCATATCCCTCTAAACTCTTCCTATTCATATACCCATCCAGATGCTTTTTAAATGTTGTAATTGTACCAGCCTCCACTATTTCTTCTGGCAGCTCATTCCATACACGCACCATCCTCTTCATAAAAATGTTGCCGTTTAGGTCCTTTCCCCTCTCACTTTAAACCTCTGCCCTCTAGTTTTGGACTCCCCACCTCCGGGAAAAGACCTTGTCTAGTTACCCTATCCATGCCCCTCATGGACATAGAACATAGAACATAGAAGAGTACAGCTCAGTACAGGCCCTTTGGCCAAAATGTTGTGCCAATCTATCATCTTACTCTAAAATCAAACTACCCTGCATACCCTTCATTTTGCTATCATCCATGTGTTATCCAAGAGTCGCTTGAATGTCCCTAGTTCATAATGAGTTTATAAACCTCGAAAAGGTCACCCCTTAGCCTCCGACACTCCAGGGAAAACAGCCCAAAGCTATTCAGTCTCTCCCATTAGCTCAAATCCCCCAACCCTGGTGACATGCTTGTAAATCTTTTCTGAACCCTTTCAAGTTTCACAACATCCTTCCTATAATAGGGAGACCAGAATTGCACATGGTATTCCAATAGTGGCCTAACCAATGTCCTGTACAGCCACAACATGACCTCCCAACTTCTTTACTCAATGCAGTGACCAATAGAGGCAAACTAGAGGCAAATGCCTCCTTCACAACACCTTCTTCACTATCTTCTCTACCTGCATTCCGCTTTCAAGGAACTATGAACCTGCACTCTAAGGTCTCTTTGTTCAGCAACACTCCACAGGACCTTACCATTGAGTGTGTAAGTCCTGCCCTGATTTGCCTTTCCAAAATGCGGTACCTTGCATTTATCTAAATTAAACCCATCTGCCACTTCTCAGCCCATTCATCCACCTGATCAAGATCCCCTTGTACTCTGAGGTAACCTTTTTTGCTGTCCACTACATCTTAAAGTTTGGTGTCATCTGCACGCTTACTAACCATACTTCCTATCATCACATCCAAATCATTCATATAAATGACAAAAAGCAGTGGTCCCAGCACTGGTCACAGGCCTCCAGTCTGAAAAGCAACCCTCCACCACTACCCTCTGACTTCTACCTTTGAGCCAGTTCTGTATCCAAACAGCTAGTTCTCCATCTATTCTGTGTGATCTAACCTTGCTAACCAGTCTACCATGAGGAACCTTGTTGAACACCTCACTGAAGTCCATATAGATCATGTCCCTTGCTCTGCCTTCATCGACCCTCTTCGTTACTTCTTTAAAAAAATTCAATCAAGTTAGTGAGACATGATTTCCCATGCACAAAGCCATGCTGACTATCCCAAATCAGCGCTTGCTTTTCCAAACATATGTAAATCCTGTCCCTCAGGACTCCCTCCAACATTTTCCCATCACTGATATCAGGCTCACCGGTTTGTATATCCCTGGCTTTTCCTTAGCATCTTTCTTAAATCATGGCACCACGTTAGCCAACCCCTCTAGTCTTCTGGCCCCTCACCTGTGGCCATCGACGATACAAATATCCCAGCAAGGGCCCCAGTAATCACTTCCCTAGTTTCCCATGGCGTTCCACGGTATACCTGACCAGGTCCTGGGGATTTATCCATCTTTATGCATTTTAAGATGTCCAGCACCTTCTCCTCTATAAAATGGACATTTTTCAAGATATCGCTATTTATTTCCCCACGTTCTCTATCTTCCATATTCTTCTCCATAGTAAACACTGATGCAAAATACTCATTTAGTATCTCCCCCATCTCCTGCAGTTCCACACTTAGGCGGCCTTGCTGATCTTTAAGGGGCCCTATTCTCTCCCCGGTTACTTTTTGGCATTAATGTATTTATAGAATCTCTTTGGATTTTCCTTAACCTTATTTCCCAAAGCTATATAATGTCGCCTTTTTGCCCTCCTGATCTCCCTCTTAGGTATACCCTTGCTGCCTTTATACCCTTCTGGAATTTACTTGATCTCTGCTGTCTATACCTGACACATTCTTCCTTCTTATTCTTAACAAAAGCCTCGATTTCTCTAGTTATCCAGCATTCCCTATATCTACCAGCCTCGCCCTTCACCCGAACAGGAACTTACGGTCTCTGAAATTTCATTATCTCATTTTTAAAGGTTTCCCATTTTCCAGCCGTCCCTTTACCTGTGAACATCTGCCTCCAATCAACTTTTGAAAATTCTTGCCTCATACCTTCAAAATTGGCCTTCTTCCAATTTAGAATTTTAACTTTTAGATCCGGTCTATCCTGTTCCATTACTATTTTAGAACTAATAGAATTATAGTCACTGGCCCCAAAGTGCTCCCCACTGACACCTCAGTCACCTGCCTACCTACTAATCTCATCCCGCCCCCTTGACCAGTCCGTCCTCCCTGGACTGACCTATCTCCTCTCTACCTCCCCACCCACACTCACCTTTACTGGCTCCATCCCCGCCTCTTTGACTTGTCTGTCTCCTCTCCACCTATCCTCCCCTCTATCCATCTTCTATCCGCCTCCCCCTCTCTCCCTATTTATTTCAGAACCCTCTTCCCCTCCCCCATTTCTGATGAAGGTTCTAGGCCCGAAACATCAAGCTTTCCTGATCCTATGATGCTGCTTGGCCTGCTGTGTTCATCCAGCTCCACACCTTGTTATCTCAGTCACCTGCCCTGCCTTATTTCCCAAGAGTAGGTTCAAGTTTCACAACTTGTCTAGTAGGTACATCCACGTACTGAAACAGAAAAACTTTTCTTGTACACACTTAATAAATTCTTCCTCATCCAAGCCCTTAACACTATGGCAGCCTCAGTCTATATTTAGAAACAGCTTCAGTCTAATTTGGAAAATTACAATCGCCTACCATAGCCCTGATATTATTCTTATAGATAACTGAGATCTCCTTACAAATTTGTTTCTCACTTTCCTGCTGACTATTCGGGGTTGGGGTGGAGGGGGGTAGGTGTCTATAGTACAATCCCAATAAGTGATCATCCCTTTCTTATTTCTCAGTTCTACCCACATAACTTCCCTGTAAGTATTTCCAGGAACATCCTCCCTTAGTACAGCCGTAATGTAATCCCTAATCAAAAATGCCACTCCCCCTCCCCTCTTGCCCCCCTTTCTATCCTTTTTATAGCATCTATATCCTGGAACACTAAGTTGCCAGTCCTGTCCATCCCAGCCACGTCTCTGTGAATACTATGATATCCCAGTCCCATGTTCCCAACTATGTGATAATACTTTTAACATGATAAATTCATTTTTCTTCTAAAAAAGAATTCATGGTCAAATGGGCTCTGTCTGCCTACTACTGATCACCATGTCACAGTGTGCACCTTAAGTGTTCTTCTTAATTCCACTGTTGGCACCATGTTGTATTTTCAGATATCACTGCCTTGGGTACATGGCATTCTGGTTTGGTTGCTTTGCTGCCTCCACTCCTCCCTTCTCTATGTTGAGTCTAGAACTTGTCTAATTGTCTGTAGTAGAGAATAGACTACTGTTGAATCTGAACAGAACAGGGATTTACCTTATAGAACAGAGTAATTTTATGATAACAATATATGGAGATTTCTTGAACTTGATAGATTTAATAACTAAGGACTCTTGGGAGCTGTACAGATTACATCTGCTCGCCTTTGAGTTCTCATTCAGATCTCAACTATCTCTACTCGGAGACGGTGTGACACTGGGTGGACCTCAATGTATCATTAACTCCTTCATAACTATGACTTTATATAATACAGCCTATGAGATATTTGCATATTTGGAAATGCAGCCACCAGCTCGTACACAACAAGATACCTCAAACAACAGAAAGAAACAGCCAGATAATCTGTTTTCACAATGCAGGTTGATGGATAGACATTGGCCAGGACAATAGAGAGGAATCACTCAACTGATCTTCTACATAACATTTGAGGTGGTGAGGTGGTGCTGGCGTGGTGTGAGGAGGAAGTGAGGAGCAATAGGAGAACATGTTCTGTCTCCGAGTGTCTGATCAGGAACCATTCATGGGGTGATAAGTCAGATAGTGGCTGCAGATGTGAAGAGTCACCTGCTGATAGAGGATGAGGAAATGTGAGTATCACTAGGAACAACACAGACAGCCTCATGATGTCTCTGTGATGCTCATCATCATCATTGACAGCAGCATGACAACAGCAGTATTATCAGCATGGACTTCCTCCTAAATGAGTATCGGAGGTGGTGGATATATAAACCCTCCCCCAGAGAAGTGCAGAGCCAATGAGTAACCATCCCTTGTATACTTAAGTGATTAATATAATCATAATATTCATGCTGCTTGAGCCAACTGTCTGCCAACAGTATCAGAGAACTATACAGAAGAAAAGGGGCCCATTTGGCCCATTGTGTCTATGGCAGCTCATTGAGAAAGGTATTCAGTTAGTCCCACTACTCTTCTGCTCTTCCTATCACAGTTGCAATTGCAATTTGTTCAATTCCCCGTGCCCTTTGGAGCAGATCACAGACCAGAACAAGATCCAGTTGTGCAGCAGATATTAATGCCTCTGTCCATGTCCCAGCAATTAGAAGCCTATCATTTCTCTGAGGTTATCCGGCATGGGATTGCACACAAGGAGGATGTTGTTTGTGACAGTATAACTAGGTTAAAGCATCTGCATTCTTGCTAAATATTTTACTTTGCTGAGCAAGTGGCTGAATTCCTGAAATTAATTGAAGCAAAATACCAAGTTTACCAGAAGGTGGCAATGTCATTCCATGTAATCAGAGGCACTCTAGCAAAGCAATTAACAATGCTTCCAATCAAGAGACAGTGAGCATTCACAATGTAAGGGAAACTGTCCTGGAGGAATGGTAACATAAAAATATAAGAAATAGGAGCAGAAGTGAGCCATGCAGCCCCTCGAGCCTGCTGTACCATTTGATATCTGCATAACTGATCTTCAACACCAGGTGTACTTTCATGCTATATCTGCTTCATTCCTACTGCCCAAAAACCTATCAATCTCCATCTCCAATATACTCAATACCACAGCGAAACACCACGCACTAAATGCCACAGGATATAAACCCATCTCTGCTCACAGAGCAGCTTCTCAACTCAGATGAAGCTTTGTTGCTCAAAGTCTTGACAAAAATCTGTAGCTCAGGTTGTGGGTGAGGTCGTTGACTTGCTCGCCGAGCTGGCTTGTTCTCATTCAAACATTTCATCACCGTGCTAGGTGACATCCTGCGGAGCCTCCAATGAACACATTAGAGGGAAAAGCACGAGATAAAAGGCTTCATCAGAGGCTCCACTGATGATGTCACCTAGCATAGTGACGAAACATCTAAACGAGAACAAGCCAGCTCAGCGAGCAAGTCAACAACCTCAAGCTTTGTTGCTTTCTCTCTCAGGTAAATATATCCTTCCTTAAGTGAGGAAACCAAAACTGTACTCAATACTCACACTGTGGTTTACCAAAGACCCATGAGCCAGTTGGAAAACTTTCAGTAAATGGTCTAGTGAAGAGACCCTTTGACAATAAAGAAACAGAAGATGCAAACCCACCTCTAAAAGGAAAAGCCAAACAGAGACCGGTGAACTATTGGGAATTTCTTGGAAGACGTAGAAAATGCTGTCAATGCAGCTTGATTTCTGATAGTGTCCGATGTCCTCACAGTATGCTCCATCAAGCAAATGTCTTTTACTGAAAAGATTCTGTGGGTAGCATTCTCCTCCTTGATGTTACAAGGTTGTGACTTCAAGTCTCTCTTGAGGGAATGTAATCCATGCTATCAATCCTAGACTGAGTGCTGCACTATTTGAGGTGCTATCTCTCTGACGTGATATTAAATGTGCTTCAGGTGGATTTAAAAATTCCATGGCATTATTTGAAGCCGTGCAACAGCATTCTCTCCTAAATCCTAGGATATTATCACCCAAACTACATCACTAAAATGGTTGATTTTGATCAATTATTTATCTGCAGTTTGTGAGAATTCGATGCGTGTACATTTGCTGCTGTGCTTCTTGCATCACAATACTGTCTACACTTCATGGTGCTCCCTTGCCTGTGAAATATTTGGGGACATCCTGTAGTTGTGAAAAGTGCTAAGGAAATACAAGCTTTTTTTTAATATTTACAATCTCAGAGAGTGTCAGCCACTACATCCACTGGACGTGACTCCCTTACTCTGTGCAACCCCACCCCCAAATGGATAATAACAGCCAGAGCCCAAACCCAAGTAGTCTGACTCTATCGAGAGAGAATATGTCACTCAGCTGGCAGTCACTTGGTTCAGATAGTCAAGTTGTCAAATGATAATATAACTCTGAACGATTGCATAAAAATCCATTTCTTTGTTCAAGCAGGATAATTGGAGAACTCCCTTCAATTCCCTCTCCTAGCAATTTATTCTCAAATTAGGTGCACAGTTATGCTGCTGCTTGTACGTTGTACATGACAGGAGCTGCTGTAGAATTTTCAATGGCATCTGGTTAAAGAATCCCTGGTGTTGAATGAAGATGTACTGATAGAGCATCCATGAATGATACAATGAATGGGGATTGTTTAATGTGAGTTTAGTTTCGTAATGGAAGCAATATAGCCTTAATACCTATATTTCTTTGTACAGTCAATTTCAGCAAAAGAGATTTAATCACAGTGAGTTCATCTAGGAACCTATACTACTGTTTTTCCATATGGCTGTTAGGAAAAGCTGAACTTTTGCAAAGTAAGGGAAATGTTTTGACAAGGATCTAGGTGGTGCATTGAATCATCCAGGTTTGAGAAGTTCTGTGATTTATCAGTGCACCAGTGTGTGGTTTTACTAAAGGTACATTCTACTTGCTCCTTGTAGTTCAAACCTCCTCAGGTTAGTAGTTACCTGACTTGAACTAAGTAGGTAAAACAACAACAACTTGAATTTGCATACAAACAGTAGCATAGTAAGCTGTTCCAAGGATAGGATAATTTGCCTTTCTTCCTCTTAACAAGTAGTGACAGGTCAGTCTGCCTTAGCTGTCATCTCTGAGAGCCAGAGATGATGGCTTCAAGTCTCATTGCAGAGGCTTGAACACATTACCCAGGCTTGTGCAATACTGAGCAGGTGATAACACGGTGTGGAGCTGGAGGAGCACAGCAGGCCAGGCAGCATCAGAGGAGCAGGAGAGTTGATGCTTCAGGTCGGGGCCCTTCTTCAGAAATGGGGATAATGAGGAGGTGGTGTATTTTAGTTGTGACAACAGACTCCAGCTCAGTCTGCCCACTCAGGTGGATACAAATGGTATTGTTTGTAAAGCAGGAGTGTTCTCAAGCATTCTGGATCAATATTTATCCTCAACATCAATCACTAAAAACAAATATTCTAATCACTTATTGCTGTTTGTGAGACAAATTGATGTGGACAAATTGGTTGCTGTGCTATATACATCGGGACAGTGACTACAGTTTTTAAACATGTACTTCATCAGCTATAAAGCACTTTGAGACCTCCTGAAAGATGTCAACAAAGATGGCTAGACAATATTGCTGGAATGGATGATGATTACTAACCAATTGATGCACTGTATAGAGTTGATGGTGCCAGTAGACTCATGGGGTGGCCAAAACAAAGATACAAGGATTCATGTAAACAGCAATTTTTTGCAGAGCGAAATAAATGATTAGGACATATACATTAAAACTGAAACACAATCAACACACTTTTTAACACTGTTTAAAACCTAGGACTTTTTTAATCAGGTTGGAAAAATTGATCTTTACACAGAAATAATTACCATTAAGTGCACCATTGGAAACTCAGTAACACCTCATTAACAGACAGCAACTTTTCCAGGTGTCTTTAATTGAGGTATAACAACCTAAATGGGGAGATTTTCAATATAGATTCTGATAGATTTCTGAATTTGGGGACTTGAACAGTGCATCTGATGGGGAATCATTGATTGTACACACAGATTTTTACTTTTCACTGTACATGTGAACTCTAGAGCTGCTGTCAGTTTTGAACGGGTAATGATAGTCAATGCTAACAACTTCATTGTTATTACTCCTGTAAAATGCAGGCCAGTACTTCCTCCAATTGGAGACACAACAAGCAGTGACTGGAGTGAGCTCAGGAAGAAAGGTGACATTGGAAAACTGCTTCTTGCAGCTCTCAACCACTGAGGTGTTTCTTCATGTCATGTCAGGGTGTATTATAGATTCATTACTACAGCCAAATCAGTGCGACTGATCAACAACTCCATTATCATGTAATTATCAGGATAGGAAAAGGTAAATGAGGTGCACTGTGGTTACAAACACAGAATATTGTGAGGCTGAAAATCTGAAATAAAAATCAAAATAGTGGAAATGCTCAGTAGGTCAAGCAGAATTTTTGGAGAGAGAAACAGTTAATCTTCGTAATAAACCTCAACGGAAGCTTGAGGAACTGCAGCCCTTTTTTTTGACAAGATATTTTACAGCCTCCTGTACTCAGCACTGAGTTCAACAGTTTCAGATTATAACCACTGCTCCCATTATTTCTCAAAAAGCAGATGCTGGCTCAGGTTCTGCTGCTATCATTCACAACTCCTCTATACCAATCTCCTGTTCCTTTACTTGTCTATTACCATCTCCCTTTGGTTTGGATCATCATCACATTTGTAATTTAATCTCTCTTGCCTCCCATCCTATCATTGACCTTCCCTACTGTTCTTTCCTCTCCTCCTACCACCGATCCCCACCTTTCCCAGCCTCTCTACATGCTGCAAGTCTATTACAGCATTAACCTTTTTCCAAATCTGATGGAAGGTCACAGAACTGAAAGATCATATTAACCTGGCAGTGAAATTAATGTTTTAGTGCTGAATAAATGCCTTTGATGCTCAAACATAAGGGTTGAGAATGAATGGACACAATACTGACATTAACTCAGGTGATTGGCTGCGATTTTCAGTGGAAATAACATAGCTCTGCAATCTGTTTCTTCTCTTTAGATTTGAGGGTATACCACTGCTTTATAGCTTATTGCCTCTCTGCATGTCTCATTACAATCACACTCTAAGCTCCTTATCCATTTCCTGATGGATCAGCCAAGATTAAACTGCAATTCTCCTCTTTTAAGCATTTGGGATGGCTGAGAATTAATTACCCATGTCTCTGCAGACACTACTATTATCGAATATAATAGCAGAAAAGATTTACAATTGAATTTAACTCCAACTTTTCTCCAGATTTAAAATGCTCTCAATTATTAATGATCAATGATTATTGCTTTAGATTTTCAGTCAGATTTAGGAACTGAAGAGTTCAATAGTCAGTATTTAAAGAAAGAATTTCTATGCATTATATATGTTTTTAACAAGGAGAAACTTGCATTTTATTCACGACAGCTTGCAATCATGACTGAGGGTATCATGTAACTTAACGAATAGTCCAGATTCTTAGAATCACTATGGCACAGAAAGAGGACATTTGGGTCATCAGTTCTACTGGAGGTCAACTTCAAATCCTGATTAGAGTTCATTTTAAAAATTTGGAAATATGAAGCTGGTCAGAGTGAAAGTGACCCAGGATGTTAATAACCTTTAGCCGAGGAAACTTGCCATCTTTACCTAGACTGGGTCTTCATGCGACTCCAGTCTGACGTCAGTGTGACAGATGTCAATATTGTCACCATTTTATGAAGCTGCATAATCAATATTTAAGTGAATGTACATGCTGCACACTCTGAGAATTCAAGTTCAATAGTTATAAAGACTTGGAGATCGCAAGAACTGCAGATGCTGGAGTCATAGAGCCTGCTGCGTTCCTCCAGTTCCACAATGTATTAGAAATGACTTGTTCTGGTTGTGGATAGAGGTCTTTCCACTTTAAGCCTGATGCCTTATCTGTGAAGGTTAAAATACGGTTGCAGTTGAATACCTTGGATTTCAATGTTGCAATAAATGTAACTTTTTGGAATAAAAACACAAACAGGCAGATTTCCATCCTTGACTAGACTCTTTGACCCATTACACACCAGTCTCCCTCTCTAAGTCATCCTCTATGCCCTATACAATTTGGACTGCTACCACTTGACATGGATGAGTATGAAAAGAGCACAGAAGGCAGTAGCTACTCACTCTTAAGCCTAGCAATTACAGTACCTCACTTGGTGCACAGTTCTTAAATGCACTTCTAAATCAGAAACACAAATTATTCATTCAATTAATTCAAAAAGGGAACTTCACTCTGGCAATCTGGGCTTTTCCATGCATGACATGCAAATTCATATGAAAGAGGTTCCCAATATTTGTCTTTGGGAATCACAACCTACCTTTAAAGGTCCGTGAACTTAATGCAAATTTTCATTTGGTTTGAGGAGCCTGATTTTTAGCCTCACACGCAATTAATTTCCCGCACCAATCTTGCTTCCTAATGCCAGGAGCAATACAAGATCCCACCATACATGGGAGCTTACAGTCAACATAATTGAAATAGAACTTTATCACAGATTACTAACAGCCTTGGGATAAAGCAAGATTTAACGTTGTTGTACCCACTGCGCAATGTATAATTCACATTGAATTTTATTAGATTAACATAAATAAATAAAGTAAAATATTGGTGGATATTTTATGAGGTTATTTGGTGATCGTTGTTCTTTTGATGTTAATCCCAACGGGGATGAGAACAGTTCTTAATTATCCCCTGAAGTGGCCCAGAAAATTATTCCATTATACGCTTCAAGAAGGCAGCCCACTTCTCAGGCAAACTATAATGGACAATAAGTCCTGACGTTGCCTGCTATTCTCACCTCCAAAGAATTAGTTTTAAAACATCTTCATAAACATCTTTCTGCAAACCTATTTACTTCTTCCCGAGGTCACTCATTTCAACAAATGCAAAGTGTCAAATGAAAGATCAGCAGGTAACTTCAGCAGAAATCACTGATGTCTTCAACTCACCCAGAGCTCAGTAAGCAGAAAGCTCTTCTTCACCATCTACTGAGAGTTATTCCTCAGAATTAGCCTCCACTCCTTGATGAATGCTGATGTTTTTCACTAGCGTGTGCACCAGATGGCAGTATGCACCAGATAATCTTCAAGAAACAACTTCACTGTGGACATCTAGGGCAGAGCACGATTGGTTAAACTGCATTCGATCAATGTCTGATGACTATGGGAAGACTGAGCAGTGACGTGTACCCATTTGCCTGTTTGACTCCAATTTTAAGTTTAAAATAAAACTTTTGTCCAAATACAAATTCATAACAGAATCATAGAGTGCAGAAGTAGACCATTCAAACTTTCATACCTATGCTGGCTGTTTGAAAGAGCTTTCTGGGTAATGCTTTGCCCCATGATTATTTTTCCATTGCCCTGCACATTTAATCCTTTTGAGCTTCAAGGCCTATCAATTGTAGCTCATTGAATATCTCTCTTGCCTCTGCATTGGGGAAGTGTTGGGTTTGAGTTCCACGTGAGGATTTGAGGGCAAAAGTGCAAGCTGATGCACCCAGTGCAGTACTGAGGGTGTGTTACATTGATGGTGATGCTGCCTTTCAGATGAGGCTGTGACAAATCTTTTGTGACATGTAAGAATCATTTGAACTATTTGAGGGTAAGATGGATGGTTTCTCTAGGAAAGAGCCCCTCTTGGCAGTCGTAAGTGTCAATAAAATGTGACTATTGTTAACTTAAATTAATTAGCCTCCTTAAAGGCTGAACTTATTATCCGTTTTTCCCCTTCAATCTCTCATGCAATCCAAAGTATAGCTAGTAATTGTCAGTGGGTGTGGTGCTTTCCAGCTGACCCATAGGAAAATGGCAAGCTTCCTATCTGTCTACAAGTTGTTAAATCTACTCACCAACTCAAAGCAAAGTATCCAATTCAGCCAAAACTTTATTTTCTTTGTACCGGTTAAGTGCCGTCTCGAAATTGCTGTTGTGTAAAATGTCACCGCAAATGCAGGTATTGTTAAATTTGCAACAGTGCACGAAAACACAATTAAATAAAGCATTGACAAACACCCTTCTGTCCATGCAATTCCTCTGCCACAGCCCACCCACAACCCAAACTACAACCAATTCCAATCAATACATTTAACTATTTGAATCATGAAGCTTCTTAACATCCCTCGAGCCTTCAATGTACTTTCTTCATTGATGACCAATTAACCTTCCTGAATGAACATACAAAACATAAATTAGAAACATAAAGTAGGATATTCAGCCTATGAAGCTTGCTTCACCATTCAATAGATTGTAGTTGATTTGGCTGTTTTGAATTCCACATTTCATCTAGCCTCAACAGCCCTTGATTCCCCTGCCTATCAACAATCCATTAACTCTGCCTTAAGGTTATTCAATGACCCCCCCACCTCTGGCACCTTCTGCGGCAGGGAGTTTCAAAGTTACACAACATTCTGACAGAGAGAAAAAAAAAATCTCCTCACCTTTGTCCTAAAAATGTGTTTCCTAGTTTTAAAATAATGCACACTAGTGCTGGACTGACCCAAAATAGGACACATTCTTTCCAAATCCGACCTGTCAAGACTCTTTACTTTTTTTTAACTTCAATCAAATCACACCTCACTCTCCTAGACTCCAGTGGAAACAAGTCCAATCTGTCCAACTTTCCATCTTAAGTCAGCTAAACCATACCAGGTATCAATCTCGTAAACCCCCTCTAAGCCACCTCCAATTCATTTACAGCCTTCCTTCAATAAGACCAAAATTGCACACAGTATTTGAGATGCGGTCTCACCAATGTTCTTTATACCTGATGCATAATATCCTTATACGTTCAATTCCTCTCAAAAGAAGAGATAGGATTCCACCAACCTTCTAAATTGCTGTACCTACAGTTTCACTTTTTCTGACCTGTGCATAAAGCACCGAGATCCCTCTGCACCTTGGAATTCTACAGCCCTTCTCTGTTGAGTAAACTTTGTTTCACTATTCCTCCTGCCAAAGTGAACAACTTCATCTTTTCCTACATTATATTCCACCAACTAGATTTTTGCCCACTCAATCTACCTATCTAAAACCTGTCTGCATCACCCTGATCTCCTTTTCACAATATGCTTTGCTATCTATCTTTGAATTATCTGCAAACTTAGCTACCGTGCCTTTGCTTCCCTTATATCTCTTTGATATAAATTGCAATAAAACTAGGCTCAGGACTGAACCCTGCAGGACTCCATTTGTCAAATCCCACCATTCAGGGATGTATACTCTCTGTTTTCTGCCTACCAGCCAATTTTCTATCCATGCTAACATCTTACCTCCCTATACCATGACTTCTGACTTTGCACAAATCTTTTGCATAGCACCTTGTTGAGGTCCTTTTAAAAATCCAAGTACAGTGCATTTACAGGCTTTCCTTTATCCACAACGTGTGCTGCTCCTTCAAAGAACTCCAATAAATTGGTCAAACATCATTTCTCTTTGACAAAACCATGCTGGTTCTTTCTGATGGCGTCAAGCTAACCTACCTAAAGTTTTCTGCCTCCCTCCCACTTGAATAGTTGTATTTGCTTTTCTAATCTGAAGATTTTAGGACTAGATGATTTTGCAGACATGGGGACGAGTGAGGTTATGGAGTGATTTGAACTATGGGATCAGAATTTTAAAATCAGGTTAGACATGAAGGCAATGTAAGTCAATGAGCACAGGGTGATGAGGAACAGGACTTAACAAATAACATGTTTTGGATGAATTAGTTTGCATGATGTGAAAGATTGGAAACTCAGCAGGATAGCACTGAAATCATCAAATCTAGAGGTGATGGAGAAAATGAGTAGTCAGAAGCTAAATTCAGGGAACAACCAAGAATGGAAACAGTCTGACTCAACCTTAGGCACTGATGAGGAAGAGGGGTGAAGGAATTGTTCAACAAACTGTATTATACCAGGGGACGTGACAGAGAGGAAAGGAAAGGAAGGATTACATTTACAATTGACAACATAAGAATTCCTCATTGGCACTTTTTTTTAAGCAACGTAGTCACTGTTGTAATGTAGAAATACTGATAATATACAGCAAGGTTCCACAAGCAGCAATGTGAAAATTGCCAGTTCATCTTTCTTCTAGCTGTGACACTGATGGAGGGATTTTTATTGTCCACTATGCCAGGAAGAACTGCCCTGCTCTTCTTCAACATAGTGGGTTCAGGATCATTCCTATCTCCTTGAGACGGAAGATGATGCAGTATGTTATGTCCAATCCCCAAGAAAGGGTCCTCAATCCAATAGAATTCTAGATGGGATACATCACAACAGTTATGATCCGTTGTGAGGAGGAATGAAATTTGTCCCTTTCTTTACTCAATCCCTCATTTGATTGTTCGCAACAAGACTAATTTAGAAATGATCTCTTCCCTTGTGAATAGACTTCCCTAGCACAAAAGGAGCCAATGTAACCGGGTTTTCTTCAGTTACAGGAAACATAAGTTTATTAGCTCCTAAAACCCAAGAAAGGGTAATAAAACTCGACACACATGGTCAGAAATCACATGACATCAGGTTTTAGTCCAACAGGTTTATTTGAAAACACAAGCTTTCAAAGACTCATTTCTTCTTCAGGTGTTAGTGAGAGAGGCAGTATCAGACACAGAATTTATAAGTAAAAGATCAAAGGGTCACACCACTGATGAGGATGTACTAAACAAACCTAAGATGCTGTTAAATCTTTAATCAGTTAGAAGGTTTTAATAGATTAATATGTGTATGTAAATCCCCAAATTCCTTTCAAGTCACTGTCCTGACAGAACTGAATGTTTTATCAGTGTAAAGACGAGGTGACATTTTAGGGCAGACAATGCGAGTTAGGTGTGAGGCCTTGATAACAAGGTGTAGAGCTGGATGAACACAGCAGGCCAAGCAGCATCATAGGAGCAGGAAAGCTTGACGTTTCGGGCCTAGAGGTGTTTTGGTTTGGAGTCAGACTGGTTTTATTTCTAAAGTAGGAATTTATAAAATGTATTGTCTATAAATTGTGTGTTTTTTGAACAAAATAGAATGTATCTGCAAATACATATGCAGCCCATAGATTCACGTGTGTGTGTGTGTGTGTGTGTGTGTGTGTGTGTGTGTGTGAGAGTATGTGTCAGAGTGTATAGTCTGGTGGAATCACCTGTAGTGTGACGTGAATGAAAGATCCTGTTTGAGGCTGTCCTCATGGGTACTAAACTTGGCTATCAGCCTCTGCTTGGCGACTTTGTGTTGTTGTTTATCCTGAAGTCTGCCTAGGATGATGTTTACCCAAAAATCCGAGGCCGAATGTCCTTGACCGCTGAAGTGTTCCCCCACTGGGAGGGAACATTCTTATCTGGCATTTGTTGTGTAGTGTCCATTCATCCATTGTCGTAATGTCTGCATGGTTTCGCCAATATACCATGCCATGGGGCATCCTTGCCTGAAGCGAATGAGATAGACAACATTGGCCAAGTCACATGAGTATCTGCCATGCATGTAGTGGGTGGTGTTCCTCCATGTGATGGTAGTGTCCATGTTGAAGATCTGACATGCCTTGCAGAGGTTGCCATGACAAGGTTTTATACTGTTGTGGTCGATGTTGTCCTGAAGGCTGGGTAGTTTGCTGAGAACAATGTCTGTTTAGGTTTGGCGATTATTTGAAGGCATGTGATTTCTGACCTTGTCCACCCTAGTCCAACTCCAGCACCTCCACATCAATACACATGCACACAGATTAGGAATGGGAGGTGAAATCACCAACTCAAAGTTCAAAATAAATATTAATCAATCTTTGGGCTGTCTGTGACAATAGATTGAGAAATGTTGCTACGTTGTGGTGGATGATTCCTGCACTACTAACTTTAGAAGCTGAGACATTGTTTGGAGATTTTTGGTTCTGCAGTTGGCTGGAATTAATTTGTCCGATTTCCTTTAACAATGTCTTTGCTAATGATTTGGATTCACCAATTGGAGAGAGGGAGATTTTATTTCTTTTTATCTGCACACCCAGGAGTATCTAGTGGAAAGCCTCAGCTATATTCCTCACAGCACTCTTGAGCAAGGTGTAACTTGAACCTCAAGCCAGCACACTAGCTCTCTAGCACACAGAGACTGGGGATTGCAGTTGGTTCTAAACCTCCCTCTTTCTTCTGATCTCTGGAAGGATAAAATACAACCATGTCTTTTACCCAGAACTGCTTTTCTTTCAACCCATATCATGTTCATTGTCTCGGACATGATGCACAGGAAAGGTTTCTCTGCTGGAGGGGCTAATTACCCCTTCATCTTCTCTGTAGCCATGGGAAATCACAGTCCAGTTTTTTTTTGAATGGTGTCTCTCCACTTGAAATGTTGTTGTTTGAAGCTCCCTTGAAACTTTTCAATTCCTCTCAGGACTCAGTGTAACGTGCAAGGAGATGTTCCAGACAGCTGCTGCATTTACATTTGCGGCCATCTTTTGGCTTGTACATTGTTCTTTTAAATACCATGCATTGTACTTAAAAATTAATATCTCCATAAGTAATTTGCGTTTATGTCTCGTTTCCATTGCACCTCGCATCTAAAAGTCTGCACCGATGTCAGGCAGCACTTTCTCAGTACTGTATTGTGAGCACTCAGTATCAAATTTTTGTCCTTGGGTTTCTGGAGATTTTGAACAGACAGGTTTCTGTTTGCAAGGCAAGCCATGCATAGTTGACTTTCTAATGCAGTTACAAAGCAGCTCCAGAACACCTCAGCAATGTTATCGCTGTTACATTAAGCAGTTGTTGGCTCTCACAGTGTGAGAGCTGATATCACTGTTGAAAAACAGTCCAAACCAGCTACAGAGTTCTTGGAAGAAGATGCTGCTATCATTGTTTGAGTTGAAGTTTCTTGAAACAACATTCAGAGGTCAGAGTTCATTTCTTAGGAACACTAGGGACCATTCCAGAGATCAGTATTAGCTTGAAACAGTGTTTGTACGACTTTCAGAATGGACTCTGATAGTGGGTGGGCAACATCAGGCTGAGTTTTTCTTATCTGATCTATAGACTCATTTGCTGTCTGCCGACTGAGCAATTCTGTCTATTTGCCTGGTGATTTAGCTTTTTCCACTGTTGGATTAGCCAGTCTCCAGACAGTAGCTTAGTCGGCCAACTAGAGGAAGTACTACCTCAAAAAACATGAGTAATCTGCTTGATGAAGATAAGAGAGAGAACAGGGTTAAACACAGTCCCTCATGAGTAGGGACTGCAGAAAGGGAAGGAATTTCGATTTATTGTTTTATTCGATTTTTAGCCTAGCACTGGTGCAGACTTCATTGATGAAGTGATAAAGTGATTAACCAAGGTGAAAGCTGCACCATGAACAATGCTCCTCCTACAGGGGAAGTGTTTTCCAACTAGATGCGTGGAATTAAATGGCTTCTCGGTTGATTCATGGACACAACTTGTAAATTTAATTAGCTCAATATAAGCAGCAACTTTGATTTAAATAGGCATCCCAAGTCACTTCACGGGGATATTATTCTTCTAAATTTGACACTGAGCCACATAATGTCAAAGAGGCAGGTAAGGATCTTAAAGGAGGGGTGAGACTTGGAGACAGGGAGAGTTTTAAGATGGGAATTCCAGAACTTAGAACTCAGGGAGGCACAGACACCGATAGTGGAACAAGTACATTCAAGGATGAGTGAAAAGGATTTGGTGTGGGTTAGGCTATGGACCGCAGAGTTTGAATGGATTGAATCTTACAGAGAGTGGAAAACGGGAAGCTGGCTCAGGAGAGCATTGAAATAGTCGAGTTTGGAGATCAGAAGGATAGATGAGGGCTCTTTTGCAGCAGATGAAGTGGGCTGGAGGTGGGTGATGTTATTGAAGTGGAAGTAGGATTGATGATGGACAGGAAATGAGAGAAAATAGGCAACCAGGTTGACTCTTATTCACCTTTGAGAATAAACAGAACATTCCTACTGTGCTGTATCACAAGTGCAGTCTGTGATTTTCAATTTACACAAACTGTGTGTAACGCTTTGACCCCACTTGCAGTTTATATTTCAGTATTTGTTTTTGCTGCCTCTTGGCCCCATCAGTTGATGTAATTAGGACTTCAATAAAGATTCATTTAAAAAATCCGTTGCTTCCAACTGTACAGCAGCTGATTCATCTTTCGGACTGAGAGCTGAGAACACCTCATTGAAGCAGTTTTCATGTTCATTCACAGCTGTGATAAAATGCCGATTCTCTTTTCCACATGTTCTTGAGCAAATAATGATCCCTCAAATGAATTTGAAATTCTTTTTAAAGGTTTGGCAAGGCGAAGCTTCCTAGTCCAGAGACATAAACAGGGGGCAATATTTTGATTGCCATCCTAGTAGAAATGCTGGAGAGATAATTTTGTTTAATGGGTTTTGATGATCTCTGGTCCCATAGTTAAGGAGCAAATAAAATCAAAATGCTACGGATGCAGGGAATCTGAAGTAAGAACAGCATGTGCTGCAGGTGTTCTAAGGAAGTGACACTGAACTTTAATGCTGCTTTCTGCCTGTAGATGCTGCCTGACCTACTGAGTTTCTATTCCCATTTTTATTTAAAAGAAATAAGTTTCATTTCTGTCAAACTGCTCATAAAATCAAACTGTTTCACAGCCAACAAGTGTGATCCTGTTGTGCTACAGGAACCATGACAGCCAATTTGCACACTATAGAAATTGTCCTGGAAGTTTCAGGAATTGGAGATTAGACTCATGGACAATTCTGAGTCAATCCAGGGGGAAAAAAAATACATGAATGCGTGGAAACAAACTGTTATCTTTTTAATTTTCTTTGAACATCTCTGTTTACCAGTTCTACAAATATTTGAGATAATGTAATTGACTGGCAGTAAAGAACCATCAAGTTGAGTTCACAGGGTCTGATTGTTTTATGTGTGGGAGAGGATCTGGACAGGAACGGCAAGGATTGGAGTATTGGGTGAGGGTGGGGCTGGAGAGGTCACAGCAGGAGGTCCTGTGATGAAACTTTCCGGAAAACTATAAATCAGATTTGATTATGCCACCAGAGCATAAACATGTTGGAGAATTTTAGCAGTTTCATTTTCCAGATTCTCATGTATGGAAGTACTAAACATAGATCCGTCTAATGGGAAATTATCTTGACTTCTAGCAAACATGCCAAAGGTAAATCCATAGGATTGGAGCGAAGACCTCACTCTCTTATAATCCACAAGGAACACAATCAGAATGTGGTCAGGCCATCTTAATCCAAATCCTCACCAAATATCACAGACTGCTTTTATTTAGCACTTAAGTGGACTAAATTTATCATCTTTAGTAGAGTCAGTCACCTTCCTGAAATTATAAGTGTGTCTTTACAATATAGAGTTATAGAGTTTTTACAGCATAGAAGGAGAACCTTCAGCCCATCATGTCTGTGCCAGTCACCAAACATCCATCTATTCTAATCCTATTTTCCAGCACTTTACCCACAGCCTTGTATGCTAATGGCATTACAAGTGCTCATCTAAATAACTCTTAAACCTCTTAAAGGTTCTCACCTCTGCTACCCTTTTAGACAGTGAGTTCCAAGTGTTTTTTCACTCAAATTCTCTGTAAACCTCCTGCCTTTTAACACTAAGCTGTGTCCTCTTATTAGTGGCCCCTCTACTAAGGATGTGCAAAGAAGTACGCTGCACCACCTGAAATTGTTGATTATCTCAAATGGTAGCCCATTTCATTACCAATATTACGACTCACTTTATTGAGCGTGTGAAAACGTCTGAGATCCTTCTCAGTGCCGTCTCTTTTCCAAATCTGCATGTTTTGCTTTGATCCCAGAGTAAATGAATACCAGGGATATAGGTAATCAATGATTGACAGTCAAAGCACGGCCACAGAACATAAATGAGAAGCTCTGGTTTGATAAGACAGTATATAATGTTAATGATATTGTTCAGCAATAAGATTTGTCTTTCACATAATGCAAGCTATTATTGACCCCACAGTGTATTTATTCTGACCATTCAAATAACTGGCAAGAAGTTGATCAAGACCAAACTTTTCAAATCAAAGAAAGAAAATGTTGAATTTCTTTAGCATCCCTCGCGATCTCAAACTGTATGAAAGAGCTCGATAACTAATTACTACAGAATTGTAGTCGCTGTTGTCGAATGTGTCATATTAGCCAATTCACACACAGCAAGCTGTTACAAATAGCTGCATGACAATGACCAGCTAATCTGTTTTTTTATGATAACGATTTGAAGATAAATATTACCCAGAAAGTCCGGGAGAAACGACACCGCCTCCAACACCCTCACCCCCATCTCCACACTACATTGCTCCTCTTTGAAGTATCACTGTGGGATCCATTTGAAAGGACAGGCAATTTAGGACAGGGCAGTTCATTTAATGTCTCGTCCAAAAGATGGATGCAGAGATTATATGAAGATATTTGAAAGAGCCTGCATCATAAAGAAAAAATGCTTTTCCTTCTGAAGAGGAGATATTTACCTTTTTGAGTTTTTGAGTTGCTAATCTGAAGATCAAATGCAGATCATACCTGAGGAAAAAGCTGTTTCCACAGGTCAATTCATTTTGAAATGCAGGTTAAGTGCACAATGTGGGTTTAGGAGGCAGATTGTTGACAATGACAATGCTCTCGGCACTCACTGCTGTCTGTTCAAAATGCTTATTTGTTAGAAGTCCATCTTTGTTCTCAGAAACTCTGACTGGTGACTCATTGAGAAACAATGCATCACAAGTGAGATTGGTGGTTTCTATTTCAGATCTCATACAGCTTTCTTTTAAATTACTCAGTTTAAAAATATACTGGAATATATTTTGATAAGGCTTATTAAAGGGTGTCAGCCATAGCTGAGTTTGTAGCCCTCATATCTGCGTTCCAGAAGGTTATGTTTTCATCGTCCTACTCCAGACATTTGAGCAGAAAATCCAACCTGACACTCCCGGAGCTGTACAGAAAGAGTGCTACACTGCCAGAGATGCCAACTTTTAGAGACAGCTTATTAAACAGAAGCTGCAATTACCTTCATAGATGAACATAAAAGACCGCATGACATTATTTTGAAGATGAGCAAAGGAACTCTCCTGATGTTTTGGCCAATATTTATCCCTGCTTTAACATCACAAAAGGCTGGTTATGTGATTCTTATTAAAATGTTTCTGCTGGTGAGAATGTGCTGGACACAAATGGGCTAAAAAGTCAATATTGCGAAAGTTACTATTTAAATGCAAGTTGTTATTTCATAATATGAAGCATGAATATTGCTGAAAAATGAACACATTTTATCAAAGCTTTTTGTCTTCCACTCATCAGGACAATTTGCAAGAATACTAATTCAAGGTGCAAACCAGCATTCATTCAGAATGTGTGGACAGTGCTGATTAGTTTACAAGTGAACTCTGGTGAAGGTTTTGTTATGTGGAAAGTACAAATACATAATGATTGACAGTTATAAAATCAGAAATTGCTGAAAAATCTCAGCAGATCTGGCAGCATCTGTGGAGAGATGCAGAGTTCACTTTTCAGGCTCAGTGACCCTTCATCAGAACTTCTTTGTGTTTTTTATTCTAAGTTGGTTGTCCGTGGTTATTTGATATAGTTCTTACAGGCAATTGGTTGTGGGATACAGTACTTTTGGCTAAAGGGATCAAACGGTATGTGAAGAAAACAGGAGCAGGAAACTGAGTTGGTTATTCAGCCATGATTATAATGAATGGCCGATATGGTTGCAAAGGCCATATGGCCTACTCCTGCTCTAATTTTCCATGTTTCCTATGCTTCCAAGTCAGTGTAATTCTTCGTAGACAAACGGGAGACTGGAAGAACACTGCAGATCAGGCAGCATCTGGAGGAAAGGAGCAGTCAATGTTTTGGGTATAACCCTTCTGCAGGACTGAATAAGGATACATATACTTATTTGGACTCACTACCCCACCCCAACAAAGGAAATTGGAAACTTTCCCAAGAGCAATTAGGGATAGGCAAAAATTGGCCTTGCCAAGGAGAAATTAAAAGAAGCACCATAAACCATTCTGCTGTTAGTCACCCCACATTAGTGTAAGGATTCAATACGATAATTCGTCACATTTCAGTCAGACCTCAAAATCATTGTGGGGAGGGGTCAATATTAGGGAGTTGAAATATGACGGTCAATACTGGGAACTCAATGTCAGTGGTCAATGCAGTGGAATTAATAAGAAATGGTAAATATTGAGAACGTAATATCAGGGCATTGAAATCTGTAAATTAATAAGTGGTAGGTAAAATTGGGAATTGAGTATCAGAGCAGCGGTATTGAGAACTCAATATCAGTGGGTCAGTGTCGGAGAGACAATAATGGGGGGTCAATATAAAGATGGTAAGCACCTGCTGGGAAAGCTCCCTGTTCTAAAGAAAGTCTTACACTTAAACTTGTCGCAGATGCTGACTTATTAAAAGTCCTTTCAAAGGATGTCAGCATTATTGACTACGCCAGCAATTGTTGACTGACCTGTATGTTTTGACAACTTCAGGTTTCTAACATCCAATCTTAGCTCATTTCTCCTTTTTAATTTGTACCACTAAATATGTGTAAACACTTTGTATGAGACTTTATTTTTAAAAGTCTCTGTATTCCTACTCTCAACCAATGAAACAAGTCACATCCAACAGCAATCAATAAGTTTGACCTCAGTGGTTTCCTGGCAGTCAAGTTTTTCTTAATGTGGATTTTCCTGCCAAAGTCACTGTCTTATTTGTTAATTTTAATAACGTTTGTGTTAAAGAATGTTGAAACACAACGATTAACTTTCCAACAGAGATGTAAGCAGCTCCTGTGACATCAAATGGAAAATGGAAGATAAATTATGACTGTGTTCTCCTGTAGAATGTTTTCCTTTGCAAATGGATGCTATTAATGTGGTTATTTGACATAACTAAAGTTTGAATGTGTTTCGCTTTAAGCAGTTTGCTCTGTATTACCAAGTGTGATACAGTTCCACCTTACACAGCTGTAATAACATAGGAACTCAACCCAGAATGGGATCATGTAATCTCTAGTTGGAAACAACAACCAGATCTGTCCAATTGTACCTAATGCCTTAGTATTACCTTGGTCCTGAAAGTCTCTTTGGAATACAGAAACAACAGGAGGCCATTCAGCCCCTCGAGCCTGTTCCACCATTCAATGAGAACTCTGATGTAATTCCACTTACATGCTTTTGTCCCCATCTCTTCATAAATTAGGTTAACAGTCTCTGAGTTTAAATTAACAAATTGATTGAGCATCAGTTGCTATTTTTCGAAGATAGTTCCAAACATCTGAGATCATAAGTGTTTCCTAACTTCACTCCTAAGGTTGTAGACTTGCTCGCTGAGCCAGTGTGTTTAGTTGTAGACATTTTATCCCCCTGCTAGGTAACATCATCAGTGCGCCTCTGGTGGAGCGCTGGTGTTCTGTCCCGCTTGTTATTTATATGCCTTGGTTTGCTGGGGTGATTGGCATTACTTCTGGTTCTGTTTTTCAAAGGTTTGTACATCGGGTCCAGGTCAGCGTGTTTGTTGACGGAGTTTTGTTTGGAATGCCAGGCCTTCAGGAATTCCCTGGCATGTCTCTGTTTGGCTCGCACTGTTATGGATGCGTTGTCCCAGTCAAATTTGTGTCCTTCTTTGTCCGTGTGTATTGAGACCAGTGAAAATTCGTCCTGTCTCTTGTTAAACTGACAATAAAGATACGCAAACACCAACTAGCCACCAAGAGACAGGACGAATTCTCACTGGTCTCAATACACACGTACAAAGAAAGACACGAATTCGACTGGGACAACACGTCCATAATAGCATGAACCAAACAGAAACATGCCAGGGAATTCCTGGAGGCCTGACATTCCAACCGGAACTCCATTAATAAACACATTGAACTGGACCCGATATACAAACCACTGACAAACAGAACCGGAAGTAATGCCGACCACTGTAGCAAACCAAGGCATATAAATAACAAGTGGGACGGAACGCCAACGCTTCACCAGAGGTACACTGACGTTGTTACTTACTAGGGGGACAAAACGTCTCCACCTAAACACACCAGCTTGGCAAGCAAGTCTACAACCTCATCCACAACCCGGGCTACAAATCTTCTCAAAAAACTTTACCTTCACTCTTGAAAGGTCTGCCTTTTTTTTTAGATTATCCCAAGTCCGTGATTCTTGGACCAATGAGATACTTTCTCTCAATCTACCCTATCAGTTCCAATTAATATCTTGAAAATGTTGATCAATTCATCTCTTTACTTTCTAAATTTCAGAGAATAGAATCCTAGAATGTGTTTAAATGCTCCTTGTAATTTAAAACCTTGATTGGTACAGCACAGAAGAAGCCCTTCGGCCCACTAAGTCTGTGCTGACCTTTCGACACTAATCCCACTCTCCAGTACTTGTATTGAATTTTATGATGTTTGAAGTGGTCATCCACAAAAGTTTTAAAGATTGTGAGGTTTTGCACCTCTACTGCCTGCTCAGGCAGTGTATTTCAAGCCCCCTCACCCTCTGGGTGAAACTGGTTTAATTTCAATTTCCCCTTTAATTACCTACCATTCACCTTAAAATTATTATTTTATTATTATTGATATATTATTGACTCTTCCACTAAGGGTAACTGCTACTTCCTTATCTCCCTGGGTCTATGCTCTCATAATCTTATACACCTCAATAAAGTTTCCCTTCAGCCTTTTCTGCTCTAAAGAAAACAACCTGACCTTACCCAGCCTTTCTTCATACCTAAACTGCTCCATACCAGGCAACATCCTGGTGAATCTCCTCCGTACCCCCAACGAAATCACATCCTTCCTGCGGTACAGTGACCAGAGCCACACACAGTACTCAGCTGTGGCCTCACCAATATTTGTACTGCTCCAATATAACCTCCCTGCTCTTATAATCCTTGGAGCCCTGTATCGTTCTTCTAATTCTTTGCTGTACTCTCACAAAGGCCACTACATCCTTCCTAAGGTGGCACTCGGAATTGCTCACACTCCTGCGGTTGGGGGCTAACTAGAGAGGGGCTAACTTTCCCATTTTTGACAGGGCCCACTCAGCCCTCCCTCTTGTTGACTTGCGAGGAGCTATATCAGAAGCAAGTATGATTCTCCAGTTATCAATCTCATCAAATTTTGGGGAGATAACCTTTCTCATTGAAGACCTGTTCATTGAAATTGTGTGCAGTTAAATCAGAGATTAATGATGGGAAATGTGTTTTCATTTTCAGCTTAATTACCATGTGTATCATACTGAAGTCGTGCAGATTGTTACAGTTTAAAGGAAATTTCGAATCCCCTGATCACTGGGCTTGTTGGGCCAAGAAATCAGTGATTACTTTGGCAAATAAATTGCAAGATTTCAATAACTTTCTTCCATTTATACAGCGCCTTTACTGCATTAGAATGTTACAAGGTGCTTTACAGGAGACATCAGACAAAATTTTACACTAAGCCACATAAGGAGATATAAGGACAGATGGCAAACTAAAGAAGCAGGTATTACGTAACATTTGAAAAAGGAGAGAGAGTTAGATGCAGAGAGGTCCATGGAAGGATTTCCAGAGTCTGAGGTCTAGGCAATTGAAAGCATGGTCACCAAAGGTGGAGAGATAGAATCTATAGAATCATTGTTCAATGATAAAAATCAAGGCTGCTCAAGTGGCTAGAATTGCAGCAGTGCAGAAATCACTGAGGTTTGTTACAGGGGAGGAGAGTCCAGAGATGTGGAGGGTGACGCCAGTGATGAGAATTTTGAAATAAATGAATCCAATATCTCTCGTGTACATAGGGGATGTGGTGATCTAGTGGTTTTATTGCTAGGAAATTAATCCAGAGACCCAGGTAATGTCCTGGGGACCTGGGTTTTCAGTCTGCCATGGTAGATGGTGAAATTTAAATTCAATAAAAAAGACTGAAATAGACAGTGGCAATAATGACGGTGGAACGCTTGTTGGGAAATACATGTCTGTTTCAGTAATGGTCTTTAGGGAAAGGAGCTGCCATCGTTATCTGCCTCTGACTTCAGGCCCAGAGCAAGGTAGTTGACTCTTGCCCTCTGGATAATTAGGAATGGGTAATAAATGCTAACCTAGCCAATGACACACACATCCCATGAATGCATAGAAGAAAGTAAAACGATTGCTGGCTTAATCAGATTTTTGGATCAAGATGTAACTAGGAAAAGAGTTTGATATCCCTGCTGTTTATGCATTGTGGTTTTGGATAAGGGATCAGCAGTCTCAACAATGGGAAAGGTTGTTGAACACCAGCCATCATATCAGGCCCTAATCTCTTAAAAGGTTTACAGAGGTAAATTATCTCAATGGATTATGTTGTTTATAACATACAAACTGCAAACTAACATTTTACAAATTCCAACTAATTACTGAAAGTAAGAATTCTTCATATGAATCACACTTGAGCAGCCTTCTGACTATAATTCAATGTCTTTGTTGCCATTCACAGTAACATAATAACCATTGAGGTCTTTAACTATACAAACCCAGCCTCTTAAACTGGAATGAATTCAACTGTGAAAGACTTCACTTTTGATCTGTCCTGACTATCACTTGCCGCTCCCCCTACCCTGATTGTAGATTGTAGATATGGTTTTATTGCCTCTGTTCATACTATGCCAAAATCTGGCAGGTTATAACCCTTCTAAAACACATCTTCAGGTTTTTCTCTTTTTTTTGTCTGTGCTTTTCTGCTTTCCTTCAGCTTGTGGCATGTACCATTATGCACACTTTGTGTGTTACACATCTATACCAGGCAGATAAATGGAACGCTGGCCTAATGCAGAAAATGCATGGGTTTGTTGTTGTTCCTAATTTTAGTAGATAAAGAAGGTCTGTTACACAGTAATTATGCTCAATGAAATTCACTTTGTTATCTAGTTCAAAAATGATGCCTACGTATTTCCAGATGACCATCTGCGTTAACTCTGTCTTTGTGTCATCAAAGGTATGGGGCAGAATTTTACAGGAGTCTGAACAACGTGGGCTATGATGAGGTTTGTGGCGAATCACCTGAGATTGCCGGTGAGGCCTATCTCGATGCAGTGAGTTGCTCTCAACATCTATTATGCATCTGCCAGGCATTGAGGCAAGATGCCAGTTAGGAGGGGCTGCAGCTGGTTGACTGCCATGTTAATGGCACAGCTCACCTCATTAATAGGTTAGATGTCGAGAGTTCACGATGTGACAGTCAGTGAGAACCTGACCCACTTCAGCTCACCACTGGCTGCGAGCAGCCTCCATGTTGCTCAGCACCAAGCAGCATTTCAGGACACTCCCTCACAAACACGACCCATTTCTCTCACCTTAGTTGCAGTTTAACAGCCTCACAACACTGTTTACCTGCCCTTCGCTACATTTCATCTAAACACCTTCTCTAAGTCACTGCTGCTCTGTCCCCATTGTCCACTGTAGAGCTATGTCTTGTCATTGCCCAGTAGGGGCACATCACATACAGACAACCACTCAGACAGTTCAAAACATGTACTTTTACTGCAGCTCACCCCAACAACACAAACCAAATGCTGGCACGATGACCAACAAATACTTTACAGTCCATGACCTCCTAGTCACAGCATGTGCACAGATTTTATGAAGGTGCCTCACCTGCCAACTCATGATATTAAAAAGGAAGTGACTGCTGTATTCCAAACCCTTCCCTTCCCAGACCCACATCAGCCATGAAAGTAACCATTGAATTCAGTGGAGCCCGTTGTTCACACTTACATGACCTGTGGAAGTTTCAGTAGTTATGGGACACTTTTGTCCTCAATTCATCTCCTTTTAAGTCATTGCCACTAACTTCTGTACCATGAGATGTCACCGTTAGATTTGTTAGCACTATTGGCAAAGTGCCTTTGAAAAACATTTGAAACCTAAGCATTTTCTTGTTCCATAGTTAAGCATGTAAGTTTGGTAAGATATAGTGATAAATCTCTCCAGACCTGTTGGCAAAAAACACCAAAACCTTTGATGAAAACTTAGCCAAAACAATTACAGATACAACCAACTGCCTCTTTTTTTTTGTATTTAAACTTCCAGCATTTGTAATTCATAGGGAGAAATCCTCTTTGTTATTTTTCTTCATTAATTTTGCATCCAAATACAAATAGAGTCCTGAGATAAATAGTGGTTTAGGATATTGCCCCTTTAATAGCTTGGCTCATATTCAGCAACCTCGATCAGGTGACCTGTCCGGTATATTCAAGATTTGATTTTTTTTAAATTCCATCATGGAATGTGGGCATCGTTGGCTGGGCTAATAATCATTGCTTATCCCTGTTTGCTCTCAAGAAGATGACGGTGAGCTGCCTTTTTGAATCACTGCAATCTATTTGGTGTGGGTACTGCCCATTAGAGAGGGAGTTTCAGGGTTTTGACCCAGTGACACTGAGAGATTAGTGATATATTTCCAAATCTTGATTGTGTATGTCTTGGAGGAGAACTTCCAGGTGACGGTGTTCACATGTATCTGCTACCCTTGCCTTTCTAGATGATAGCGGTTGTGAATTTGGAAGGTGCTATCTAAGGAGTCTTGGTGAATTTCTGCAGTGCATCTTGTAGATAACACACACTGCTGCTACTGAGCATTGGTGTTGTAGAAAGTTAGCATTTGTGAATGTGGTGCCAATCAAGTGAGCTGCCTTGTCCTGAATGGTGTCAACCTTCTTGAGTGATGTTGGGACTGCATCCATCCAGGTGAGTGGGGAGTATTCCATCACTTTCCTGACTTGTGGCTTGTAGTTGGTGGACAGGCTCTGGGCAGTCAGAAGGTGAGTTACTCACTTCCAGATTCCGTACTTTAGACCTGCTCTTGTAGCCACTGTATTTATACAGTTACTCCAGTTCAGTTTCTGGTCAATGCCAAACCCAAGATGTTGGTTTTGGGGATTCAGAGATGGCGATAGCATTGAATGTCAAGGGACGATGATTAGATTGTCTTTTGATGAAAGTGGCCAATGTTACGTTCCATGTCAGCCGAAGCCTGGATATTGTCAAGATCTCGTTGCATTTGAACATGAATTACTTCAGTACCTGAGAAGTGGCAAATGGTGCAGAGCATTGTGCAGTCATCAGTGAACATCTCCATCTCTGACTTCATGATGGAGGAAAAGTCATTCAATGAAGCAGCTAAAGGTGGTTGGGCCTAGAACAACACTCTGATGAAGTCCTGCAGAGATGTCCTGGACGTCCAACGATCACCACCAATTTCCTATGTGTCACACCTGAGTCCAAACAAGAGAGTGTTTGCCCCCTGATAATGCTGACTCCAGTTTTGCCAGAGATCCTTAATACTACTCTCAGCCAACTGTAGCCTTGATGTCAAAGGCAGTCTCACTCACCCTACCTCACCTTGGACGTAGCAGATAATGGTAAGGGATCTTGTTCTCCTAACTGGGGCCATTTTAATATTTTGTTGATCTTGGAGTTGAAATATTTTGTCCATTGTTATAGCATGTTTGGGCATTTTTTTAAAAACAAGTGCAACAACTTAAATTCATCTGGCTCCTTTAAGGTAATTAAATATCATAGGTATTTCACAGCAGTATTCAAAACCAAAGTCTGGCACTAAAGCACATAAGGAGCAGGTCAAATGTCTGAATACTTGATCAAGAAGATAGGTTTTAAGAAGTGCCTTAAAGGAGGAAAGCTGTATAGGGAAGCAGACAGGAGGTGAGGGTGGAGGAAGTTCCAAAGCTTAGGCCAGCCAGCATGGAATAATACCCAAGAGGGCAGAATGAGTGGAGCACAGTTATCTCAGAGGGTTGTGGGTTTGAGGGAGGTCATAGCGCTGGGGAGGAGCAAAGCCATTGAAGGATGTGAGAACAAGGATGAGTATTTGAAAATTGAGTCACTGCTTGACTGGAATCTGTGTAGGTCAGTGAACATAGGAGGGAAATGGGATGTGCGGTGAGCTAAAACACAGGCAGCAGAGGTTTGAATGGCCTCAGGTTTTCAGAGGGTATAATTTCTACATTGAAGTGTAAATGTGAGTTGCCTTTGTTAAATAATGTTAACCTCATCACATTGACGACTAAGGAAGCCTTATTAGGTTAGTAGCTGTGTGCAATAGTTCACCTTCCCCTTAAAAGCTTTTAATTGAGGTGTTAGATTATATAACAGAAAGACAATGTTTTTGTCATATGTCGTAAATATGTCGTGCCAGTGAAAGAGCGAACAAAATAGTCTATCTTGTGCACTTTGCCTATCATTTTTAATTGTCATTAAAGGTGTTTAACTTATCAGTGTTTCCTGCAAGTGCTGGTCCTCACTAGCAACGACAAGTTAAGCAATCAGCCCTATTCTGTCTTACAAAAACATATCATGTCAGTCTTCCTTCATCTGGTGGCATATTATGACATTTGAAGTTTACGTATATCGACGCTGGAATGGTGCAAACGATCTCACAAGCTAAAGTGTACTATTGTACATGCAGTTCAGCTTGGGGTGTTACATCTGACAAGTTCTTTCTGAAAGAATAACTGGATTATTTTTACAGCAGTTCCAGAAACAAAATCTCTGGCTGATTAAGGAAATACCAACATATCAAAGGAGTTCAGTGTTGTCATTTATTTTGCCCAGTCAGATACTCACTCGGCCTCCCAGGATCTGATAACGTGACCTGCCCAAATGTTTACATTGACCTGCAAGTAGTTTGAGTTGTAACAGAGAACAAGCTGGGCAAAGAATACCCACCACAAAGTATCATATTTCAAACATATTTCACTTTACTGGCTGCTCTCTTATTGTAATTATTCACCAATAATTAACTGCATTGCTTAATTTAACATGGGCCAAATCAGTAACATGCTGTAGAAGAATGTTCAGCCATGTCAACACATAGTCTATTGCTACAATTCCAATGCCAACAAAAATGAATTAAGTTAAGGGACACTGGGGTGATTGTAGATACAGGATAATCAAGGGAGTTTTATTTGTTTTTATTCATTAGTTTCTCAACATTACAACTGTGAGTACACTTCAAAAGTACCTCACGGGCTGTAAAGCATCTCAGAAAGTCCACACACTCTGAAAGGCAGTATAACATGCAAGATCTTTCAATGACTTGGAAAGGAAAGATTTGTATTTACATTGAATGTTTCATGAACACATCATCCACAAGCATTTTACAGGTAATGATTTATCTTTGGAGCTCAATAATTGTTGTGATGGATTGAGGGCAGCAACTAATTGACACATAGCAAGATCCCACAAGCAGCAAAGCAATAAATGACCAGATCATCTCTTTTTGTGATATTGATTGATGGACAAATGTTGGTCATGAGAAAGACGATGATGCTCCTACTCCTTTTTGAAACAGTGACATGGGATCTTGCAGACCCAGTGAAGAGGACAGAAGGGATCTTGAATTAATGCATCATCCAAAAAAAAATTGTATCTCTGACAGTGCAGCAATCCCCCAGAACTGGGACTAAAGTGTCAGCCTGAATTAAGTGCCAAATCATTGGAACCCAAAGCCTACTGACTCACACGTGGCCAACACTGCCTTTAATTTTTTGGTGCAAAAATCTCTGAGGTCCATGTACAGCGGCGACATTTGAATGCATTAAGTCGTCAGTCGCTGTACACAGAATCTTGGACAGCTATGCGGGTTGTGCATCTTAGGATACACTGTGCAGGAGTTACTGCACTACCATTGACACTTACATTATATTCTATATTCTACCTGCTCCCTTCTTCTTTTATCTCCAACTTTCTTCTCCAGACTTCAGTTGCTTTGATACAATGATACTGCGGATTTAATCATTCTACCCAACAATATTAAAAGAGAGAAAATCATTAGCACATATGAAGCATCTTTAATCCTTTCTAAAGGGTGAAGTAACACCGTGCAAAGATAGGAAAAAAATCTAGGAGAGTTGAGAGAAGGCATGAGCTAGCCAGAAAGAATTGAGGAGGCTCAATTCTTGTATCACTTGTAAATCTGATATTAATGCCTATCTCTAGGTTTCCTGATGAGACGATGGCAGACCTTCATCTTGATCAAACAGATGAAGTTCAATACAAAGTACTTTAAAGAGCCATTATCAATCAACCACACTGATGTAAGACTGGAGTAGTACATGAGTGGAACCCACCGTGCTGCCAGTTTGGTGGCAAGGGGCATTAAATCAGGCAGATAGGTGGCAAGGGAAACCCACTGTCTTCCCACCTTCATTCCGATTAAGTCTATGGTGGGAAGGTCTTTGGATGCCTTCCTGACTCACCAGCTAGTGTCCATTTAAGTACCTGATTGTACTAGTGAGTTGGGTGCCAACCCTGAAGACACGATGACAAACAAACCTGTGTGTGTTTGCCAAGAGCCTGAGTGGAACATGATGTGGGGGACATTCCATGAAATAGGCAGACCGCCAAAATAGTAAGAACCAGACAGCCAAAACACCTATGACCTCCATACGATTCTAGAATGAGACACATACTGGGTAAGGATGGCAGATTTTCTTCTCTAAAGGATAGTAATGAAGTTATTGCAATCTTGCAGCAATCGGATAGCTTCATCATCACTTCAAATGAGACCAATTTTTTTTAATAGACTTCTATTAATGACTTTGAGCTCTTTTTCAAGATTTTTGTCCAAAAATACATTTGAAGAGGTTTTGTTTCATTGATTAAAATGGTGAGAATGTTGTTTTTAGAATCCTGACGGGGCAAAAAGAGGCCACTCAGCCTGCACGACACAGGGAGATTGTGCAAATTCCCAACCACAGTTACCCAAGGCTGGAATCACACCTGGGTTCCTGGTGCCGTGAGGCAGCAGTGCTAATCATTGTGACACCCAGTAAAGTTTCACCTAGCTTTCTAGGATGTAAATAATAGGAATGTCAGTCTCTGTAAAGAACTAGTTTTGGTGTCAATCACTTGGAATCTCATCATAGGCAGATGAAAGGTTCAAGATCAGGCCAGGTCCCACTTGCCTTGTAACCTCATCAATTTGCTTTCTATAACTGTACAACTATACATTCCAGCCCCTTCCACATAACCTTCCTGCAATATTGACTCAACATTTAATGTACATCCATGGACTGTTTATTAAGGGTGAAAAAGCGGGTTAACTAAATAATAGTGCGTCTTCATTTTTTTGCAATGTCAGGCATCTTACAAAATGCTTGGAGTAAAAGAGACATTCACTGTCTAGCCCCCTGACCTTTAACTCTGTGTGCTGCCTCTTCGACGAACAGCTCAACTTACTTGTTAAACACCGGCTTGTAGGGATTGCTGTCCCTTTAACTGACCCATGGAAGCTGTAATTCAAACCAGTCAATACAAGATTCTTTATCATCTAGCAGACTGTGTATATAAAATTGTCATGTTAATTTTCTATAGTGTGCAGTTAAAAAGGACATACATTTTCCCAAAGTAGTTGAGCGTTCTAGATTCTCTCACTGAGAAGTTAGTAATTCATCACTGTTATAAAATTATGTACAAATCACGGTATAAATAGGCCATTCTGTTCATCCAGTCAATGCTGGTATTTTTGCACCAGTAGCCCTATTTCATCTCACCTTGTCAAAATAAGCTTCAGTTCCTTCCTCCCTCGCCTAGTTTCCTCTAAAATGCATTTACACTATTCATCATAAACACTCCCTTAAGTAACATGTTCCACATTTTTAACTCTCTGCCTAAAGATGTTTCTCTTGAGCTATTTGTTCAATTTATTAGTCACTTTCTTAGATTGACAGTATATGTTCTGGTTTCCCTACATTTACCCTATCAAAGCATTTCATAATCTGAATAACTTATATCCCATCCCAGGGCGATTTTGATTGTATCTAATCATCTGCTTGTGTTGCACATTATGGCTATCTTCTCCTTAACTTCAGCCAGTCATCCTTTGTCAGTGACTGCTGGGTGCACAATTAAGCAGAAGTCTCCATGGAGGGTAAGTGACTTCTCAGTTGTCAGAATCCGTGTGTAGAAATCTCTTGTGTGACCCAGACGTTTGTTGATTCAATTGCACTCCTGAGATTTCAGCACAAAACCCAGACTGATGGTCATTGGGGTAATGATGGTGTGAGACTGTCGGAGATGCCAACTTTCCAATGCAATGTTAAACCAAGGCCCTCTCTACTCTCTTAGATGTAAAAAATGCATGGACACCAGAAGAGGAGATGAGTTCACTCCGCATCATAGACAATATTATCCTTCGAACAACATCATTCAAACAGACTATTTGGTTAGAAAACTAACATTGTGAAGCTGTAAAGCAAATCATAGACCTGGTCATGTAATATCTTATTGGGTGGGTTCAGTTAAAATTAACCCCAACCCGCTATTGTACTGGGTCCAGCTGTAGCAATGCCTTCATTTTAAAATTCTCACCACTGCTTTCAAACCCCGCACCCTCCCTTGCCCTGTAATCGCCGTCACCCACTACCCCCTAAGATATCTACATTCCTCTAACTCTGACTTTTTACACCCCCTATTTTTCCCTTTCAACATTGGCAGCTGTACATTCTGCAGTTTAGACTCTAAGCTTTGGAATTGCCTTCCTAAACCTCTTCATTCTCTATTTAACTGCTTCTTCATGGTGCTTCATTTGAACAAGCTATTGGTCACCTGTCCTAATATCTCTTTATGAGATCTGTCGCTAGTTTTTGTTTGATACACTCTCCTGTGAAATGTTATGGCACACTTGGAGTATTAAAGGAGCTATACGAATGCAAGTTATTGTAGAGAAGGTGCACTAGCTTCTGAGATCACCACACCCACAGCTGTGGAAGGATAATCCGTGGTCTCTCTGTGCAATTATTGCCAATGAGGGGAAGTCAAAGAATTTTGAGGAAATGGAAAGAGGTTAATGTGAAAAGGCTGGAGTGTTTGGGAAAGGGTCTCTAAAGGCACGAGTGTGAAGTTGTATTACTGGAGAACCATTCTTTGTCTCTGGGTCATTCTGCTGATGATGTCCAATGACTGCCTGACATATCTCAAATGAGATATCGGATATGACATTTTTTTCAAGAATGTAGCAAGTTCAGGAGCCCAGGCAGGGCAGAGTCAGTTCATTCATTTATAATCAGTGAGTCCTGGATCAGTTTTGCAGCTAATTGCTTCTATCTTGTGTATACTTTAAGCTTTACTTCTCTCTTTCTATCCAAGTCTTAGATTGCAAGTTGACAACGCAAGTCCCGATTGGCAGATTTATCACCTTATTATTTCAGCCCAATTACAACACAGTTTATAAATTATGCACAAGTGAACTTCAGAAATGTAGAGAATATTAATGAAAATCATGCTAATCTTTCCACTCAGATTTGTTTCTCCATTATCTGTGGTCTAAATGTTTGAGTCTGAGAGGGTTGATGCAGTTATGGAGGATAGGAGGGTCAGTGGGAAACTATCTGTCCTTCTGTAGCTTTAGGCCCAGGAGATTTTAACTCCGTGAGCTTGATTGCAGAATCTGAAAAACTCTCTTGCTTATAGTTGGCAGTAAACACTGTGTGGCTAGCAAGAGGTGTGGGGAAGGAGAGCTGGAATATTTCTGTGTTCCTGGACCGAACCTCCAGTGAAGCTGGTGAAACACTAGCAATAGGACTTTTTTAAAAAAAATAATTATGTCGGGAACATTTAAAGGAGGAATTGCTGAATTATGGGACAAAGAGTAAGAAGAGTGGGACTAACTGCATGATCTTTGATTGAACTTGTGCAAACTGAATGGATTGAATTACCTCCATCTGTGGTGTACTTGTTGAGGATTTGTAAATTCGTAAGAATGATATCTGGACTCCAAGGATTAAGCTGTGAAGAGAGATCACACTGACTAGGGTTGCATTTCCTGAAATTTCAAAAGTTAATGAGCGATTTGATCAGAGCTATTTGCAGATAGAATAGATAGAATGCAAAACTTCCTCTGTTGGGAATCTGGGGCTAGGGTATGGTCTAGAAATTATAGCCAGGCCTTTCAAGAGTGTGACTAGGAAAGACTTAGAGTCATAGAGTAGAGTCATAGAGTAATACAGCATGGAAATAGGCCCTTCGGCTCAAATTGGTCTATGCTGACCATGGTGCCCACTCAGCTAGTTCTAATTGCCGACATTTGATACATATCCCTCTAAGCCTTTCTCATCCATGTACCTATCCAAATGTTTTTTAAATGTTGCTATTGTACCTGCCTCAACCACTTTCTCTGGCAGTCCATTCCATGAATGCAGCACTCTCTGCGTGAAGAAGTTGTCGCTCAGATCCTTCTTAAATCTATCCCCTCTCGCCTTAAACTTATGCTCTCTAGTTTTCAATTCACCATCCCTGGGAAAATGACTATATGCATTCATCCTATCTATGCCTCTCATGATTTTATACAATAAGGTCACCCCTCAGTCTCCTGCGTTCCAGAGAATAACGGCCTATCCTGGACAACCTCTCCCTATAACTCAGGTCTGCTAGTCCTGGCAACACCTTTGTAAATCTTCTTTGCACACTTTCCAGTTTAACTGTGTCTTTTCATTAACAGGGTGACCGAAACTGTACACAATATTCCAAGTAAGGCCTCACCAACGACTTATACAACTGTGACATAACATCCCAACTCCTATACTCAATGCCACGACCAGTGAAAGCCAGCATGCCAAATGCCTTCTTCACCAGCCTGTGTACCTGTAACGCTGCTTTCAACAAACTATGTACTTGTCCTCCTAGGTCCCTCTGTTCCACAACACTCCTCAGGACCTTACCATTTACCATATAAGTCCTACCTTGGTTTGATTTTCCAAAATGCAACACCTCGCTCTTCTCTGCATTGAATTGCATTTGCCAATCCTCAGCCCACTTCCCCATCTGATCAAGATCCATCTATAATTTTTGATAACTTTCTTCGCTATCAGCAATACCTCCTAGTTTTGTATCATCCAAAAACTTTCTAATCATGCCTTGTACATTCACATCCTGATCATTTATGAAAATAACAAATAACAAAGGTCTCTCAATTCCTCACAGAAATGGTGGGAGAAGTTTGGAACTCTCTTCTGTAAATGACAGTTGATGCTAGATTGTACTATTTAAAACTTAGTAAGAGAGATTTTTGTTATCCAGAAGCATGAAGGAATATGGAGCAGTGACAGAGATATGGGATTAGGTCTTACATCAGCTGCCAGTCAGTCTCATTGAATGACAGAATAAGGTCAGAAAAAACTGAACGGCCTCATCATTGTCTATTTAGTTTGACACAGTGGCTCAATGGTTAGCACTGCTACTTCACAGTACCAGGGATGCAGGTTCAATTCCAGCCTTGGGTGACCGACTGTGTGGAGTTTGCACATTCTCCCTGTGTCTGTGTGTGTTTCTGTTGGGTGCTCAAGTGTTCTCCCACAATCCAAAGTTATGCATGTTAAGTAGATTGGCCAGGGCAAAATTGCCAGTAGTGTCCAGAGGAGTATAGGTTACATGGTTTTGCCCTAGTAACTGTAGGGTTACAAGGATAGGATGGGGCACTTGTTCTGGGTGGAGTGCTCTTCAGAGGGTCACTGCAGACTCAATGGGCCAAATGGCGTCTTGCACCCTGTGGGAATTCTATGATCCTGTTCCTGTGTATGGTTCAATGATCCTATATTGTTCCAGAAATTCTGGCATGTCTATTTTGCAGAAGGTAAAAATCTCTGCCTCCATGCATCGGCAGGGCACGTTGATGTTGTGTCCTTTATCAATAGAGTTACTGTATTTTTCTGGTTTGTAATGGGGTTACGCCCTACCACCTAATTCATGGCTTGAGGTGAGAAGTGGCAAGTAACATTTGGGATGCAAAACTGCTGCAGAATAACCAGCTCTAACAATAGAGAATATAATCAATTCCCTTGACAGTCAATGGTATTATTATCACTGAATTCTTCACTATCAAGATCCTGGGGGTTATTATTGACCAGAAGCTGAATTGTACCAATCATATAAATATTGCAGCGACACGTATTCACTTCCTGACTCTCCAAAGCCCATTATGTCCAAATGTCTTTTAAATGTTGTAACTATACCTGCCTCTGACTCTTCCTCTGGTAGCTCATTCCTCATGTACCCAATCTCTGTGAGAAAAGGTTGCCCTCAGGTCGGAGGAATTTAGAGGGCTGCAGGTGAAATGCAGGCAAATGGGACTAAGTTTAGTCTAGGAAACTTGATCAGTGCAGAACAGTTGGACTGAAGGGTCTGTTTCAATGCTGTATCACTCTATAACTATGATTCTATGATTGTGTTGAGTATAGGGTTGGCTGTTCCAATAAGCTCAGACCAGACCCCAATGTGTTTATTCAAACAGGATTTAATTACAGCATACATATGATGATCTTTGGTTACAGACGTACCATGTTGTCAGAGATTATCTGCACAATTGCTCACTATGGTGTAGCTTTACTACCACCATCCTTTATCAGAACCTGCTCCTGGACTCACCCACAAAGGGAAACAATCTCTCAGCATTTACTCTACCAAGACCCCTAAGAATTTTAAATGTTTCGATAAGCTTGCTTTTCATTCTTATAAATTCCACTAAGTACAGGCTCAACCTACGCAATTTTTCCTCATAAGACAAACCCTCCAATCCTGGGATTAAATGAATAAACTTTCTCTGGACTGCCTCCAATACCAAAATATGTTTCCTTAGATAAATGGACCAGACTGTTCATAGATATGGGAAGAATTGCAGATGGTGGAGTCAGAGACAACACAGTGTGGAGGTGGAGGAACACAGCAGACTAGGCAGCATCAGAGGAGCACGAAAGTTGACATTTCGGGTTGGGATCCTTCTTCAGAAATAGGAATGGGGAAGAGAGCTGGGAAATAAATGGAGAGAGGAGGGATGGGGCTGGGGAAAGTACGTGGGATGGTGATAGCTGGAATCAGGTAGGGAGTGGTGGTGATTGGTCAGAGGCATGGGTGGGACGGATAAGATGGACAGGTTGTGTCAGGTCAAGGAGGCAGGGATGAGAGGGAATATTGAACATAGGATGAGGCTGGGGTGGGGAGATTTTGAAACTGGTGAACTCCTTGTTTTGGACGTTGGGTTGTAGGCTCCCAAGGTGGAATATAAGGTATTGCTCCTCCAGTTTGCGGGTGGTGTCATTCTGACACTGCAGGAGGCCCAGGATAGACATGTCACCAGGGAGTGGGAGGGGCAGTTAAAATGGTTGGCGACCAGATGGTGCTGTTGTTTGTACGTACAGAGTGCAGATTCTCCAAGAAACAGTCTCAAAGTCTACCTTTGGTCTCACCAATGTAGAGGAGGCCACATCGGGAGCAGCAGATACAGTAGACCAATTTGACGGATGCACAAGTGAACCACTGTCTGATATGTCAGTTTGTTTTGAGCTTTGAAAGGAGTGAGGGGCGAGGTATAGAGGCAGGTGTAGCACTTCCTGCAGTTGCAGGGAAAGGTGCTGGGTGTGGTGGGGTTAGTGGGGAGTGTGGAATGGATGGGGTAGTCGTGGAGATCAGTCCCAATGAAAGGCAGATAAAGAGTGGGGAGGGAAGTATCCCTATGGTTGTGAGGTGGGTTTGTAGGTGGCGGAGAATGATACGCTGGATCTGGAGGTTGGTAGGGTGATATGTGAGGACAAGGGGAATTCTGTCTTTATTTTCGTTGGGAGGAGGGGGTGTGAGGGCAGAAGTGCAGGAAATGCAAGAGATGTAGTTGAGGGCATTTTTGATCACCGGAGGGGGCAAGTTATGGTCCTTGAAATAGGAAGACATCTGGGATGTTCGGGAGTGGAACTCTCCATCTTGGGAGCAGAGACAGAAGAGGTGGAGAAATTGGGAGTAGGGAATTGCATTTTTTCAGGAGGGTGGATGAGAAGAGGTGTAGTCTAGGTAGCTGTAGGAGTATGTGGGCTTGAAATAGATATCAGTTTCGAGATGGTTACCAGAGATGGAGGCAGAGAGGTCCAGGTGAATAGAGGTTGGTGTGAAAGGTGTTAGTAAAGTTAATGAACTGTTCGTGCTCCTCATGGGGACACAAGGCAGCGTCGATACAGTCATCAATGTAGCAGAAGAAGTGGGGGATAGTGCCAGTGTAACAGCAGAAAAGTGACTGTTCCACGTATCCTACAAAGAGGCAGGCATAGCTTGGGCCCACGCTGGTGCCCATGGCCACCCCCTTAGTCTATAGGAAGTGGGAGGATTTAAAGGAGAAGTTGTTCAGGGTAAGGACAAGTCCTGTTAAGCCGATGAAGGTGTCAGTGGAAGGGGGCTCGTTGGGCCTGTGGGAAAGGAAGAAGCGGAGGGTTTTTAAGCCATCTGCATGGGGGATACAAATGTACAGGAACTGGATATCCATGATGAAAATTAGGTGTTGGGAATTGGAAGTCTTGGAGGAGGAGAGGGCATGGGAGGTGTCCTGGACATAGGTGTGGAGTTCCTGGACCGGTGGAAAAACAGAGTTAAGGTAAACAGAGATGAGTTCAGTGGGGCAGGAGCAGGCAGAGTCAATGGGTCGACCAGGGCAGTTAGGTTTGTAGATTTTGGGAAGAAGACAGAAACGGGTGGTGCGGGATTGTGGATCGATAAGGTTGGAGGCTGTGGGTGGGAGGTCACCTAAAGTGATGAGGTTATGAATGGTCTGCGAGATGATGGTTTGGTGCTCAGGGGTGGGATCATAATCGAGGGGGCAGTAGGAGGAGGTGTCAGAGAGTTGGCACTCTCTGTAGAGTTCAGTACACCCTAATGCTACCACGCAGCCCCCTCCCCCCAACTTATCCACGGGTTTGATGGTGAGGAGCACCACCTCATATTCCACCTTGGGAGCCTACAGCCCGATGGTCTGAACCTAGAATTCACCAGTTTTAAAATCTCCGCACTCCTGGCCTCATCCCATGTCCAACTCTCCCTCTCATCCCTGCCTCCTTGACCTGACACAACCTGTCCATCTTCTTCCCCATCTATCCATCCCACCCTTCCCACTGACCAATCCCCACTACTCCCTATCTGCTTCCACCTATCACCATCTCACCTCCCTTTCTCCAGGCCCACCCATCCTCCCTCTCGCCTCCTTGACCTGACACATCCTGCTCATCTTCTCTCCCACCTATCTGCCCACCCATCCCACTGACTAATCCCCACCATTCCCTACCTGCATCTACATATCACCATCCCACCTACCTTCCCCAGCCCCACCCATTTTCCTTCTCGTATCCTTGATCTGACACAACCTGTCCATTTTCTTCCCTACCTATGTGCACCTCCCATCCCACTGATCAATCCCCACCATCCCCTACCTGCATCCACCTATCACCATTCCAACTAGCTTCCCCCAGCCTCTCCCCTCCTCCCTCTATTTATTTCCCAGCTGCCTTCCTCCTCCCCCATTCTAATGAAGAGTCCCGACCCAAAACGTTGACTTTCCTGCTCCTCTGATGCTGCCTGACCTGCTGTGTTCCTCCAGCCCCACGCTGTGTTGATTCCTTCACAATTGCTGGGTCAAAATCCTGGAATTCTTTTCCTAACAGTACATCTAAATCCAAGAACTGCGAAAATTCAAAATGGCTAATTCTCAAGGCCACGTAAGGATAGGCGATTAAAGCATACCACGTTCATGATGTCCACATCCAAGGAGAGAATTTTTTAATAAAATCACAGTTGTTAAAAAATTAATTATAAAATTAATGAACTTTTCAGGGCAGTACTGCACCATTAAATCTGGTGCCTTTACAATGAAACTATAAAAGGAGAGTCTGTTTGCCCTGTTTGTCGATGTAGAGGATATCTTGATACTCTTTGAAAAAGAACAAAATGAAGCTCTCTCTGCTAACATTTTAACATTTGCCCCTCCTTAGAGTTTGCTACTGTTTTGGGAATTTGTGTCAAACCCATGACCTTTAGGCTCAGAAGTGAGAATGCTACCACTGACCTATAGCTGAGAAATCAGTGATCAGTAGACCACAGATTTCACGCAGTCTAAAGCGTACTCCAAAGTACCTGATGAAACAATCAGTGATTCTCCCATCATCTGAAACAAATCTATTAATTAAGAGTTTAATGAATTTGTTGATTCAAACAAAAACTAATCCTTTCAAAATAGAATTCTACAGGTAGGGCAAATAAAACTGCACTGAAAAATACAGCCAATATATTGCCCAGATTTGCCACTGAGTATCTCCCAACCTAAGGCATCTGTTAAGATGGAATCACAGAATGGAACTCTTCAGTCTGAAGGGATATTAGCCTTATTTTTAAATGTACATATCAAGAGTTGGGAAATCTGTTGCTGTTTGGCCTAAACATTATAGATTGGGGGGCTATTCCCATCCACAGGTGAGGTGTTGCACATCTATCAAGACCCAGGAAGTTGCTGAAGGAACATACCAATCATTACACATACCACAGTTTTAAACAGGGCCTTGAAATGTCAGAAATGATTTTCTTGTTCCTCTGATAAGAGTGATGCTGCAAGGTTCAGAAATGAGACAAGCTATAAGGATGCCAACGGTGTTTTGGTTAAGGGAGCACAGTTTGCTACAATTTAAGACTTCATTGAGTGGATCCGTGTTGTGTTAAGTCAGTTGTATGAAAAATGATGTTCTTATTAACAAAATATTCTTTACACAGCTGTGCGCGTGACTGGTATGTATTAAACTGAAGTACCATCTCATCTGCTTTCCTGTTCCATATAGAAAACTGTTCCTGCTCTTTACTTGTCTGCATTCAGGGTCTAAGCTTTTTATATTTTCCTGAAACACATTACAAATTAAATCCTCACTGAACTATTTCCTCACTAATTTCGACAAAGACTCAAATGTTTCCTGCCAACAGTAACGAGAGATTTGAGATGTCACAGGGCACAAGTCGAAGCCAAAATTCTCTGTTAACCAATTCATTGTTTTATGATTAGCAAGCTTCATGTTACATATTTATTATGGTGTTTGAAATGTTTACACATGTTCTATATTTGTGAAAAAGAGACAAATGTCAGCAGGAGTGAAAAATATTGTTTGGCACTAAGATGAAGCAGAACTTTTGCCTGAGTGTGCATTGAACCTATTATTGCATTCTTCCTGTTTTTTTTCTAAGTTCTTTATAGTTTATGTCTTTCTGATTGTTTCCAACCATCCCTCAGCCACTCCTCACTCTCTCACCCGCCCCTCCACCACTGTCTCCACTCCTTCACCAATCACCAATATCCCTCATCTACAACTCAGCTCCAGAGAATCTGCCGATTCATCTATCAGCTACATCCCAACCTCACTCTAGTGTCTGCTATTCATGCTCGGGCCTCACCAACTTCCAGTATCGCCATTTCCCTGTCAGGTTAGGCCCAGTGGGAACCAACACTGGTCTCCTTCAACCCAACCCCACCTCGACATCTCCAGCACTCTGCAAACTCCAACACACCACCCTCCCATCTCACCTAATGCCAAACCAGTTCCTCCACCCCAGCTGCACATTCACTCTTTGTTCCCAACTCCACCCTTGATCTCCACTTCAATGAGAGTATTGGTTGACTACTGAACTACAGCAGGTTGCAGTGGTGAGCACAAAGCCCTTGCCCTTCCACAATCAGATATGGGTCTTTTACAACAGAACATCCCTGAACCAAAGCTCTTCTGGGTCTAGTGGAAGTTTCTATTTGAATTGGCATTGTACTTTATACAGCATTCACGTATAATCTGGGTTTAATATTAGGGTTGAATCAATTTCTCTTCACAAGGAGACATATGTCTGTATACCTCAACTTTCAATGTCAGTGCTACTCAAAATGCTCTTAAAATCATAGGACAAAGAATTTACATTTCTATAATGCCTTTCACAACCTCAGGGCTTCCCAAAATGTTTTCCAATTAATAAATTACTTTTTGTAGTTACTGCTGTAATGCAGGAAATGCGCAGCTAATTTATACACAGCAAGCTCCCACAAATAGCAATGTGGTAATAACAGAAAAGCTGCTTTAGTCAGGTTGGTTGGGTGATGAATATTGGATGGGAAATTGGAAAAGATCCCCTGCTTCAAAATAGTTCAATGCCATCTTTTACATTCACCTGGGAGAGCAGCAGCTATGTTCAGCATCTCGTGTGAAACATGGTACTTCTGACAGTGCCCTTAGTACCTCAATACTGCACTGGGAAGAGCATCAGCCTAGAGTATGTACTCAAATCTCCAGGCTGAAGTCTGAAAGAACTATTGACAATTTTCTCAAACCTTCTCCAATTGGACTTATATATCGAAGAGCTTCACTTTAGGTTTCACTGCATTGTATTTAAATGTTACAATCTTAAAGTGGCCAATAATTTAAAACTTACTATTGCAGTGATGAATTCAGCATCTCCAGCATCTCTATTGACTTGTATGACATTTAGAAGAATGAGGGAGGATGCCATTGAAATGTTCAGAATACTGAGAAGCCTGGACGTGGAAATGTTTCGACTAGTACTAGCGACTAGGACCTGAGGGCACAGCCTCAGAGTAAAGGGACAACTTTTAGAACAAGGATGAGGAGGAACTTCTTCAGCCAGAGGGTGGTTAAATTGTGGAAATCATTGCCATAGAGGATTGTGGAAGCCAAGTCTTTGAGTGTATTTAAGACAGAGAAGGATAGGTTCTTGATTAGTAAGGGGATTGAGGGTTATGAGGAAATGACAGGCAAATAGGATTGAGAAACATATCAGCCAGGATCAAATGGCAGAGCAGACTCAATGGGCCGAATGGCCTATGTCTTCTCCAATGACTTATGGTCTAAAATCATAATAATCAGGTGAGTTACCCAGTTCAGAAATAGAAATGGAAGGTGCTGGAGAAACTCAGCAGGTCTGGCAGAGTTTGTGGAAAAACAGAGTTAATGTTTTGGGTACAGTTCTGAAGAAATCAAACTGAAACTCTGTTTCAGATTTCCAACAGCTACAGCATTTTGCTTTTGTTTGAGTCTCCAGTCCAGTATGCCTGCTCTATTCTGAGTTAACCGATTGATTAATAGGACTTTTAATCACTGGCCTAAGGACAAGATTGCTAACATTGGAACAGGAATAGACAATTGTGCCCTGAGGTCAGGTCATGGAATCTGCCTTCAGCATAGCCTAACCACCTCTTGTCCTACATAATTATCTGTCATCACAAGAGCCGAAGCCTTTAGAGGAAGAGTAACCAAAATTTTGGGTTGAATATGCTTCCAGAATAAGCTGAATCTAATCTGAAGAATTTGACTCAAATGCACAAGAGTAAATCGTTCCTGTGTATCTGTCCTCTCTGGATTTCTGGCTGTAATTTATGATAGTTATGCAGGAGGATGCAACAGAATGAGGATCGCTTGACGTCAGCATGTTTTACCATTCTGTCAGCATTCACTACCGGGATACAGAGGAACAATAGCCAGGTGGCTGATCTATTTACTTGCACTGAAATATTTCTTGACCCAAAGATATTCTGAGATCATAAGGGAATTCATGCTCCCAACAGATGCACTGGGAGCTGATCAGTGCATCGGTTTTCCAAGAAGATGGCCGCCTCACAGATTAGAAACAAAGTACTGTGGGTGCTGGGAATCCAAACTACAAACAGAAGGTGTTGGAAAACTCAAAAGAACTGGCAACATTTGTGGAGAGAGAAACAGAGTTAACCTTATTGCAAAAAAGAGTACTCATTTTGTTTTAATTCACCTGTGGGATGTTGCGTTGCCAGCCTGGCCAGCAATTATCGCCCTAGAGAAGGTGGTGGTGAGCTGCCTTCTTGAACTACTGCAGTCCATGTGTTGTAGGTGGACCACAATACCATTAGGGAGTGAACTCCAGGATTTTGACACAGTGACATTGAGGTAATGGTGATATATTTTGAAGTCAGGATGGTGAGTGGTTTGGAGGGGAATTTGCAGGTGTTAGTGGTGTTTCTGTGCATCTGTTACCACTGTCTTTCTAGGTGGAAGTGGTCATGTGTTTGGAAGGTGCTGTCTAAGGTCTTTGGTGAATTTCTGCTGTGCATTTTATAAATAGTATACACGACTGTTACTGAGATAGTGGAGGGAGTGGGGATTTGTGGAAGTGGTGCCAATCAAGCAGTCTACTTTGTCCTGGATGGTGTCTTTTGCCCTTATATGCTATTCTTGTTGTTCCTTAGGAACTTTGATATTGCTGAAAAGAAAAACATGTTATTGAAAATTTTTCAAATTGTCTTGCACTCATCAGGCCTAATACCAGAATGCCAAATTTCACACATTCACGACAATTAACAGAACAAGAGAAAAAGCTGCTTCTTGGTTGGTAAGTCACATCTGAGTGGCCAAGATGTTGCCTTAGAAAAAGCCACAGGAAGCCATAGGTTCATCTATAAGTTGCTGTGATTGTTTGAAATTTGGTATTCTTGCTTTTATCTTGATGAATGCAAGACAAAAAGTTACATTAACATGGCTTTCTTTTCAGTGATATTCAAGTTCTGGACTTTAATCTTCGTCTTGTCGATGTTCACTTCATTAAATAGACCAAGAGGCTAGACAAAAAGAATAGCACAGTTAATCCATACTTCATCAGAGACTTGAGCTCACAACAGTAAAAAGCTTGATGGACATGATCAGAAGGACCAATACCATCTACTCAGGGCTGGGTCTGTGTAATTATTGGTACTGTCACTGCCCAGGTTCCAATATGCAGAATATCAACAAAAATATGCATTCACGTAACATCTTTAACATAGTGAAAATGCCAAACCACTTCACAGGAGGGTTATCAAACAAAATTAGAAAGTGATCCACAAAAGGAGATATTAGGATAGGTGACCAAAGATTTGATCAAAGAGTTAGATTTTAAGGAGCATATTAAAGGAGGAAATGAAGCAGAAAAGTTGAAGACATGGACACCAATGGTGGAACAAATCATACTTGGCATGCTCCAGATGTCAGAATTGGAGGAGTGCAGAGATCTCAGGAATTTGTAGAGCTTAAGGATGTTGCAGGGAGAAAGAGCAGTGAGACCACAAAAAGATTTCAGTCGCAAAGATGTGATGTTTAAGATTTAAGTCTTGCTTAACTGTAAACCAGCGTAACTGAGAGGTCACTGGGGGATGGATGATAGGGACTCTGATGAATTATAATGTGTTTAGCACAACTCTGGATGACCAGAAAAGAAAAGGTTTGGACACAGGAAGTGTCAGAAATGAGTTGTGGTTTGAAACAAGTCAAATACTGATTCACTCCAGGAACAGTAGGTCAGTCTGTATTGTAAAAACGATGAAGGACATGAACCCAAATTCTGAAAACTTGCCTTTACTTGTGAGAGATGTTGATGGAAAGTCTCCGTATTTTAAGTTGATGCTCTGGGCAAAGATTATTTTCCTTTTTATCGGTAGCAATTCACATTGACCTCCAATCAGACCCTTGGAATTTGAACTATGGAAAGGTCATAACCCTGACACCGTCCTTTCACCACCATGTGATGTGAGATCATTCCTCACGCCAGCTGCCTCGATATGCTTGATGGCAATGCCTTCATCGGGGCCCAGATGTGTCCCATTGTACTCCATGCTGACTCACTGCTGCCTTGTGATCCTTCCCAGACTGTGACATGTCAGGACCCAGGTAGTCATCTAACTGGTTTTGTAAAGGTCTCAGTCCATTTCATATCATCAATAGAAGCACCAGAATCCCTTCAAAATTCCCTGTGGTTAATCGTTGTGGTGGTATCAACAGCTAATTGGGTGGACAAGCTCAAGCAAACTAACATGGTTGCTATTCTACCTCTGAGTCAGGGCTTCCGAATTCAAGTTCTGCTCTTAGAAGACAGAGAATGTAATCTAGGCTGAAACTTCCAGTACATCACTGAGGGAGGCTGGACTGCTGGAGGTCCATCTTTCTGATGCAGTTCTATGAAGTGTAAGTCCCCAGCCTGTAGTGGACTTTATTCTAGGGTTTTAAAATAAGTAACTTGTGAGATGGTTAATGCATTGGTTTTAATTTTCCAAAATTCCCTGGATTTTGGTACATTGTATTAGAATGGAAAACAGTGAATGTAACTCCTTGATTCAAAAAAATGAGGGAAACAGAAATCTGGAAACTATAGATCAGTTAATTTACCATTTCATAAGGAAATTATTCCAAGTTATTGTTAAATCCTATTAAATGTTAAAGGAGGGCACACAGAAACTTTCAAGTTAATCAGACAGAGTCAACATAGTTTTGTGCAAGGAAAATTATGTTTAATCAACTTATTGGCATTCTTTGAGGAAGTAATATGTGCTGTGGGTTGGGGGGAACTGGAGGATGTACTGTATTTAGATTTTCAGAAGGCATTTGATTAGTTGCCTCATCATATATTACTGCGGAAAATAAAATCTCATAGTGTAGGGGATAACATTTTGTCATTAATCAGAGATTAGCTAGCCAATAGGAAACAGAAAGGGGCAAACATGAATTATTTTCTGGCTAGCAAGATGTAATAATTGATATGCCGCAGAGATGTGGAGCCTCAGCTTTTTACAATTTATGTAAATAACTTTGAAGCTGCGATTACTAAATTTGCAGGTGATACAATAATAGATAAGAAAGTAAGTTGAGAAGACGAAATAAGGAGAATACAAAGGGATGTAGATCATTTAAGTCAATGAGCAAAGATATGGCAAATAGAATATAACATGGGAATATGTAAAATTGTCCACTTGGCAGAAATAATATAAAAGGTGCATATTTTCTGAATTATGAGAGATTACAGAGTTCTGAGATGCAGAAAGATCTGGATGTCCCCCTAGTGCATGAACTACAAAAAGATTACTATGCAAGTACAGCAAGCAATTAGGAAGGCTGATAAAATGCTATCATTTATTGTGAGAGGAATTGGGAGAAAAGAAGGTAGAGAGTTTATATGTCAGTTTCAGGCATCAGCGAGACCACATCTGGAGCTGTGCACACAGTATTGGTCTCCATATTTAAGGAAATACGTAACTATGTTAAAAATATTTCAAAGAAGGTTTACTATTCTAATATCTAATGGGTGGATTGTCATATGAGAACAGTTTGGACAGGGTAGACTTATATCTGTTAGAGTTAGGAGACTGAGAGGTGACTCAATTGAAATATATAAGATCCTGAGGTATCTTGACAGAATGGGTGTAGAGAGGATGTTTACTCTTGTAGGACAATCTCAAACTAGGAATCATTGTTTAGATAAGTGGATGCCCGTTTAAGACAGAGATAAGGAGAATTTTTCTCTTGTTCTTTAGAAATATCTTCCTCAAAAGTGGTGGAAGCATTGTCTTTACCTGTTTGAATGTGAAGTATTCAAATCAGTCATGGTCTAACTGAATGATGGAGTAGGCTCAAGGGGCTGCATTGACGACTCCAACTCTTCATTCACATGGTCCTATATTTACATGATGTGCATTCACTTTTGTAAAGGGGAAGGAACAGTAATAACACAGCAAACTATTACAAACACCAGTGCGATAATGACTAGAAAACCTGTTTGAGACCATAAGTTACAGGAGCAGAAATAGGCTATTCGGTCCATTGAGTGTCGTCTGACTTTGAAAGAGAGAATGAATGATTAGACAATTCACTTTCCTGTCTTTTCCATATACCCTTTGATTCTCTTACTGCTTAAAAATCTATCTCAGACTTGAATATACTTCATGAACTAGCCTCGCCAGTCCTCTGCAGTAAAGAATGCCGCAGATTCACTGACCTACGAGAGAAGACAATCCTCTTCATTCTCTGTCTTAATTGTACAACTCATTACTCTGAGAATATTCTCCCTGGTTCTTGACTCTCTCAAAAGGAGCAACCACCTTTCTGCATCCACCATCTGAAGTTCCCTAAGAGTTTTGTATATTTCAATAAGGCTATCTCTCATTCTTCTAAATTCCAACAAGTACGGGGCCAGCCAACTCAACGTCTCCTCATAAGACAGTCCCTCCATATCAAGGATCAATCTGGTAAACTTTTTAGTGATGATGGGGATTGAAGCATCAGTATTGGTCAGGGCACTGGGCAAATCTCCTCTGCTCTTCTTCAAATTGTACAATTAGATGTTTTATGCCTACCTTAGAAGACAAGCAGGGCCTTGGTTTAATGTGCCACCTGAAACAAGTGCCTTCAACAGTGTAGCATTCCCTCAGTACTGCACTGGCAATTACAACCCAGATTGCTATGCTTCTATTTCTGGAGTTGGGTCTTGAACTGATAACCTTGTAATTCATCGGTGAGAGTGCTACCAATGTGTTGGTTTTCTTAAGTATTGAATGGCTTATATATTTGCAGAAAACAAGGCATAAGATTGTTCAAGGAGATTTACCCAAGACAACAAACAATGATGTCTCAGTTTTGCCCTCAGAAGTTATAGGGAGTATTCAACTCCACTTCTGACTAGCTTCTCCATGAATAATAACTTCCACATTTGTCATTCTATATCAGGGCTATGGGATTGTTCCAGCAAAGAAACAGCATATATGATGAAATAAATTACCTTTGGTTCAATGAATGTCTACAACAGTCATTCTGTCTCAGCAGGTCTCCACTGCTGAAATTCAGGCCTACTGGAGGAACAGCACCTCATTTTCCGCCTGGGAACCCTACAACCCAATGGTTTCAATGTGGACTTTAATAGCTTTGAAATCTATCCACCCCTGACCTCATCCCAAGACCAGCCTCCCCCTCATCCCCGCCTCCTTTACCTGTCCGTCTTTTCTCCCACCTGTCCACTCCTCTCATCTCACTGACCAACTCCCACCCCCACTTCCTACGTATACTCACCTCACTTCCCATAGCCTCATCCCTGCCTCCTTGACCTGTCCATCTTCCCTCCCACCTACCCGCCCCACCCTCCTCACTGACCAACCCCGATCCCAACTGCCTACCAACACACACCTTTACTGGCTTCATCCTTGCCTCCTTGACCTGTCCGTCTTCTCTCCATCTATCTGCTCCACTATCCAACTTCTATCATACCCTCCCCCTCTCTCTATTTATTTCAGAGGCCCTTCCCCTCCCCCATTTCTGTAAGAAGTATCCAGACCTGAAACGTCAGTTTTCCTGCTCCTCTGATGTTGGCTGGCCTGCTGTGTTCATCCAGCTCCACACCTTGTTATCTCAGACTCCAGCATCGGCAATTCCTACTATCTCTAAACAAAGACTATGTTTGCCTTCTGAATGGCTGTCGGGAGTTGAGGTCCCACAGTAACGGAGTGTCAGGCAACCAATGGCAAGACCACATCAGCAGGGCAAGAAATTTTAGGACAAAATTCCCAGGAATACATTCCAAACAGCTTTGGCATCTCAGATCCTAAAGCATCACATATTTTGGATTGTGAGGATGACTATTTCACAGTGGGGGTGTGGACTGAGGCACTGCAAACCAGCAACTAATAGATATTAAATAATGAATATGCTTATTCCAGATAATAACGAGTGACTGTAGGATGTTACTGAAGTACCAGATGTGGGCAAAGCTCATGTGTTCTTGCGCACGGGAACCAATGGAAACATCGTCACAGAATTGCTCCACATGTGTTACTGGCCCATTATTAATCAGGACGCTGTGCAGGTTAAAGTCATGGGTTGTTGACTGATTTATAAGCTGGGCTGACAGTCTGTTAAACTGCAATAAACAACAATCACATTCCAAGCTGAAGACCACCCAGGGTCCGTGAGCAGGGAGGGGAGTACGTGGATGGGGGTGTGTGGTGTATAATGTATGGGACAGGGTGCAGGGGTAGGGGAGACTCAAGACATGTGGATGTTAATATTGAAGTTGGGAATTTTACAGCTTCTGTTAAAGAGCAGTCCCCAGTTCACAATTTCAGAAGGACAAGGTTATGCCTTAAAGCACCAGAATCTGTCCCATCACACTTGGGATGTCTGACTGCCACTCCATTGATGCCTGACTGAAATTCAAAAGTCAGGCACAATGCTATTTTAGCAAGAATTCAGACATGGAGCTACATCCAGCGAATGAACCTGGTGTGAGGCAGCAGAGATGGTGAGGCTGAATAAGAGAGAAGTAAGCAAAAGAAAGAGAATGAACAAGCAAGGGAGAAAGAGAGAATGATTGAAAGAAAGAAAGATCATGGGAGATTGAAAGATAAAGACAAAGAGAGACATTGTGACAAAGAAGAGAAAGACATTGAAAGATGAAAACAGCATTGTGAAAGAAATATTGTGCAAGAAAACATGGGAGCGAGAGAGTACAGTAGAAAGTGAGTGAGAGAGTGTGAAAGTAATTATATGCAGGAGACCAGGAATGAGAAAAAGATAGACAATGAGTAAGAGAAAGCAAGCAAAAATTGACGGAGAGAAAAATGGAGTGAGCAAGAGAGTGAGAGTGCAAGTGAATGAGTGCAAGCAAGGGAATTAAAATGTAAACTTTGTGATGTGATTAGTTTAGTTGGGGGTTTGACATTTCCTTATCAATTTGCAAGCTTGGATATTCAAAATAAAGACAATAAATCAGACTGTTTAAGAGAAGATTTAGTAGGTTCAAAAGCTGAGGTGAAAAGTATTTCCTGAGAACTTGATTACACGATGGTTATAATTGATACAAATTATGTTACTACATCATTCATAGCTCCTTCATGTCCTGAAAGTGTCAGCTGTAGTTTAGTGGGTAAAAGTGTACCTCTCAGTTTTACAGAGTTGTGGAGTCAAATCACAATTCCATAGATTGGAGCTGATGACACTCCCATCATTGTACTGAGGGAGTCCAGCACCATCAGAGGAGCCATCTTTCCAAGGGCCTGTCCAGAGTTATATAAGAGATTTTCTGTCATTATTTTGAAGAAGACAGGTGAGTCCCTTAGTCTCCTGGCCAATATTCATCCCTTAGCCAATATTGCAAGAATAAATTATCTAGCTGTTACCACATTGGTGTTTGTGGGAGCTTGCTGTGCACAAATTGACTGCTGTGTTAACAAGGTGTGGAGCTGGATGAACACAGCAGACCAAGCAGCATCAGAGGAGCAGGAAGGCTGATGTTTCAGGTCTAGACCCTTCTTCAGAAATGGGGGAGGGGAAGGGGATTCTGAAATAAATAGGGAGAGAGGGGGAGGCAGATAGAAGATGGATAGAGGAGAGGATAGGTGGAGAGGAGACAGACAAGTCAAAGAGGCGGGGATGGAGCCAGTAAAGCTCTGAGATGTACGGGAGTGGAATGCCTCATCCTGGGAGCAGATGCGGCGGAGACGAAGGAATTGGGAAAAGGGGATGGCCTTTTTGCAGGAAGGTGGGTGGGAGGAGGTGTATTCCAGGTAGCTGTGGGAGTCAGTGGGCTTGAAATGGACATCGGTTTCTAGGTGGTTACCCCAGATGGAGACAGAGAGGTCCAGGAAGGAGAGAGAAGTGTTGGAGATGGTCCAGGTGAACTTCAGGTTGGGGTGAAAGGTGTTGGTGAGGTGGATGAACTGTTCGAGCTCCTCGTGGGAGCACGAGGCGGCGCCGATACGGTCATCAATGTAACGGAGGAAGAGGTGAGGTTTAGGGCCAGTGTAGGTACGGAAGAGGGATTGTTCCACGTAACCTACAAAGAGGCAGGCATAGCTTGGGCCCATGCGGGTGCCCATGGCCACCCCCTTTGTCTGTAGGAAGTGGGAGGAATTGAAAGAGAAGTTGTTGAGGGTGAGGATGAGTTCGGCTAAGCAGATGAGGGTGTCGGTGGAGGGGGATTGGTCAGTTCTGCGGGACAGGAAGAAGCGGAGGGCCTTTAGGCCATCTGCATGGGGAATACAGGTGTATAGGGACTGGACATCCATAGTAAAGATGAGGTGTTGGGGACTGGGGAATTGGAAGTTGGGGAGGAGGCGGAGGGCGTGGGTGGTGTCGCGGATGTAGGTAGGGAGTTCCTGGACCAAGGGGGTGAAAATGGAGTCTTTGTAGGTGGAGATGAGTTCGGTGGGGCAGGAGTAGGCGGAGACAATGGGTCGACCAGGGCATTCAGGTTTGTGGATTTTGGGAAGGAGATAGAAGCGGGCAGTGCGGGGTTGGGGAACGATGAGGTTGGAGGCGGTAGGTGGGAGGTCACCTGAGGTGATGAGGTTGTGGATGGTTTGGGAGATGATGGTTTGGTGCTCGGGGGTGGGGTCATGATCCAGGGCGCGGTAGGAGGAGGTGTCGGAGAGTTGGCGCCTGGCCTCAGCAATGTAGAGGTCAGTGTGCCATACTCTGACTGCGCCTGCCAGGCGGCGGTAGGAGGAGGTGTCGGAGAGTTGGCGTTCCAGGGGACGGTAGGAGGACCTGCGTTATAAAGGGCCACACTTCAAATTTGGTTCATTGGTCATGAAGCATTTTGGATATCCTGAGTCGTAGAAGCTGCTACAGAAATACAAATTCTTTCTTTGCTAAGTTGTTGTCTTAACAGCAAATGGAACAATATCTGTGTTTATTCCCATAAAGAACAGATGTGGGGAAGTTACAGAAGGTGCTGCTTTGAAACATGCCATTTTGACAACTGATTCATTAGTGGCTCATTAACTACAGAGAGAAAAAAAAACACAGGTATATTCATGATTCATGTTAATGAGAGTCTTGGACCCTACTCTGGGCACAGTCTGACATTTGTAGTTGAACCACCTTTGATTTAAAAGCTGCTCCTGCTTTTTTAATATAATTTATTCTCCCTGTGAGGAATCCAGAAAATGAAAAGAAATCAATGCTGGAAATCTGAAGCTAAAATCTCAGACTGTAGGAAATACACAGAACATTCAATGAATATCAAGGCAGGTTGATATTTCAGATGTGGTCTTTTCAAAAGTACACTCTGTAATATGTTCTCCTTGTATCATGATCAGTCACAAGTAAAGAGGGGTTAGAATCCTTTTTACCGGGTTTTCCACGGCAGAATACTGTAAAGTATTTGAAGTAGTGTTGACAAGAAGAAATAATTTGTGAGTGTTTGAGTGCCGAGGGTTATCCCACTATCCCATCGGTATCAGCTTACATCTATGAGAAACTAATTTATTACGTGTTTGCTGAATGACTAGTCCTCGAAAACAATGTGAGCCCAGAATTGTCAACTATGCAACTGAACAGATTTTCTGCTTTTATTTAATTAACATACTGTTTTTTGGCAAGATCTAGGATAGGTTCTAGAGAGAACATTGCCCTCTTACCATATTTTCTTTTGCACTCTGAGCAGTCATGATGTTGACATGTAGAGATACATTAGGCAGACTGGGGTCAGCAGTAGATATGACATGCACCAATTACTTTGTAGATTTATAAAGAGACAGAATTGGCAATTGTAACATACTTGGAAAATAGAGAAACCTCACTAATTTACTCCGGGTTGTGAATTGATAGCATAAATAATATATTATCCTGTCTCCGTTGCATAGCATAGAGATCATAATCAAATGGGATTAAAAGGAGGACGCCATTCAGCCCTTAAAGTCTGTTCTTCCATTCTGAGATAATAGCTCTTCTGTCATTCCATATACCTGCCTTTGTCTCATATCATTTAATACATTTAATTCATAAGAGGAAATCAGTCAATCTCAGAAGTGTTCCCTAGCTTTGCCCTAAAAGGCCTGGCTCTAATTCTGCAAATTTCCCCAAACTCCAGAATGATTGCCAAGTAAACATCATGTGTGATGTATGCCAGATTTATAATTCAGACAATGGCAAGAGTGGGACAGCATTGCATGTTGAATAACACTTGAGAAATGGTTTTACGTCGTTCTTTCAAAGGATGTAGGTGTCACCAGTGAGGTCAGCATTAGTTGGCCATCCTGAATTGCCCTTGAGAAGGTGGTGGTGTGCTGCTGTCTTGAACTGCTGCAGTTGGTCCGGCTGGTGTGTGGCCTGGAGGGGAAACTTGCAGGTGGTGGAGTTCACACATATCTGCTGCCCTTGTGGGTGACTAGAATTGAACCTGGGCCCCTGGCACTGAGAGGCAGCAGTACTAATCACTGAGCCACCTTGCCACCCTATTTCTGAACAATGGTAACTCCCATTACTTTGATATTTGGGGTTTCAATGATGGCAATATCTTTGAATCTCAAATTATTTGTGTAGCATGAATGTTAGTCCATTGAAAAACAGAAATTATTCATAAAAGGAACAGGTGAAAGCTCAAAGCCCGTGGTCAGAAGAGAGTTGGCCAGAGAGAAAGAGAAGGGTTGGGGACAATGTGAAGTAATTGGCTGCAAGCTTGGTCAATGCTGCAGTAGAGACCAATTTCACCCAGAAGACTTCAAATAAGGTGAAAACCTTCTTGGCAAATTCTAAAATTCTGGAAGTAATGCACACTGTACATATGGCACCTCAGTCAGCAATTATATACACAGAAGTCTGAAATATATATGAAATACTTTTATTGCTATATGATGTCAGTGCATATTTGTAAAATATATGACCTCAGCAATCTGGAGTTTATCCAAAAATCTGCTGATTTTCCCCACCCTAACTTGCAATAATTCTAATTTACCTATCACCCCATGCTTGCTGACCTACACTGACTCCCCAACTGACAACAAATCTATTTTTAAATATTTATCCCTGTTTTCAAATCCACCCATGGCCTCACTCCTCCACATCTCTGTAATTTCCTCCAATCTCACAGACCTGTGAGATCCTTGTGACCCTCCAATTCTTGAACATCCCTAATATAAATTGTTCCACCATTGCTACCTGTCCTTTGGCTGTCTGGGCACACAACTCTGGAATTTCCTCCCTAATCCTTTTCACGCCACCACCACCACTGCCCCCCCCATTAAAACTTCCCTCTGAAGATTTTGGTCATGTACTCCAGCATACCTTTCAGTGGGTAGATGTCAAATTTTGCTTAATTTTGTCCCTGTGAAACAGCCTGGGGCATTTTACTGTGTTAAAGGTATGATACAAATATAACTTGTTATTTTGTGTATATGTATGCACACAAGGATGTGTTGCAGGCCAGGATTGGTTAGCTCAGTTGGCTGGACAACTGTTTGCAGTGTAGAGCGCTGCCAATGCTATGCGGTTGAGGTTACCACAAAGGATTCCTTGTCAATATGGAAACTCTGAAATCCAATGTAACTAAGCTTCTCAATCTTTCTTCTGGAGCAATTTGAACTCTTCCTCAACTAAGAGACCACCGTATCAGTGATTTAAGACTTTCTAAATGATCCCACACCACACTGTCACACTGTGAAGGGTACCCTCAGTGATCCATCAACCCTCAATGAACTTAAGGGGAGAGGCCATCTGACAAATGAAAACCAGTAAAGCCTGCAGGTTAAATGACATAGCCACTGCAGTGTGATATGCTGGCGGCCATTGGCTCACATTATGACTCCTTCTGGAGACGTCAGTAGATGATTCAGATTTTGCTGCAGCCATCAATGGTCAACAAAAATGTTGGAGGATGATCCAAAAGACTTCACAATTTAGAGAATCAAATGTTATGGTCAGACCAAAGAGCCATGCGCTGGTGAGAGTAGGGGTTGGAGATTAGGGCAGATGAATGCACGGTTAAGGGGCTAGAGTAAGGGGCAAGGATTCACATTTTTCACCCTCTGAGATCTCTTCTGGGGTAGAAGTCAATTGTATAAGAAGGACAGGTGGCCATAACATTTGATTCTCTAAATTGTGAAATCTTTTGGATCATCCTCCAATGTTTTTGTTGACCATTGATGGCTGCAGCAAAATCTGAATCATCTGCCAACATCTCCAGATGGAGTCATAATGAGAGCCAATGGCCGCCAGCATATCACACTGCAGTGGCTATGTCATTTAACCTGCAGGCTTTACTGGTTTTCATTTGTCAGATGGCCTCTCCCCTTAAGTTCTTTGAGGGTTGATGGATCTCTGAGATCATTCGTCTTCAGTCCCGGACACAAATGAAACATCCTCAGGGATTTCAAGAATGCAAGCATCATTACTAATCGCCAGAAGGGGCATAAATCTGATTCTGGAAACTATAGGGGCATTACCCCAGTTGCCCAACGCAGGTAAGATCCTGGCCTGCATCTTCCTGAACCACCTTTGTCCCATTTCCAAGGCGTTCCTCTTGAAATCCAGTGTGGCTCCCAACCATCCCGGGATACCATGAGCACAAATCCTGTGGCTAGGCAGGTCCTGGAAAAATGTTAGGAGCAAATTCTGGAATTGTTCCTTGTCTAGAGTCATAGAGTTATATAGCATTGAAACAGACCTTTCGATCCAATTTGTCCATGCTAACCAGATAAGATAAACTCATCTAGTCCCATTTGCTACTTTTTGGCCAATATTCCTTTAAACCCTTCCTATTCGTATACCCATCCAGATGCCTTTTAAATTTTGTAATTGTACCAGCCTCCATCACTTTCTCATTCCACGTACCAACCTCTGTGTGAAAAAGTTCCCCCTAGGGTCCCTTTTAAAATATTCCCCTCTAACCTTAAACCTATGCCCTCTAGTTTTTGACTCCCCTATCCTAAGAAAAAGACTTTGGCTATCCTACCCATGCCCCTCATGATTTACAAACTTCTATTAGGTCACCCCTCGGACTCCGACACTCCAGGGAAAATAGCTCAAGCCTATCCAACCTCTCCCTACAGCACAAACCTTCCAACCCCAGCAACATCCTTGTAAACCTTTTCTGAACACTTTCAATTTTAACAACATCTTTCATATAGCAGGGAGACCAGAATTGAGTGCAGTACTCTAAAAGTGGCCCCACTGTTGTCCTGTACAGCTACAAGGTGACATGCCAGTCTATGTTTGGAAAGTTAAAATCCCCTACAGTTACAACACTTTAATTCTTACTAATATTTGAGATTTCCTTACATATTTGTTTCTCAATTTCCCAATGACTATTGGGGAATCTATAGTACAATCCCAATAAGGTAATCATCCCTTTCTTATTTCTCAGTTCCGCACACATAACTTCACTGGACATTCTCCCAGGAATATCTTCCTTAAGTACAACCGAAATGTTATCCTTAACCAAAAACATCACTCCCATCCTCCCTTGCCTCCTTTCTATCCTTCCTATAGCATCTATGCCCTGGACCATTAAGCTGTCAGTCCCACCATCCCTGAGCCATACTTCTGTAATAGCAATGATATTCCAGTACCATGTTCCCAACCATGCCCTAAGTTCATCTGTCTTGCATTGAAATAAATGCAGTTTATCTGTCTTACCTCGTTCTCTGCCATGCTCTTGCCCATCTAGACTATTTAACTTGCTCCCCCTATCTACTATACCAGCCTCAGACTTGTCTCTTTCTACACTATCACATTGTGTCCCACCTCCCCACTCCTTTGCTAATTTAAAGCCTCCTGAGTAGCACTAGTAAATCTCCCCGCCAGGATGTTGGTCCCCTTCCAAGTCAGGTGCCACCTGTCCTTCTTATACAGTTGACTTCTACCCCAGAAGAGATCTCAGTGGTCCAAAATTGTGAATCCTTGCCCCTTACGCCAGTCCCTTAACCGTGTATTCATCTGCCCTAATCTCCAACCCCTAATCTCACTAGTGCATGGCTCTTTGGTCTGACCATAACATTTGATTCCCTAAATGGTGAAGTCTTTTGGATCATCCTCCAACATTTTTGTTGACCATTGATGGCTGCAGCAAAATCTGAATCATCTACCGACATCACTTTAAGGTCCTCGACAGCTTCCACCTGTATCAAATTCTGGGGCTTAAATGACAAGACACCATAAAATCGCAAGCATCCTCAATGAAGCTCTATCCATCACCTGCTCTTGAAGGACCAAATCCAATGGATGGGCCATTGTATCCACACATCCCTGAAAACCACCTCTATTGGAGGGTTTTCTTCTACTTGACCTTCTATGGCCGCCACCCAAAGAACCCCAAAAGGGAGAGGTGTCAGGATACATACAAGGTCACCCGAAAACACAGAAACATTGACACCACTGACTGGGAGGAGAAAGCTGCTGACTGCTCGCTTTAGCACCTCCTGGTCCATCAAGGTGCAAGCCACTTTGAAGATCAGTAACTCAACTGTGAGGTAAACCAGTGGCAACAGAGAAAGAAGGAAGAAACCAACAGTGGCCTGCAAATTCTATTTCCCTTCGCAAACAGCATGGCCCACTGTGGGAAAAAAACCTGTGGATCCAAGATTGGGCTCACCAATCACCAGAAGCCTCATCTCAACTGACAAATGTCATCCTGATTTCAAGGCTGCGAATGGTGAGTAGTCAATCTCTTATTATCTCTTCCTTGTTAGTCTTTCTGTATAAAGTTGCCCGGACTCTGTACATGTGGAACATTCCATGGGCTCACACAGGACTCTGCCAGTCACTGAACAGTGAGAAAGCTGGTGGCATTGGCAGTGGCTGCACTGGTGATGTGGGCCCGAAGCGTGCATATATCAATGGCAGAATCGAGTCTGAGCCATTGCAGTTCCTGACTGTATAGTGGTGTCTGTATTGGCGAGGTCCAGCGGGGATTCATAGTGGCAAGGGCATCGATGGAGGCTTGATGACGCCAAAGAGTGGCAACTTTCGTTCCCACAGTGGTGGTGCAGTGAAGGGAACTTGTACCTGGCCACCAGGTCCATGGTGGAGCACTTAACAGCAAGGACTGTAAAGTTGAACACCTCTTTTGTTTTAGTTTCTGCCTTTATATTCTACGTTTTGGATTGGTTTTCTGTGTTTTAAGGTGGTGCTGGAGAGTGGTGACACCTTTCAACACTTTTTACTGTATTTTGTAACAAAGTACAAGTGACAATAAATAAACCAAATAAATCAAATCAACTAATATCCACAATTTTTTTAAACTGTAGCCATCCTCTTTCAAAAAAAAAGCACATCTGAATTAAAAGTTTGACATGTGCATAAGTACTTCAGGGTTCTGTTCTGTTGTAATGATTTTCCTGAGTGAATCCATGACCTACTCTGTAAGAAGAAAGCTTTGACATGAAGACCAACCATAGAATCACAGAATGCCTGTGGTGCAGATATAGGCCATTCAGCCCACTGAGTCTGCACTGATTCCCTGAAGAGCATCTCACCCTATCCCCATAACCCCACATGGGGTTTTCATCATGGCTTTTTCACCATGGTTAATCCACCTAATCTGCACATCGCTGGACACCGAAGGGCATTTTTAATGTGACCAATTCGCCTACTGTGCACATCTGAAATATTTACAACTAACCACAATAACTCCTTTAACATAGCAAAATGTCCCAGTGATGCTTCATAGGAACATAGGAACACTGTTGAGCAAAATTTGATACTGAGCCATATAAGGAGATATTAAGACAGGTGACTGAAAACGTGGCCAATGAGGTAAGTTGTAAGGATTGTCTGAAAGATGGAGTGGGAGACAGAGAGCGGGGGAGCTTTAAAGTGGGAAGTCCATAGCTTGGGGGCTAGACACCGAGGCTGAACAACACAGCAATCAAATCCAGTATGCTCAACCGGCCAGAATTAGAGGAATGTAGATATTTCAGACAGTTGTAGGGTTGCAGTGGATTACAGAAATGGAGAGCGGTGAGGCCATGCATGAATTTGAAAGCAAAGATGAATATTTTAAAGTTGAAGCGTAACCAAGAGACATGTAAGTGAGTGAGGTGGGAAGAAGTGAATGGAGACTTGCAGGATATCGACCACAGAGTTTTGGAGGACCTCAAGTTTAGGGGAAGTGGAAGATGAGAATCTTCTAAGGTGGAATTGAAGAACCAAGAATGGGCACATCAAAAGGCTAGTACAGTGAGTCAGGTTATTATTTCTTGTCCTCTGAAATGAATATGATCTGGATTAATAGAAAAGAAGAAAAGTCAAGTCGTAGAATATTTCCATCGAATCTGCCACAAGCTCAACATATCATCGAGTGATTTTCAGCTGTGAAGTACATTTGAATTTTCATTGTGCAGGAAAATCTCTTTCAATGCTGGCTGAAAGAACCTCAATGAAAGAGGTCTGTGACATATTGGCCCAGTTTGTGGAGGGAACAATCACACATCATGAATGGGCAGCATGTGACATGTCAGCTGTGGCCCAGAGGGTGGTATTCACACGCTGATAATTTGCATTCAAGAATTCAGCCTGACACTCCAGGGCAACACCACAGTAGTGCTGTGAGATCAGAAGTGCTGTTTTTTGGATACAACCATAAACTAAGGCTCCATCTGCCCTCCCTGTTGAATGTAAGAGATCCCAGCACACGTTTTTGAAGAAGGTGGCAGCGTTTTCTCAGATATCCAATGCCAATATTTATCTCTGACTCAATATCAGAGAAACAGATAAAATGATCAGTGACTCATAGTTGCCTGTGAGATTTCACCATATACAAATTGCTTTTACGTTTCCTAACATTTACACATGTAGCTATTTCATTAAGATTTTCTTTGACTGTAAAGCACTTTCAGACATTCCAAGATTGTATTAGGTGCTGTAAAAATGCAAGGTTCTTTTTTGCAATGGATCGTAACCTGTCTTGGTTTGGCAGTTTGAGGATGATTAATGTGGGAAATCCAATGCCAGACCAGTCCAGTGTTGGGAAGATCTTGTGTCAATCCTGGGCCATTTGATACTGCGAATGTCTGCAAGAGAGAAGTGTTCTATTCCTGGTTCTCAACTCCAAATGGAAAAGCAGAGTTTAATTGCCAGTTGATAATTAAAACACCAAATCTTAGATTAGATGTTTACTCTCACTGGATAGTAATAACCAAGCAAGAAAAATCAATCTCAACAGCAGAATGATTCAATCACACCTAATTTTATATATCTTCTGTTACCTTTAGCAGGTGCATCAGAAATGACAAAATATCACAGCACCATTTTTAATTGTTTATTAGAAAATCTCTCCATAATATACACATGCAGAGAATATTTGCTTTTACTTATAAAGAGCTGTCTGAAAAATCAAAACAAATAAAGAGCTCCTTCAGGCATTTTACCAACATTTTACCTACATTCCTAATTGGTGTCGATGTAGGGTATTTGAAAAGAGAACATGATTCATATGATTCAGCATCTCCCATCCCTGGTAGTCACTGAACAATATTGAAGTAATATTGGAATTACTGACCAATCACAGTGCTCAATATCTATCAGTAAGTCTCGCAGAGACCCAGACATAGGTTGAGGAAACCCCGAATGGCGGGGAGCTTCATGAAGCATAAGTCCTCACTAACAAACCACAATGACCTTATGTCATGTCACAAGTTACTCAGGAACACAAAAGATGTGCATTCTAATATTCTGCTTACAGAAAGTAAAGACATTTTACATTTCTCAGTACTGCACAGATAAATATTTTTAGTATAACTTTTCAATCTGCATTAATAGTCCAAATGAGAAGGTGTTGTTGAAATAAGCCATTTACATTGGTGTTTATCAAGCAGCTGACAGAGATGAAATAGATGGGCAGAGAAGCGGCATATATAAACATACCTATGTGTTTTGGAAATAACCCTTCATCGTCTCAGCCTGATTCTCCCAGAACCAATTGGAACAGTGCTGTTCAGAAGGTGTTTCTCAATGCACCATAAAAGCTGCCAGAAACTCAAAATCACCCAAAAGCAGCCCACGTGATCATTGCCCTATCCACCATATTAAACATTCAGTTCCTCCATCTCTGATTCACCACCTCTAGAGATGTGCCACCCAGGATCATGTGTTCACTTTCAATTGGAATTGTTTCTACTGCCTGATGGGAGGCTCATTGGTTTACCTCTGCTGCTTGTTTCTGCTTACACAACATACTACTCTATTGTACATCTGCAGTGTGAGACATTGCTTCAATTCTCTTCAACTCAAACAAACCAAGCCAAGCTACAATTAATAGACAAGTGGTGTATACGCCATAAAAGAAAAAGGACACAAGGAGTTGTGCATTAGAAAATTAGTAATATATCGAAGTGAATCCCCTATTAGTCATTATCAATATACCAAAAATTGAATATAGTTTTGTGAGAAACTAGATGGATATTGACTAGAATTTACCAATTGCTTTACAGGTGTATTTAATGCTTTCCAATGAGATTGGCTGAGCTCTTGATTGGCGTTGAGTTTTTGATCTCAACCAGACCCAGGATCCCATCTCAGTCTCCCAGCAACCCCCAGTCCTCCTCCTGCACCTGCACCACTCTCACCGGGCTGGAGTTGTCAGAGGTTCAATCGCTCCTGTAAAGCACCATCCAAACCCAATAGGTTGCCAAAGAGACTCACAGCTCATTCTTAGAACCAGAGGACAGCATGATATGGAAATAATCTGAAAACAATGATTGGCACCTTCCACCACCTTAAACGGTCACTCCCTCTGTTACACAGTGGCAGCAGTGCTACAACTATGTATTACAACAACTTGTCAAACCTCCTACAATGGCACTTCCCAAGTCTGCAACTTCTACCACCTAGAAGCAGCAGATGCATGGGAACATCACCAGCTACAAGTTCCCCTCCAAGCCACACACCATTCTCACTCGGAACTTTTCAATAATACCTCATTGTAACTGCATCAAAAGCCCAGAGCTCCTTTCCTAACAGCATTGTAGGTGCACTGGCAATGCAGGGACTGCAGTGGTTCAAGAAGCAGCTCACTACCACCTTCTCAAGGGCAATTAGGGATGGGCATAAACTGCTAAACAATTTGAGGATGACTGAATTGACATATTAATGACTGAGAGGCAAGTATCTAGTATACATAAGTCAATGATCCTACATGAAAGAAGAACTACTTCAACAACATGCTACAAGGAACAGAACAGGGATCTGAATCAATGAAGACGAACAGATAAAAAAAATTGTAAACATGCAACAGGTCAGGCAGTATAACAGAGATAACAAGGTGTGGAGCTGGATGAACACAGCAGGCCAAGCAGCATCATAGGAGCAGGAAAGCTTGACGTTTCGGGCCTAGACCCTTCATCCAGTTTTTTTTCAGGCAATATAACAGTTTTCAGTTGATGACCTTTATCAGAACTGGAAAATTAGGAAAAAGGAAGGACAGATGCAAAGGAACAAAAGGAGTAGAAGTCCTATGTGGTATATTACAATAACCAAGTATTTTGTTACACCGCCATCTCGAAATAGAATGTATGAATAAACTTAGTTGAATACTGACTGCCTGATGATGTATCTCACTGAATGCAATGTGCAACAAAAAAGATGTTGATGAGCAGGTACACAATGAGTCAGAAGGTTACATCATCTGCAGGTACACTGTGAGTCAGAAGGCTACATCATTGAAAAGAATATCTCTGAATAATATATTCAGGGTGAATTCAATCCTAACAAAGAGGATTGGTATAATTATGAACAAAGGTTGCACACTTGGATGAAAGCAAAGAAATAGAAGGTCGCCACATTACCAAAAGGATGTGGATGCTTTGGAGAGGATGCAGAGGAGGTTCACCAGGATGTTGCCTGGTATGGAGGGTGCTAGCTATGAAGAGAGGTTGAGTAGATTAGGATTATTTACATTAGAAAGACGGAGGTTGAGGGGGGCTGATTGAGGTCTACAAAATCATGAGAGGTATAGACAGGGTTGATAGCAAGAAGCTTTCTCCTAGAGTGGGGGTCTCAATTATTAGGTGACACGATTTCAAGGTGAGAGGGGAAAAGTTTAAGGGAGATATGCGTGGAAAGTTCTTTACGCAGAGGGTGGTGGGTGCCTGGAACACGTTGCCAGTGGAGGTGGTAGAGGCGGGCATGATAGCTTCATTTAAGATGTATCTAGACAGATACATGAATGGGCAGGGAGCAGAGGGATACAGATCCTTGGAAAATAGGCGACAGGTTTAGATAGAGGATCTGGATCAGCACAGGCTTGGAGGGCCGAAGGGCCTGTTCCTGTGCTGTAATTTTCTTTGTTCTTTGTTCTAGAAGATAGGGATAAAGTAAATGTTTTCCTCATCATGATAGACCAAATACTTTTGAGGTTGGTGTCTAGCCAAAGTTGTCCAGTAGTCCTCAGGACTGTAGAGTGTTGGTTTAGCTTAGTTGGCTGGATAGTTCATTTGCGAAGCAGTATGACGCCAACAGCATGGTTTCAATTCCCACACTGGTTGAAGTTACCGTGAATGATTCTCCTTCTCAACCTCTCCCTTCGCCTAAAACAGCAGCCATATGGTATGGTAAGACAATGGTGTCTTGATCCTTGAGAGTGTTCTAAAATTAATGGGATTATCAACACATATTACAGAATGATTTAAAAATAAGCTTGTCCCAAGTGGTGTTTTCCATGGAAATAAACAATTCACAAGGGCAATCTACATTCTCAAATTAAAGAAACCCTCTTATCATTGTGGGTCTGGTGTAATCATAGAAATCAATCTTAGACACCTGTTTGAGGGAGACCTAAAGAACAACAATCCCAGGCCAAGCTTGAGCAAAGCTTGTAATGATGCCACATCAATGGACATGGCAGGGATCTGTAGATTGCAAGGGAGTTCCTTACCTGACTCTGCAGGGTGGTCCATTAGATTTCAGCGAGATGGAGGCTATTGCAGCCAAATTTATATTCTCAGAGTCAGAAATTCAGATGCTACCTATGACAGCACAGTTACAAACCATTTAAATGTCCCCATTTTCAGTCAAAATGCTGTGCCTGTTAGTCACTCCCTGACTGCATACTGAAGGGGAGGGAACAGTAATGCTTCAGATTGTGGTAAAGCTCCAAGTCTAAGCTATATAGTTGGTCAAGCACATTATAGGTCTAAACATAGTTTATAGGAGTTTGGAAATTTGAAAACGTACCTATGATAAATGTAGAAACAGAAGTTGATGTTATTGAACAGGAAAGTCAAGCATTGTACTCAGTCAGATAGCAAGAGAAACTGCACGCAGAAGATTAGAGTAATAAGGTTGAAGATAAAATCCCACTGCCCACAGTAGAAATTCAGGACAGAGATTCATAACTTGCTTTCCTCATTGATACGAGTCTCTAATTCATATTTGCTTACACCAAACCAGTAATTTCTCATCTTCACACTTTTCAGGCCTGCCATTCATTACATAATTGAGGACTTTAATGAGCACACATATTTGCGAGTTGTTTCATTAACTCTTCTGCCCGACACTAGCACATCAAGTCTTTCTCTCGTTTACTGCTCAATGACTAATTTGTGATCAAATGCAAGCAGGTATTAATGAACTAACTTTATACACTGCTCCAGCACTGAAGAGAGAGAGAAGTATAACAAAATGGTTAGCTATTACAATTTACTGCAGCATGTACAAAGCTGTACAAAGCCCTAAGTCACACCTGGAGGACTGTGAGCAGATATGGGTGTCATTCCTTAAGAAGGTATATTAACCTTGGACAGATCAATGATATACCAGAATGATGCCTGGACTCCAAGGATTAAATGACAAGAAAAGATTGCATACACTATATTATATTTCCCGGAATTTAAAAATAAGTTGACTTCATCAAAATTTTCAAAATATTAACGGGAGCTGATGTGGTAGATGGGGTAAAAATATTTCTGCTGGTTGTGGAGTCTGGGACAAGGTCATTGTCTGACAAATTGGAGCTAGTCTTCTCAGGAGTGGATTTTGGAAATATTTTGACACACAGGGTGGGAGAAGTTTAAAACTCTCTCTGTGAATAATAATTGATGCAAGATCAATTGGTAATTTTGAAACAGAAATTGGTAAAAGATGTTAAGAATTTGGGGCCAATGTGTGTATATGTAACCAGGTCATACATCAGCCATGATCGCACTAGATGGGGGAACAGACTCAAAGGGCCTTCCACTGTTCCTAAAAGGGTAGGTCTGTGTTAAGCTGAAAGGCAGGACTGATGAAATAACAAAGGAATGATGGTGTAAGGCTGAAAAATGTGGTAATGAGACAAGGAAAGAAATTGAAGGTGGGTCTAGGGGAGATGAGAATGAGAAATAGCAGAATCATCACCAAGTCATACCTGCAAAAAAAAAGCAGTGATTACGATGTGGGATGAGAGAGCAAACTGAGGGATGATATTTAGAAACGTTTCATACAAACTATAACTTACAGTTTGTTCTCTGCTTTTATACATGTGTCAGGAGATAACATGGCTATGGAGTGGAGACAGACAGAGAGGGCGTGTATGTGCATGTGTATGAGGTCGGTGATTCCTGCCTGCCGCCAATGTCTGTGGTGTGTGGATTGGGAAAATGGAAGCAAAACCTCTCAAATCACCCATTTTTTTTTTATTCATTGGATGAGGGTGTCAGTGGCATTTATTGCCCATCCCTAATTGGCCAGAGGGCAATTAAGAGTCAAGCACATTGCTGTAGATCTGGAGTCATATGTAGTCCAGACCAGGTAAGGATAGCATTTTCCTTCCCTAAAGGACATCAGTAAACCAGAAGGGTTTTTCCTTGACAATCGATTCACAGTCATCAAACTCTGAATTCCAGGCTTTTTTTTATTGAATTCAAATTCCACCATCTGCCATTGCAGGATGTGAACCTGGTCCCCAGGATGTTACCTAGGTCTCTGAACTAACTGTCCAGCAATAATACCACTAGGCCATTGCTTCCCCTTTTCTTCCTGGAGCGATAAACAAGACATGATCAAATTCCCCTGCTTCATTCGTATTCGCCTAGGGAAGTGCACTGAATAAAGCAAATTCTGGAATTCCAGGTTTCTGGGTGTCAAGCTGATGAGGAATGGATGGACCTCCAAGGGATGCTGCATCAGCAAATATTTATACTGCTTCTCGGTGTTTGTTCCCAATTAGCCCTCAACCTCTGGCCTGGAGACCTGGGGCAAACTAAGGCCCAATGTATTGCTGACTTTGCTTGATGTAATGCAATTATGTATTAATCTATCCTGCTCATTCTTAAATCTCAATGCTTTGCTCATTTAATGAATGAGTCTTTCATTATCAGAATCAAGCCAGGAAACTGTGAAGAAAAAAAGCAACCCAAATATTAGCAGTCGCATTGAAAACCATAGATTGATCACACAGTGCCTGCAGAATTTCTTATTCAGATGTGTTAAATTAATTGGCATCATATAAAATGTTTCCCTCCTCCTTTTTTGGGTAAACCTAGTTCAAATCACATTTTGAACCACTATGACGTCCTGCAGCCTGATTTTATCATGAATAGGTCGTGCGCAGAGCTAATAGATTTCATGACTGGTCCCATAGGTTTTGCACTCTGGCTTTGAGTTTGCTTTTCATTATCATATAGCAATAAGCCATTTCTTGAAAGTGCTGGTGGATCCATCTCTACCTCCTCCTTGACCACCCCCTCCCAGTTCCGACCCCTCATCCCCCATTAGTATTCTTCCCTTTCATATGGAACTTCCAAAAAGGAACCTTTTACTGCCCCTAGGCAAGAGGGGCCTAGCCCTCAACAGATCCATCAATGGGCTCTTGTGAAAGATACCGGGAGGTAAAATCACAGCAATAAAGGCACTAATATTCGGCAGTTTTGCATCAATTCGAACATGAAAAGGTTTCTTTTCTCTCTCTCTTCTTCTTCCCCTTACTAGTTCCAAACTGCCAAACTGCAGCAAGGGCAAATAAACAGATGTTTAAAAAAATCAGCAAGGGTCAATGTGAGCATGGGCATGCTAGGTAAAGGAGCGAATGCAGCGAGTCAAAGTTCTGTCACTAATTCTTGATGCTGGAGAGAGAGGAAGGTTCTGGAGGAAGGTGGCTCCTGGAATTGTCCTGATCTAGTTTCAGGTTAGTACTGGGGTTTGGCTTGAGCAGTTTGGTTCAGAAACCCGAAGGCCGTATCATCATGGTGACCATGCGTAAGGAATAACTCGGGCCTTTGAAGTAATGCCATTTAATGCCATTCAGCTTGCCCAGCTTCTGTCCTGCCGAGTAATAAATCCCATTGAGATTGGAGGGTCCACAAGCATCAAACCACCAGCCTGCAAGAGCACAGATTACAGAGGTTAACAGCTCAGCCTCTTAGGTTAGCTGCACATAACAGTCATACATTCACAGAGTACAGGAGGAGACCACTGAGGCCATCATGCTTATATTAGCTCTTTGACAGAGCCATCCAAACAGGCTCACTCCACTGCTCTTTCCCATATCCCTTTTACCTCCATTTCCCTTTTGAAATATTCTTGTGGAATATGCTCCACCACCATTCCAGTTTACACCAACTCACTCTGTTAAAATAACATTTCATCTTGCCCTCTGGTCGTTTGTAATTTTTGTTAAATCAATGTCTCTCCACATATACTGACCCTCTTGCTACTGGAAGCTTTTTCTCACTATTTATTTTGTTAAAAACTGTTTATAATTTTAAATTTACTTAGATTCTCCCCACCTATGATTTTTGTCTAGTCTAATGAGAACAGCCCCAACCTCTCCAGTTCTCCACATAACTGAATTCCCTCATTCTTGACACCACTGCAATCAACCTCCCTGCATCCTTTCTTGCGTTGACATTCTTCCTAAAAAAAGTTTCCCATAATTGAACACAATGCTACAGAAGAGATCTTCTAGAGATTTATAAATAGGTTAGAATACCATCTTTGATTTTACAGTAGTGTTTTCTAAAATCAAGGGTCTCAAATGCCTTTGAACAACTTTATCCTCTTGCCCTGCCTCTTCAGGGATTTGAAATTGGAAATCTTATTTGTCATTCTCCATGTATTTGCACACATGCAGTCCCAGCCTGAGTTATTGCACCTTCCATATCTGCCCTAGTATATCCCACCATCTCTTCTAGTTGGACTATTATTTGTTCTAACAGTGTCTGTCTCTCCAGGGACTTTATTTGACACCTTTCAGCCAAATTTTTATCAGGGCTTGGGAAAGCCTGACCCACACACTTTTACAGTTTGAACAACTCACACTTGATCCAGGTTTATCAGAGTAGGGTTTATTGTCTTTTTCACTCAATAGCCTGGACTCACAGCACATTACGTGGGCTGTGATGGAGCTGCGTGAGGAAAACGGCTGCTGGAGTGGGTCAGTTAGAAAGTCCACCTCAGTTCTCCCAAAACAACAACCCAGCTACTGACATCAATTTAATTAAACTTCACCCCCCAACCCCCTAACCTCATGGGACTCCTGCCACCTCTCATTCCTTGATACTGCTGACACCCTCTGTCCTTTCACACTCCATCATACCAGATATGGCACCAATGCCAGTCACGCTCTCATGCATGGTCCCAATGCATTTTGCATGGCCTCTATACACAATATACAGTTCACAAGATCCATGCAGTAGCAACAGGAATTGTTTCAAAATAATTGGAAACCCATTGAACCTCCAGCAATTTAAAGCAAAAGCCTGAATTTGAGCATTGTATGTTTGATACTGGACCAATAAACCTAAGGCACTATGAAGTTGTAATCTTCTAAATGTATATTAGGTTTGTAACCAAACAAGAAAGACAAACATCAAAGACACAAATGTTATAATAGGCTCATAAAAGTTTCAATCGTTCTTAGATGAAAACAAACAGAGGCTGGATTGATAATTTGGAAATTTAGGCAAGCATTCATAATGCAACAGCTGTCATAACAAAAGCTTCCAGCTTCACTGACCACTTTCCTTGGTCACACACATCACTGCCCTGCCTCTACTGTCAATGACACATCAGCCTAACTCCCAGTACTGAGGTCTAGTCAACACTCCCATAATGAAATAATCTGCTTTGCCTTGAGTGGGTGGTTCTGCCATTGTCCCGCAGAACTGTCTGTTTTTATATGGGCATGGAAGAACGGCTCTGGTCATGTTACTAAGAATTTAGAGAATGTGAATTCAGATCGGACCGTGGCGAATTTCAGAATTAGGATTCAGTTTAAGAAATTCTAAATAAATATTGCTCTCAGTATGACTATGAAGCTTTCAGGTTGTTGTAAAAATCCAACGGGTTTATTAATGCCATTTAGGGAAGGAAACTTGCTGTGGCCACTGGGCTTGGCCTATATGTGAGTCCAAGCCCACAAGAGCACATTTCTGTCCCTTTATTCTGAACACTCGATATCAGAGGAGATTGTTTCTTTCTATCTACCCAATCATATCCTTTAATTATTTTAGACAGCTCATTTTGATCATGCCTCAATATTCTACATTCAAAACTGTACTCCAGTTAAGTCTATTTAACTTATTTAAGTCTGTACATCTTATCAAAGTCCAGTGAGTGTAATTTACATAAACCCAGTATTGCAACATATACAACCTCTGTCAATGCAAGTTATACAAGACCAGTCTGTGTACACAAACCTAGACTATGTAATTTATTCAAGCCCAATCTGTTTATTTATACAAAACTAGTCTGTGTAAATTATACAAGCCCAATCTGTATAATTTATACAAGCTCAGTCTGAGTAATTTATGTAAGTCCGATCTGTGCACTTCTACACACGCTGAGGCCTGACATTGAACAGCACCCACAGTGGTGCAAGCTGTCGCAGTTTATTCTTAATCACGCGTCAATTTAACCCTCAAAACTCTGCTTAGTGTCAAGGTCATTGAGGCAGATACTAGGATTTACACAAAAGCATTGCATTTACCTCCGCATGAGGTATGGCTGACATGAAACTGCTTACCTCCTGTTAACATCTGGGCACACTTGCAGATGCACTTATCATGATCCATGTCTTTGGTGCTGAAATCTACTCCATGTAAAAGCAAACTGCTCTGCCTGCCTGCTGTGCCACTGTATCCTTTCAGAAAGAGCCTAGAAGGAACCAGAATTAGAGGAAGCTGAATTCCATCACTGTCAGTAAACCACATCAAATATGCAACACAGAGTACTGTCAGTGTGCTGAACAAGCAAATCAGATGGTGGAGAAAGAGAAAGAAAGAGTAAAAAGGGAATAGGAAAGAAGAACTTGCATTTGTATAGCACCCTTTACAACATCAGGACATCCCGAACTGTTTTAAGTTGATTAAGTATTTTTGAAGCAATAGTCACTATGTAGTTTGGGGAACGCTGCAGCCAAATTGCACACAGCAAGATCACAAAAACAACAATGTGATAATGACCAAATAATCCATATTAAGGAAGTTGGTTGAAGGATAAATTTCAATCAGGATTTGAAGGAAAGTGCCCCTGCTCTTCTTCAGTGCACTGCTGAGGGATGTTTGTATCTATCTGAAAGGAATCAAAGGGTCTGAGTGTACTGTCCCATCTGACGGTGCAGCACTGCCCTAACGCTGCACTGGGGCTGTCAGCCTGTACTTTGATTCTCGAATTTGTAAGAGTGATATCCGCTGTGCTTAGCCTGACACAGATATTAAAAGAATAAGACGAAGCTCTTTCTGTATTCTTGCCTGTTCTCATACTGTTTCTGACGGGTGTTGTTTTCACTTGACAACAGAACAATTTTAATAGAACTCTGTCCATTGCAACAGCTCCTGTTCCCCTTCCACAATTAACCAGAAGGAAGTTCAGTGTAAGAGACTCATGTAAGAGAGAAAGATAGTGTGCCAACTCAAAAACATTTCCTCCTGAATGATAGTTAGCATATGAATTATTTTTTCTGTGCCTTTCAGGAATCAAAAAGGAAAACAAAATAATAGTCTTGCGTAAACAATGAAAAATTAGGGTGGAGGGAGTTTGAGATGTTATTTGGGATGTTTCGTGTTTAACTCGAGCACACAAAACCATAACAGCTATTTTTTTATTATAAAGCCAAGCACTATTTATCTCTCAATACCATTACAGTTAACATCATACAAAATTGTTGACAAGTTTTCATTCCCACTTTGGAACAGTTTCATTTCTATTTTTCTCTCTTACCACTAGCACTAGCTGCTCTATGATTAGTCATAGTTGTTCATTATGGTGAAGAGCAGAATAACAGAAGCATAACATGCTGTTCCAATGAAAGATCATCAACCTGAAATATTAATTCTGTTTCTCTCTCTAGATCTGCTGAATACTTCCACCACTGTTTGTTCTTAGTTTGCATTTACAACATGTGCAGTATTTTGATTTTGTAGGGGAATGACAGGTTCACCTAAACATACGGCTCACGAAGTACAGGCCATATTCTGCATTGAAGATGTTACACAATTCCATCCCTCCCTTCTGCCACTTTCCACGTTTATTCGCAGGATGTGCTCATTGCTGACAAGGCTGGCATTTATTGCCCATCCCTGATTGCCCAGGAGAAGGTAGCAGTGATCCAGCTTCTTGAACCACTGCCCCTCCAATTGGTGATTCCTTGCAGCAATACAACTGCACAGTCACCAGAGGACGCTGCAGAGTCAATCACGTACAGTAATGTTGTGATCACAGTGGACTAACAATCCCGGGAACACAGCTCAAATCCTGTCATGGCATCTATCACCTAATGAGGAGAGAGAAGCTGAGGAGACTGGAAAGGAATTCTAGAGTTTAGGGTCTAGGCAGCTGAAGGCATGAATGGAGGAATGATACTTAGATGATGCATAAGAGGCCAGACTGGAAGAGTGCCAACATCTTGGAGAGCTGTAGGACTGGAAGAGATTATAGAGAAGAGCCAAGGTCAGGGAGGGATTTGAAAACACGGAAGTTTTAAAATTTCCTCCATGTGCGTGCTTGTTCAGAAGTAACGTTGCCAGGTTGGGATATAATGTAAGTAAATGAACACATAAGTGACCAGGACTTGGTGCTTGTTGTTTCGAAATGAGCAGTTTGCCTGGTGAAACCTGATGAATTTTCAACTATTCCACTTTAGTATTCACAGAAAACCAGAAATCTGATGGCTACATAAAAGGGATCTTATTAAAATAGCTGGAACACATCCTGCTGTCTGGAATTGAGGCTGGTGATAATGGAATACTTGGTTTATGGCCTGCACATTTTCCACTGTACCAAGCATGATGAAGTTGACAGAGTTTGCCTGAATTACTTGTAAAACTAGTGTTCACTACAGGTCCCTGTGCTCAGTTAGTTAAAACAACCTGGGAACCAAAGGCAAAGCTGACAGTGATTGATCACAGTGGGAGGCAGCTAGGGTTTGGATTGAACCTTGTTCCGTTTAATACATTGTGTCAGCTGCAACGTGACTCTTAGCACATTGCACATCAGCTGCCTATTCAGATGTTGTACCTTGACTACTAGAAGTATAGAATCTTTCATTGTGAATGAAAGCCCTTCACTCTGAATCACCGGCACAGTCAGCAGTCAGCTGTGTTGCCCGAACCAAGATGAGAAATAGAGATGAAAACAAACAGAGACATCGTCTGCTGAGTGAGTGCTGCTCTGGCAGAAGTGCTGACTCTTAAGCGAAATATTAAGCTAAGATACTATTTATTACTTTGGTAGATGTAAAAGATCCCATATCTATGATTGTTCAGAACAGCAAAGGAAGTTTTTTCAGTGTCCTAGTCTATATTTACGCTATAACAAACTTCATTAAATAAAGACATTGTCTGGATGTTAACCCATTGTTGTTTATAGGACCTTGCTGTGTGCAAACTCGTGCTGAGTTTGCTGCATTACTGCAGCGACTGTACTAATGTTATGGGATATCCTGAGGTTGTGCTAAGAAATTCAATTCTTTCTTTTTGATTTAACCAGAGGTTAAGAAGCAAGGAAAAGATGAGCCACACGTACAGTGCATCAAGCTAGCTATGCTTTCATGTACTGGACTAAAGCTATTCATAGCCATTATACTTATTGACCAGCATATTATCCACATATGCATGTAGACACACTGTTCATTTGAAGTATATTCCACACTAGCCACTGATTATAACCAACTGACACACCAGTGACAATAAAGAGAAAATGGTTGAGGAATTTAAGAAAATTCAATATGAAAGTTTTGGTTTAAATCTTGGCAAAGGACAGGAATTCCAGGGAAGACAGCTTCCTGCTGCTGAGGTAAGGACAGCGCACACTATCACCAAACATGAAGCATACAGAGAGGCCAGTTTCTTGGAAAAACAAAGAGTTGAAAGAGAGAACATTTACTCTCAAATGAAAGGCCTTTGGGGAGTAAAGTTTTTCAAACAGCTGCTTTTGAAGTAGGGAAGGGAGCAGCACCAATCATCATGCCAGATATGAACCAGGACAAGGTTAAGGAGGAAGACGAGGGGGAGGATTGAGGAGATTGTGTGGTTTTAAGTGTCAGTCTTTGGGCATGAATGGAATGAATGAGGGACTTTTCTAGAGAGCATGAACATTTTGCAACCACATTAAAAAATAAATCAAACATGTTTTCACAGGCTGTACAGGGCTGTTCCACATACTAAACCAAAGTAGAGCCACTTAAAGTTCAGAAAACTGGCTGGAAATTATTACATGTACTGGGGCACAAGGATAATCTCGTGCCAGTCACACATATTAACTGAGCTAGTTGACTCAAAATTCCACAACAAAGATCAGTGTGATCTCTGCACCAATAAAACCTAGAGGAGAGATGTAACACAGAGCACCACAGGATAAATTTCATTTCCTTAAACCAAGGGAAGAAAAGAACATACAAAAAACTTTAGTATAAGAGGTAATGATAATTAAAAACTGACAACTAACTTCTGTAATTAATCATTTAGTAAGACTGAAATAAGGAATGTATATTTCTCCATAACCTTTTACAAACTTGGGACATCGCTACTTGTTTTTTCAGCTAATTAAGTGTTTTTTGTAGTCACTGTTGTACAGGAAACATGGCAACTTTTACAGTAAGATTCCAAAAACAGCAACAATATGCATTTATTTAGCACCTTTAAAATGATAAAACATTCCATTCTCAGGAGGGATTATAAAACAAAATTTGACACTACCCACATAAGGGTAGGTGATCAAAACTCTGTCAAAGATGTAGGTTTTAAGCAAAATCTTCAAGGAGGAAAAGACAGGCAGAGGGATGGAAAGATTTAGTGACAAATGCTAGAGCTTTGAGTCCACCAGGAGTGGTCACCAATGGTGGAGTAGTTAAAGTTTGGGATGCTCAGAGTTGAGGAGTGCAGAGATCTTGGAGGCTTGTGGGGTCAGACAAGATCATGTGGACGGGGAAGGTGCAAGACCATGAAGGTATTTGAAAATGAGGATGAAATTTGTGGTGACTGATGTAGATCAGTAATCACAGAGTAATAAATGAGCAGCGCTTGGTGCAAGTTTGGGCACAGGCAGTTAATTTGACTGGCCGGAGGGGGTAGAATGTGTGAAGCTGGCCTGCAGACAAAGCCAGAGTTAGTAAAGGCAAGGATGTGGGTTTCAGCAGCAGGTGAGTTGAGGTAAATGCTGAGGGAGATGTTTTGGAGGTACATTTGTCGAACCTCCAGAAAGGCTGGGAGATGAGTGGATTCATCCTCAAAATCATGGTGACACTTCACTGAAAGGTAATTGTAATTGAAGGCAGCATCCCCATGCAGCCACAGGGCTATGACATACCATGATCATGTTGTGAAGATGCATGTATACTGCACTGCCTGGTGTCATCCACTGGTGCTGAGCTTGGCACTGAGTGAACATAAAGTTTTTTTTAATTTATTCATGGGATGTGACCATCACTAGCTGGGCCAGCGTTTATTGCCCATCCCTAATTGCCCAGAGTCAATCAAATTGCTGTGGGCCACATGTAGGCCAGAGCAAGTAAGGATGGCAGTTTCTTTCCCTAAATAGCATTGGTTAACCAGATGACTTTTTCCAACAATCAACAATGGATTCATGATCATCATTCGCCATTTAATTTCAGGTTTTTTACAAATTCAAATTCCACTATCTGCCATGGCAGGATTGGAATCCTGGTTCCCAGATATGAGCTGGATTTCTGGATTAATAGTCTAGTGATAACATCACTAAGCCATCGCCTCTGCAGTCACGAGAGAAAGAGAGGTTAGAGAACTAGGAAGTTAGAAATCGAGAGGCCAAACCCAGATGTCAAAAGTGCTCTGTTACAACCCTGACCTTAGCTGTATACTGCAAAGATTGTGGTTAATTTGCAGAATTACAGAATGAAATCTGGTGTGTTATTTCCTTTTAGTGTATTTTTCGTGATATTTCACATTACACACATTGGTGGAATAGACACTATGGGCACTCCTTTCACCTGCAATAAAATTTTAAAAAAGGTGGCGTTATTGCGCACAAATTTGGGAATATCAAGTTAAAAGTCAATTCTTAACATCAGCATTTTCCGAGACAATAGTCTCATAGCAATAGCTGCACTCTGAGTTGGTAATCCTTAATGGGGGTGGAAAGAGACATGCCTAGGGATGGCCCAACTGAGTGGTCCAGACTTCATCTTAAGAGATTAATATGGCATCAAGGTTGCATATGGAGCTTTGCAGTAGGGCTGGGGGGTGTCAATGACTAGGGAATAGAGTTTGTGGTGACAGCTGAACACAACGGTTTCAGCTTTCCCAAAATCTAGTTGAGGGAAATGCAAAAATGTCCAACTCATCTATTTCTAGTGATGTTAATTGAGTGATAAATATTGGCCAAAGACAACTTCTTCAAATAATGTCATGGGATTTTTAACAATCTACCTGAAAGGAAAACAATTCATTTAATATCTTTCCCAAAAGACGATGGAGCATCCTCCCAGGACAACATTGGCAGTGATAGCCCAGATTGTGTACTCAAGACTATGAAATAGGACTTGGACCATCTGACTCCAAACGTGAATGTTACCACTGAGCAACTAGTGAAAAATGGAGGGAGGAAGGTACCCTATTATTTAGTAAGGCCTTGTTTAAAAGCTGTGAAGACTGAAATTGTTCCAAAGTTGAATCATCAAAAAGTAAATATTGATGCTGTAAATTTCTAATGCCTCAGTAACACAAGGAAATAATCCAATAGTGGTAAGATGTTTCCCAGGAGTGATGATTGCAGCATTTCCCTCCTTTGTGATACTGCAATCTAATGTTCAATATTGACTCTACACTGTGTTTGTTGTATTTACTATAGTTGTAAATCACCCAGCTCTAAATAACAGACAGAATGTGGGAAAAACAAGAAAAGGATAGACTAGCCTAAAGTAATACTGTTGATATTAGTAAAAATGGCCTATGTCATTCCATAAATAATTAATCAATTGCTCATGTGATGATAAATCAGTTTGCAATTAGAAATAAACTAGCACTTTAATTCAAACAAATATTCCAAACCTATATGACCCTCAATGATCAGAAGGCACAGAGCCAGTCATTTATCAAGCTTTGAAATGTCAGCATTTCCCAGAATTAGCAGTTTCTCTCCTGGGTGAGGTCAGAGGCAGAGGAGTAATCCATTGCAAAGGTACTGCAGACAAATGGAAGCATTTGCTATTCTATTACATTTACCGAAGATTAATCCATAATCCACAGTTTTACAGTTCTACAATGGCATCTCTACATGAATTCAAACTCTGCCTCAGCCAAGCCAGTTCCTGTTTTCTGTCCATTTTTCTCAGCACTCCTAAACTCCCTAAAAATGTTAACAGTTTACTGTGTATGACTTTACCTGCACTCTCCTGGAATTTTACTCAAGAATCTGGTTATATTTGACTACACAGGCATCTCAGCTCATCATAGTCAGTCCCCACTTTATACTGAAATGAACATCTGAGGAAGAGAAGATAGCTGAATAGTGAATCGCATGATCAGGAATGCTGATTGATTTTCCTTGTTTCTTACACATGAATGCTGGGGAGACTGAGTAACTCCTTTCTTTAAGTTGATAGGCTCCTGACCTCTGGATGCTGGTTCCTGAGACCAGGATGTGAATTCAAGGCTCGGACCGATCAGTGATACAGAGCAATGGAGCGGAGGAACAGGAATTCAGTGTTAAACACGGATGGTGTCAGAAATTGGGGCCCTCCTTAAAATTGAATTATTTTGATATTTCATAGTTAGCATTCCCAGTGCATAGCATTAACTAGCCTTCTACAAATAGGGAAACAAAGGTAAGGGTATAAGAATCACTGAGGTCATATTGCTCTATTGAGTTGATGTCAAAGATTTATCAAATGCCACACTGCCCTCAGATCAACCCAGTGCCCAGAGAATTAGGACTTGCAGATTTAGAAGGAAAGGCAACTACCTTCAAATGGAGACGAGGAAGGGGACAACAGCTCTTCTGACATCATGAGCAACTGCCCATGGCCATTGGTCGAACGTGTCTGCATGGGTTTCTGCTGGGTGCTTCAGTTTCCTCCCACAGGCGAAAGACGTGCTAATTAGGTGGATTGGCCATGGGAAATTGCACAATAATGTTCAGGGATGTGCAGCCGAGTTGGATTAGCCAGGGGAAATGCAGGGTTACAGGGATAGGGTAGAGGAGTGGGTCTGGTTGGGATGCTCTTCAGATGGTCAGTATGGATTTGATGGGCTGAATGGCCTGCTTCCACAATGTAGGGATTCCATTCTGTTTTATTCTATTCTATCCTATGAAAGGGTTCAGACAGGTGACATAGCATAGATTGCCAGTCCTCATTATGAGGTACATGTACATGACTTTGGTGGATGGAGAGATAGATAGAGAGAGAGAGAGAGAGGGGTGGGGGTAGGGGATTCGGGTGGACAAACCATCACCTTCCTGGGGAGAAGACTGGGAGTTCAACTGAAGAGCACCAAGGACCCAAGGGCTGTGAAACATCAATGACAAATACCCCACCCCATCACTCCATACTGTTGGGACGCACCACTTCTGCTTCTCCATTCTATAGAATGGCTTTGGGATCAGGCAAGTGTCCGTGTCTGTGACTGGCTGTATAGTTCTTTTCTTTGTCTAATTAAAACATGTATCACAGACCAGCGCTTTGTGGAGCACCTACGCTCGGTTCATGACAAACGACAACACCTCCCAGTCGCAAACCATTTCAACTCCCCCTCCCAGTCCTTGGATGACATGTCCATCCTGGGGCTCCTCCAGTGCCACAACGACGCCATCCAAAGGCTGGAGGAACAGCACCTCATATTCCACTTGGGAACCCTGCAGCCCAATGGTCTCAATGTGGACTTTACAAGCTTCAAAATCTCCCCACCCCAACCTCATCCCAAGACCAGCCCATCTCGTCCCTGCCTCCTTGACCTGTCCGTCTTTTCTCCCATCTATCCGCTCCTCCCACCTCACTGACCAACCCCCACTCCCACTTCCTATCTACTAGCCCCATCCCCGCCTCCTTGACCTGTCTGTATTCCCTCCCACCTACCGGCCCCTCCCTCCTCACTGACCAACCCCCATCCCAACTCTCTACCTACACTCATTTTTACCAACTTCATCCCCGCCTCCTTGACCTGTCCGTCTTCTCTCCACCTATCTGCTCCTCTATCCACCTTCTTCCATCGTCCCCCTCCTCTCTATTTATTTCAGAGCCCCCTTCCCCTCCCATATTTCTGAAGAAGGGTCAACACCGGAAACGTCAGCTTACCTACTCCTCTGATGCTGCCCGGCCTGCTGCGTTCATCCAGCTCTACACCTTGTTATCTCAGACTCCAGCATCGGCAGTTCCTACTATCTCTGTATCATATCTAAACTGCTGATTCTTAACAAACTTGATAAATTATCTGAAAATTGTTTAGAAGTGGTCAACTTCAAGAGGAAACCCAAGCAGACATGTTTGACCAATGACCACAGGCATTTACTCATGACGTCAGGAGAGCTGTTGTAACTTTGCTTGCCTTCATTTGAAGGTAGTTATCCTTCCTTCTAAGTAAGTGAGAGTGGAGCAGCAAAGAAATCTTGCAAAGGCTGTGGCAGAAGGTGAGGACTCAGTTATATATAGAGAGTAAACAGCAGGCAAACAACGATCCAGCCCCATGCTTGTTATCTCGGATTCTCCAGCATCTGCAGTACCTTTTATCTCTAACCCAGTATTCCTAACTGGACCAGAATGGTGGATTAATGAGAGGCAAATGTGTCAAACTAGAGATATTACCACCTAGGAAATGAACAATCTGCTTTCAAGTGGATTGATACTTTTGGACCTTCACCTTTTTTATTCCATTAACTTTCAGCTGCAGCTAAATTATTTGAGAAGTACTTTTCACTGAATGGCTGGTCTTCAATGATGGGTGCTTGGGAGTCCTGAGTAAGTGTGGGATTTGCTGCACATTGTATTAGAGAGAGGGATATGACTGGTTCCAGACAGGGAGCAAGGAGAGCATATGAGTGAAGATGAGAAGAGCAGAGAAGAGAAGAGAAGAGAAGAAAAGAAAGCAGAGAAGGGATGTGGAAAATAGGGGAGGAGAGGTGTGGACAGGATGAATTGTGGGGATGAAAGGAGGGGAGTGGAGCATTTTGATGCAGAGAAGGGGAGGGGGTGGGGTTTAGGTAGATGCTATCCTAACATGGATAGGAGTGTGAAAAAGCTACTCTAAAATTAGAGAAGACAGCTGCAGGCAGAAGGTGCCACTTTCCTGCAATACCTTTGGTCAAGTGTCAAGTGTTGACTGGCTGATCTTCCTTTGGCAAGTGAATGGAAAAAGCCCCAAGAGGTTGTTATTCTGAAGCTGCCCTCATGTGCCTCTCTGCTCCCTCAACTATGTACAATACACGACACAAGGTATAAGATGAAAAGGAAGAGTGAGGAGGCAACTGCAAAATTAGATTTTTTAAAAAAATCTGATATAGCTTTTCTCACACCGTCTTTTACTGCCTCTACCATCCCTACAGGCAGTAAGTTCTATATTCCCACCGCCCTCTGGGTGAACAAAAAATTCTCACGTCCCCTCTAAACCTCCTGTCCCTTACCTTAAATCTATATCCCCAGTCATTGATTCCTTCCACCAAGGGGAAATTGTTCTCCCCGCCTACCCTGTCTATACCTCTTAATTGTATACATTTTATACGCTTGTCTCCTCTACTTCCGTTAATAAAGGAAAATGTCCCATGTGACTTCTTAAACACTTTATCCACTTGTCCCACTACCTTGAGGGACTGGTGGATACACACACCACCTGCGGACAACTGTCTCTGTGGAGTTTGCACTTCCTCCCTGTGTCTTTGTGGGTTTCCTCCCACAGTCCAAAGAGGTGCAAGTGGATTAGCTATGCTAAAATGTCCCATAGTGTCCAGGTCCAGGACATTGGGAGGTGATGGCCGAGTGGTATTATCGCTGGACTGTTAATCCAGAGACCCAGATAATGTTCTGGGGACCTGGGTTTGAATCCCACTATAGCAAATGGTGGGATTTGAATTCAATGCAATATCTGGAATTAAGAATCTAATGATGACCTTGAATGCATTGTCAATTATTGGGGAAAAACCCATCTGGTTCACTAATGTCCTTTAGGGAAGGAAACTGCCATCCTTACCTGGTCTGGCTTACATGTGACTCCAAACCCACAGGAAAGTGGTTGACTCTTAACTGCCCTCTGGGGCAATTAGGGATGGACAATAACTGCTGCCTAGCCAGCAACACCCTCACCCTGTGAATGAATTTTAAAAAAATCAGGTCCCTCTGATCCTCGGTGTTTCCCAACGTCCTACTGATCCCTATATATTGTTTTGTTTGTCCTGTCCAAGTGAATCACCTCACACTTATCTGGACTGATTTCTATTTGACACTGATTTGGCCCATCTGACCAGCCTGTCTACATCCTCCTGTAATCTAAAGCTTGCCTCCTCACTATTTTCCACAACACCAATTTTTATATCATCTGTGAACTTACTGATCAACCCTTCTACAGTCAAATCTAAATCAGTTATACATGCCACAAACAGCAAGGGCCCTCAATAGTGACCCCTGCGGGGCCTCACTAGACACAGGCTTCCATTCCCAAGAGCAACCTTCAACCATCACCCTCTGCTTCCTGCCACTCAGCCAATTCTGGTTCCAATTAGACAAATTTCCTTGGATCCCATGAGCTCTTAACTACAATATCAGTCTCCGATGCAGGACCTTATCAAAAGCTTTGCTGAAGTGAGAGTAGAGTATGGCAAATGCATTGTCCTCATCTACACACTTCTTCTAAAAATACAAACAAGTTGGTCAGAAATGACCTCCCCTTTACACAGCCATGCTGACTGTTCATGATTAATCCCTGCTTCTACAAATGCAGATTAATTCTGTCCCTTAGAATTGCTTGCTTCCAACAGTTTCCCCACCACTGAGTTTAGCCTGTAGTTTCCTAGTTTGTCCCTTGCTCTCTTCTTGAATAATGGCACAAAACACATTATTAGACGATCCAAACATATCTCAACTCTCTCAGTGCCAAATGTGTATGACAAAGAGGCATGCACAATCAGTTGGTTCATTGAGGGTGATGGTCCTCCATGTGAAAATTACTACTACTGAGGACAATGTGGGACATGGTTGGTGTCATCCTGACAGTGCCACATTACCTTTTATATGACTTTTCTGCATTTTTAAACAGTAATGGCCGTGAGGAGGAAAGGCTATTAGTCTGATGAAGGGTCTCAGCCCGAAACGTCAGGCTTTCCTGCTCCTCTGATGCTGCTTGGCCTGCTGTGTACATCCAGCTCCACACCTTGTTATCTCTGTTGCTTTCTATTGAAGAATTTGAGGCTTCTAAACATCTAGGTGATTGAGTCAGGCTGAAATCATTACCTTGTTTCCCCAGAATTTTGTGCCCATTTACTTCCTGCAAACAGTCTCTCGCCCTCAATCTTTTAAAAACTTATTGAGACATTAATTACAAAATAAACCCACCACAGAAAGTTAAAGCTCAAAATTTAACAATTTTATCAAGATGATAATTGTTAAGACAATGTCAACCCATGTGAACCAGAAAGGGAACTATTTGAATTGCTCAATCTCACTCCAACAGGTAGTGAATTCTTCTCGATGATTTTAAATATCACAAACTTTAAAATTTAAAATATTTTATTTCCTTTTCCTTTTTATTTTCTGCTGGCATTTGCATCTCAATTAAACCACAACTTACCAGAATGAAATGGCCTGTCCCAAACAGATTCTCTTCCACAGAGAAATCCATGCCCTCAGAAACCCGGCTGTGTATCAGAGCTGGGCAACTGGTGACTGTGGCCTGTGCCCAGACCTTGCAGTAAGTGCTTGCTACTTTGTCCTTGATAGCAATAGGACTTGGAGTCAATGTGAATGATTATTTATGACGTATGTTCACCAAGCAGAGGGAAGACAGCACAAGGCAGCAGGCTGGCTGTCACCCTGGTGCAAACTGGAGCAATGGCAGCACTCCAGAGGGAGGAGTGAGGAAAGGAGGATCATTGCCTGAGGAAGGGCAGGATACTGTCCATCCATGGCTTTTTATTTATTTATTCATGGGGTGAGAGCATCGCTAGCTAGGCCAGCATTTATTGCCCATCCCTAATTATTAGAAGTCAACCACATTGCTGTGGGTCTGCAGTCACACGCAGGCCAGACCAGGTAAGGATGGCAGTTTGCTTCCTTTACGGACATTAGTGAACCTGATGGGTTTTGTTCTTGATAATCAACAATGAATTCGTGGTCATCATTAGACTCTTCATTCCAGATTTGTACTGAATTCAAATTCCACCATTTGCTGTGGCGGGATACAAATCTGGGTCCCCAGAAAATACTTGGATCTCTGGATTAGAAGTCCAGTGATAATACCATGAGGCCATCACCTCCCCCCTCAAGGTGGAAAGATGGACACGGGAGCATGTATCTGTCATGCGTCCAGACTTGACGGCTGGGGATTATGCACCAGAGCTGGGTGTCTAGGGCATGGTCAGTGCCAACAGAAGTTATATCTGGTGTTTGAACGGTGACATTGAGCATCAGAGGGGATAAGTGCCAGTCAGTGGGAGGAGTTGATTATGGTGGAGAGGAAGTTCCTGAATGAAGGTCTCATGCGGTGGGAGGATTGGGGGAAATGAGGATTCATGGCGAGTGAGGCTGCAGGTCACCTCAGGAGTGGGAGGGATCAAGCTCAGGACAGACATTGGCATGTGGATAGTTAGTGGCTCAGTAAGGGGTGGCAGGATGGAATAGGAAAATCAAAATAAACTGGGATGGGGGTCAGTGGAAACAGGGAGCAGTTCAACGCAAACAGGTGATAGAAATTGCAAGTTGGGTAAAGATAATGAGATGGAACTGGAGGATAACAGGGGAAGGTTTGAACACATCGGTCATCACAACGGGAATGAGCAGTTCATGAGCATGAATAGATGGTTCAGGGCCTAAGCCCACCTAAGATTATAGCACTGTCCAGGAACTGGGAGGCCTTTGACAGCATGAGTTGATTGGCACCCATTCAGTGCATATACTCTATCTGGCACTGAGGCTTGTGTGTGTGAATGTCCTCTCTAACAGTCCTCAAAAGTGGCAGCGTTAGATTGAGTGATACCCCTATGAGAGTCAGTTTTCAGTAAGTAGACTGTGCCTATAATCCTTGAGAGCACAGGAGATATTCATCTTTTCCTGCATTGAATCTGGATTCTCTCATGGGGTACCTGTGCACTGACTTGTGCTTTTTACCTTTGCCTGGCTCCCTTGCTCAGATGGAAGGATCTCCTGCAGCAGTCCTGGTGGAAAAGGATCTCTCACTTTTCTTGGATGGCCTGGAGCAGAGCCTATTGCAGGGCATCACTGAGCAGCTAATTTCTGCATTGACTAAGACATCTCTAGGGGGATGTCACAGTCTGAGTGATTCTTCTGCCTACAGTGGGTCAAAGTCTGTCCGGACTTTCAATATGCTACTAGGGGACCTTTGACCCTGACCGCCTGACCTATAATATTCGCTTTTCAACTTAAGCATCGAATCAAAGATGTAATGAATTGAGAACTGTGTGATCGCAAGACAAAATCTGACCTGCTACTCTTCCCCCTCCAACCCTGGGTGCAGAGATTGCACTTCCACCCTATCTCCAGGTTTAGACACTGAAATGGGAAATCCCACCAGCAGGATTTGAAGGTCACAGTCAAAGAACCATGGTTTCTGTGCATTGTAGGTAAAAACACGCTTTACTCTGAGTGCTGCAAACCAGTTAAATAAAAGAATTAGGACAAAGAAACTGGCTAGAAAACCAAGAAACCCGACCTATCAGCTAAGCTAAGGATCATGAAGCTGACTGTTCATCTGTGAATGTCAATGTTACCCATAGTCTCCACTGCAATGGCTGCAATGTTCAACCATCTGCTCTTCACAAACCACTCAGAGGTTGATCTGTGCATTGTATTTTAAACTTTTACACTCTGGGATCCACATCTTATTTCTAAGTAGTGTGCATGTGTGTTGTGTTAGTTTTGTTTCTCGCATTTGATAATTAATAAACTCACCCTTTCCATTTATTCAAGAAAGCCTGGTTAAATTGACTCATTTAGGTCTGGAAGAAAGGTATCCAAAAGGGAAGAGATCTTTGTAGATCAACTGTGTTGCAGTTAACCAAGGGGAGGGTGAATAATCAATGGGAGCCAGTTCATCCCTCCTCACCCAGGAACTCAACAGACTCTCCTGTCTGGAACCGTAACAAAATAGGGAAGCTCATCCTGTGTCAAGTCATAGCAATTCATGTTTGCTTAAGTATTGAGCATGTTTTAGAATGTATACATTTTTTAAAAAATGATAACATGGTTAAAAACGATCTTACATGCAATAGCATTCAGTGGTTCTTGCTATTTTACAAACTCCATGTTGCAAACTGGCTGATGCAAGACATGGAATTATATCACTGATCCTCACTATCATTGGGTCAAAACTCTGGACTTCCCTTCCTAACAGCACTGTGTAGCTAAATTGCATAGAAGACAGCAGTTCAAGATAGTGGTTCACCCTTCTCAAGAATAATTAGGGATGAGCAACAAATACTTACCTTGACACCAACATTTATGGTGATGTAAATTAGGATTTTAGTGTATGTTTATTGATGCAAATAGATTGTCACTCACTATTAAGTATCTCATCCCACTATTCAACACTTTCTTGGAAAATGAGGCTCTTCTCGCACTCATTATCAGGAAACAGCTCACTGCCAATCTCACAGAATTCTCCCAACTTTCTCTTCAATGCCTACATCATTTCTGGGCTAGAGGATTCTGCCGTGCAAAGATAATCGAGCAGATTGAAAAAAATTATGATTGCTGACAGGGTTTTCATTAAACTATATTGTTTTCCAAATTTCAGAAAATGAAAGATACTTTACAGCACTTTTGATGACCAATCACAGCTGTAATGTTACTGCCTGCATAGCAAGTGCCCCCAAACCACAATAAGATAATGGTCAGATGATGTGTATTGATAATTATTGAGCAATAAATACTGGTTAGGGCACCAGTGAGAATTCCACTGATGTTCCTCAAAACTGTGCCATGGAATACAGACAAGCTGAGTGGACAAATGGGGTTTTGGTTTAATGCCTCATGTGAAATATAGCATCTCTAACAATTCAGCACTCACTCAGTACTGCACTGGGAATGTCAGCCTAGATTTTATGCTCCACATTCCAGATTAAGACCTGAACAACCTCCTGACTCAGAGATGGAGTACTAGCTAGTGAGTATATTGTAGTAACTTTGGGTTCAAATGAAAATATAAGACAAAAACCTCACCTTTAAGCAAAGAATTAATTTAGGACAGAGGTAAAAGGAACTGCAGATGCTGGAGAATCCGAGATAACAAGGCGTGGGGCTGGATGAACACAGCAGGCCAAGCAGCATCATAGGAGCAGGAAAACTTGACGAAGGGTCTAGGCCCGAAACGTCAAGTTTTCCTGCTCCTATGATGCTGCTTGGCTTGCTGTGTTTATCCAGCCCCATGCCTAATTAATTTAGGACGATCAGTTGAGCTCCCAATGTGACTCACTTACATCTACTAGAAATTACAGATATTTACATGCAGACCAGTTCTCTGCAGTAAATAGGAACATGTCCACACACTGTGCCTTTGTTGAACTAAACAAGAGCAAAGGGACAATAATTCGCTGGTGCAGTCCCCGTGGTAACACCGCAACCAATCAGAGCTGATTTGCCAATCAATCTGCCTCTTTTTTCTCATGTACCATAAATTGTTCATCCCTTTGAAATCTGGCATTCTTGCATCTGTCCTGATGAGTGCAAGAAGGAAAGCTTTGGTGTCATATTTATTGTTACAGCAGGAAACCACGTCTTTCTAACTGGTGATATTTTAATCAATGTTGTATGGGTTAACACCAGAGTTACAGTAAGACAAAGAGCAAAGTCTAAGTTTCCACGGAAATTAAATGCTTGCCAGATTTTTGCCCAGGGACAGACAAAAGAGCTGTGCCTTATTTCTGATTGCCTCATTTGTGAATGGTTCAATGATACACCTATAGAATGAAAGGATTTCAAAAAAGCATTTGGAGAAAATGCCAGGAACCCATCAGCCAAATTGTGTGTGATCTGTGTGTTCCAGTATAAAGATGGGTTTTTCAGGTTATACTGCAAATTGTTGGCACAGAATGTACAACAGAGCCATGACAATTGGAAGTCAAGTATGGCGCTGATAGGAAGTGCACCAGAACCTGAGTATCCACAAGTATACTTTGGATTTTGGCAATGCCTAAAATCAACCATAGTGATTCAAAAGTCTGTGGGATTTCAAAGGCAGGTTCTTGCAGTGCAAATCCTCTTTTGCACCTTTTTTTTGAAAAGACATGCCTTAGGTCAAGCATGGACTATTTTCTAAATGGGGAGAAAATCCAGAAGTCCGAAGTTCAAAGAGTCTTTGGAGTTCTAGTCCAGAATTCTTTCAAGGTAAACTTGCAGGTTGAGTTAGCAGTCAGGAAGGCGAATGTAATGTTGGCATTTATTTTGAGAGGACTTGAATGTAAAAGCAGGGATGTACTACTCAGGCTTTATAAGGCTCTGGTCAGGCCACATTTGGAGTATTGCGTGCAGTTTTGGGCCCCATATCTCAGGAAGGATGTACTGGCCCTGGATCAGGTTCACAAGAATGGTCCCAGGAATGGAAAGCCTAACATATGAGGAACGTTTGAGGACTCTGGGTCTATACTCATTGGAGTTTAGACAGATGAGGGAGGATCTAATTGAAACTTTCAGAATACTGAATAGCCTGGACAAAGTGGATGTTGGGAAGATGCTTCCATTGGTAGCAGAGTCTAGGACCCAAGGGCACAGACTTAGAGTAAAGGGAAGACCTTTTAGAATGAAGATAAGGAGAAACTACTTCAGCCAGAGAGTGGTGAATCTATGGAACTTACTGCCACAGAAGGTTGTGGAGGCCAGGTCATTTAAGTACATTTAAGACTGAGATAGATAGGTTCTTGATTATCAAGGGGATCAAGGGTTATGGGGAGAAAGCAGGAGAATGGGGTTGAGGAATTTATCAGCCATGATTGAATGACGGAGCAGACTCGGTGGGCCGAATGGCCTAATTTCTGCTCCTATATCTTATGGTCTTATGAAACCAGCCCCACCCCCAAAAAGTGGCCAAGCCCAGATCAAATTACAGATTTTGGGGCCTTTTGTGGGATGTTGGAAAAGTGTGCAAAAATTAACATTCTTTTCAGGTGCAAGGGCACCAGTAGGCACGTTGTAAAAGCTTTTAAGTCTTGTCAGGTATCTAATTCACGAATAAACCTGCAAAAGTAGTAAAAATTGAAATAACTGCAGATGTTGAAAATCAGAAAGAAGAACAGAAATTTCTGGAAAACTGAGTTCTGACGAAGGGCCACTGGACCTGAAACATTAATTCTGATTTCTCTCCATAGATACTGCCAGACCTACTGAACTTTTGCAGCAATTTCAGTTCTTTCAGCAAAAGTAGTAAATGGTTCTGGATAGTTTATAGTATTGACAGTGATTTTAAAATCACAGGATTAGAACCCCTGGTTTTAAAAAGCTTATTTTTGTGATAAACTCATTTTCTGCCCCAGTGATAAACCTGCACCAAGTTACCATTCGTAAATATAATCAAATAATTGTTGTTAATGTTCGGGAGAAAAAAATTCATCGAATTGCAAAACACTGTTAGATTGTGCTGGCTCATGGGAGATTTTGCATTCAGCAATATGCAAATAGTTTCCAGCAGAAATTGAGCAAAACATTTAATCCAGAAAATGACTGGTATTTTGAGCTCATTTTACAACCAGGTCACTGATTGTAGCTCTGAAATTGTGTAATATTTCACGTATGAGATATAAAGGGAAAGAAAGGAGTATAACCACATCATGATGAGGTCTAACAGATTAAGAGAAAGATTGCCAGGTCTGTTATTATTTTGTATTTGAACTGGGCTACACTTGGTATTAACTGACATGTTCTTAAATACAATGGCATTTGTGTCTGAACACTCCAAGATTTTTACAAGTGCTCAAGGTATTTGAAATCAATAGTAACAGCAATAAGAAAGGAAGCGTGAAATTACACCGCATTAAGACTTGTATCTACCAAATGCTACAATAAGGTTGAATGGTCAGAAATAAAATACCAGATGTCTTGGTTCAAACTCTGGTCTGCCAACTGTCTGCCCCAGGCTGGAAGAATAAAACAGAACCTGGTTCTGGAGCCAAAACCTATTCCTTTCTACAATTGATAAATAAAGCTCTACATCTTTTCTGATGTCTTGGCAATGTTTCCGCCTTCCAACCACATGCTTTTAGCAGATTAGCTGTTCGCCCAAAAAAAATGGTAATTTTTCTTTCTCTCATAATTGGGCTTCAGGACTTTGGAAGTAGTTGCCAGGATGTATTTATTAACAGAAAGATTTGAAATGTTTGCTCCTATCTGACACGTCAATCAGTTGGAATGAGTCTCAATGAAGTGTCCAGGGAGCCACAGCAATCCAAACACTTAGACTTTATTGTACATGACACTCTAATTGTCGAGCCAATGCCTTGTGGCTTATTAGTGAATGCTTGAATCAATCATGGTTACAATTGTTTTTCTGCCACTATTGCAGTAGATATTTTTCCTAACTGATGTTATCTCTGTGTGACAAAACTGATTGAGTCAATGTGAACAGTTTTGTGAAATCTGTATCTGATTCATGGAAAATATGTAGCTCAAATGCAAATTGACGATGTGCATACTTAAAGGGATAATTTTCCAGGTATAAAGCAGAGAATGATTATCTGGTTGTGCCCCTCTGTCATTTAGTGAGTTTTCAGTGCCATATTGCAGCAATGATGACTTACATTTACATGGCACCTTTAACAGAATAAAACATCCCAAGGTAATTCACAGGGGAGCTACCAGACAAAATTTGACCAAGTCAAATTTGAGGAGACATTAGGGTCACGTGACCAAAACCAGGTTAATTGTGCAGCTTTTAAGGAGCAATGTTAATGGAGGAGAGAAAGGTAGAAAGGTTTAGGGTGGTAATGCCAGTCTTTAGGGCCTTGGGAAATGAAGCACGACTTACAGTGATGGAGCAATTAAAACTGAGGATGCTCAAAAGGCCAGAATTTGAGGAGTGTGGAGAGCTCGGAGGGTCATGGGACCCTCTCTGTGTGAATTCATGCAGGGATTTAGAAACAAAAATTATATGTTACAGGTATGAAATGAACAGAGATGCTTTTCTGTAGGCAAGAATGGATGAGTTTTAATAACTCACTCATCCAAAGCAGCAAAACTGGTATCACCACTTCCTTAGCTTTGCGTTTAACTTTGTATTTGCGCTTCAGAAGATGTCAAACTTCTGCTGTTACCTAAAATCTAAACTCACTTAAGTGTTTATCCTTTAATTTTTAATCAAGATTATATTTTTCCTTTTCAGGCTATTAGTGCAGAACCCCTCTCAGTGTGTAGTAGGAGACAGCAGTACTGCTGTTCATTATAACCAGCGCATTTACATCCGAGGCTCTGCTTAAATCTAATTGAAAAAATCAAAGGAGTTGGGCAAAATCAATGTCAAAATACATGAAGGTGAGTCTGGAAAATGTTTAACTTACTAACTGGCTCATAATATTGGATTCAATTCTATCAACCAATAACAGGTGTCTATGTTCTATAACAGGTCAGTGAAACTCTTGAAGTCAATTCATGGTTTTGTTTGTTTGGTTTAAGTTGACTTAAGTGACTTGTAACCAACCTCGCAATGGACTCCTCTCAAACAGATTGCGTAATTCAGACAGAATGATATATTGCATACAAAACTGTTCCCTTCAACATCAATGGTACTGAGGAAACTTGCCAGGCGTATAATCATTTCTTGAAAGAGTACAGAGATCTCTACTGCATGGGGTATTGTCTGAGAATGTAAAACGATGAATCATATAGTCATGTGGTGACAGAAGCATTCTGCCCATGGTGAGCAGAACTCTGTAATCAAATGGCGCTGGCTGCTGAGTAATTGTATTAACATATATTGTACCATTATCACCAAATAAAGGCAAATACTTGGAACATAAGAAGGAGGAGCTGGTGTAGACTATATGGTCCCTTGAGGCTGCTCCACCATTTAATATGATCTTGACTGATCTTCTACCTTGACTCCACTTTGTCAGCTGCTACCCATCTCCCTTCATTCCCAGATAGACCTCTCTATCCTGTATTCGTGAGCACGTGTTTCTTCCATCAAATCAATCTAATGGGCCCAGATTCATTCAAACAAAAGATTTCTTTCACAAAACAATATTTTGGGGACCAGTACATTCATCATTTGGGAGATGACATGTAGTGAGTGTGGTTTGGGAGGACCCTACAGTTCCTGATGCAGTCAATCACCTCACTCATTTCTGGGTCAGTTGTGGACCCATTGATAGAGATTGATCACTGCGATTGATCAGTGACTCTATCAGGCTGTTGGAGACTGAGCAAGATGAACTTTGGATCTTTCTGTGTCTAGCAGTTCCGACAAGACTGGGAAAAGCAGCTAATGTACCAGTATTCTCTACCTGTAGTTTTCTTTTTCACTTGCCACTTGCATCTTCTCATAGAAGGAATAGGCCTGGTTTCCCTCCCAGTCTCTCAGATCAATTCTCAGCGAGTACTGTCGCCGGTTGGTTTGAAGGAAGATCATCTCATTGCCGAGCCAGTATTCTCCAGCTGGATTCCCAAAGCCCTACCAAAAAAGCATAATAATGTCTGTACACCAGCTCAAACGTTCAAGGGAAGACATTTGTTCCATCAACAAAAAGCACAATGGTGCATTCTTTGCAAATACATGAACAATTTCACAGAATTTGATGCAGGTGTGATGTTTCCTGCAGAAAGATGTTCAAAACAAGGGCTGTGGATGTGGCATTTCCTGCAACACACCGGCAGCTGAAGGCAGTTCAGGGTCCAAACCACTGTTTCTACATTTTTTTTAAAAATGGAGATTAAGTGAATACTGGAAATCTGAAACAAGAAAATGAAACATTGGAACTGAGTTTCAATACAGGGTTCATTCCAGAATGTTAACCGATCTTCTCTCTTTTGGATTCTGCCTGAACTGGTGTGAAATTCCAACACTTCCTGTTTAATTAATTGTCATTCATCTGCTATTTAACACCCAAAATCTAGCCATCAAGTACAGAGACAAGTAATCATACCTCACAGGTGACCATTTAGCCCACCTTGTTGTGCTAGCTCTTTGAAAGAGCTAACCAATTTCCCTGCTCTTTCCTGGCCATTCTAATATTTCCTTTCCCAGTCTTTATCCAATTCTCTTTTGAAAGTTACTATTGATATTATTACTTCCACTGTCCTTCTCAGGCAGTACATTCCAGATCTCAAGAGATTACTGAATAAAAATCATTCCATACACATCCCCCTTATTCTTTTGCTAATTGACTTAATTCTACATCCTCTGCTGATTGGCCCTCCTGTCAATAGAAACAATGTCTCCCCAATTCCTCAAATTAAAGCCTGCATTTTGTTTATATATACCCCTTATTAAATACCTCTCGTAAACTCCTCCAAAAAGAACAATCCCAGTAGGTTGTAAACTAACAAAAAACTTATCTTTCTTTGGTAAATTTAATGTTGGAAAATTTACCCTAGGAACTTCACAGAGAGGATATTAGTCCAAGAAAGATGATGAATTGATAATCAGATATTAGGAGGGGCAAATAAAACTTGATGAAAGCTTTAAGAAAGATCTGAATGGAGGGGAGGATTACAAAGAAGAGAAGATAAAAGAGAGAATTCCAGAGCATGGGGTCTACACAACTGAAGTCACAGCATCCACTGCTGGGGCAATAAGAATTGGGTAGATGCAAAAGAAAGTTAAGATGGAGGAATGTGGAGTTTTAAGGCAAAGTGAGGAAAATGTAAACAAGAATGAGAGCCAAAACAACATTAAACTCAATTCAGAGAGGTTAACCACAATGGTGTGCGTGAATAACAATCTAGCATATGGGAGTTAATTACAATAAATAGTTCAGAACAAGAACATTCCTTCAGGGAACCATAGTAACGATGAAATACAACTCTGGTTAAAATATATTTCTTTGTGCTTCTTTCCTTTTTATCTTGTAGAGTTCAACCCGACATAAGCTCATTGCAAGTTGCCAACTTGGAACTGTTAAATGGTTTTAGATGTGTCAGGCTGTACATGATAAGTTTGATGAGCACAAATTGTACAAGACAGGAGACCACAGAACTTTTCAGAGTAAATACTGAGATTGTTCTGGGGGAAAGAGGTGGGGGTGAGTGGCAAATGAAATTTTAACCCTCACCAAATCCAGGCTCAAACCAAATTGACCCCGGTGTGATTTAACCCTGCTCAATCTCACTGCCTCCATGTGGATTCCTCCTTCACCATTTTTTTTATTCATAGAATCCCTACAGTGTGGAAACAGGCCCTTCAGCCCAACAAGTCCACAGTGAGCATCCCACCCAGACCGATCCCCCCCTATAACCCACATAATATACACATCCCTGACCACTACTGGCAATTTAGCATGGCCAATCCACCCAGCATGCACATCTTCGGACTGTGGGAGGAAACCAGAGCACCCAGAAGAAACCCACACAGACACAGGAGAATGTGCAAACTCAACACAGACTGTCGCCCAGAGGTGGAATTGAACCTGGGTCGCTGGTGCTGTGAGGCAACAGTGCTAACCACTGAGCCAACGTGCCCCTGAGTAGACAAGAGGGACACCCAGAAGGCAATGGAACTTTCTTTAAACGCATAATTTATATCATCAGGGACACCTCACCACTCCCCAGTGAGATCATCTGAGTCCTATGTTCAATTTTCAGAAAGAAGACCAAGCCACTTAACAATGCACCATTCATCAATGAATGCTTAATAAATTTGAAAATCTAAAATGAGGTAAAGAGATACAGTTAAATTCTACTTAAAGGTAACATTTCGTTAACGACCTTATACCAGCGCCTGGTCAACAATAGCATTGATGAAAGTTAGGCAATAAATGTATCATTCTTTTCTGAAATTACCGATCATTTCCTTTCATGTGTCTATTAAGAAAACTTGCCAAGATTTTACATTACTAACATTAACCCAATAAAACAAACAATTTAGATATAGATTCAGGCAGGTCTCCATAGTGCAATCATTAAAATGGATGAGGGTATCAAGTTACACAGCCATTACAATATTATTCGAGTCAATCTCAAGGAAGTCTTCAGCAATGATCTTGTTCTTCTCTTTTTGCATCAGAGACTGAGAGCACTTGTTTCCACAGCTGCTTCCATACTCTATTGTATTTAACATAGCTGTGAACATAGGGTATGTACAGGCAGTAGGAACCTATCTCTGATTCAGATAACCTGGGTTCAAGTCTAACCTCATATCATTTTGAACAGTTGATTAAAAATAGTTTTAACTTTATCTTTGAAACCTTGAGAAATCCAATCAAAAAAAGCCCCAACTTGTACTCTGAGTATTAAAATGAACCAGTGTTTTGCACGGTCACCATTTTGAAATGTCATCGACAGCTCAACGTATATACCACAATTTACAGTACCTGAATAATCTTCACTCAACACTCTAATAATGCATGCTGTCTGACACTAAAGCTCTTCTGTGAGAAATATGCTTGTAAACAGCCCATACGTGTGTTATGATGTGTTTTGTTGTTGCTTTAATATCTTAAGACCACAAGACATAGGAGTGGAAGTAAGGCCATTCGGCCCATCGAGTCCACTCCACCATTTTGCACTCTTCCCTTAATGTTTGAAGAACTGGAAGGATTCTTAGGCTACTTCAAACTCTGACAAACTGGTGTCAATATTATTTTTGGATCTTTAGTTGTCGTTTTGGAATCAGCATGATCCTCAGAGCAATGGACACTCCTATTAGTTGTGACAGGAGTGCTTCTTCCATTGACCATCACCACCTTTCCCCCAGTGGACATGATGGTGATGATGAGGGCACATCCTACACTGCTAGGTCAGGTGTGGTCTCCGCAATGCATATGGTGAGGGGTCGGTGCCACCTACCAGATACGAGGATCCCAATTAGATGCTAATTTAGAATTCCAAATTCTCGGCGCTCCAATTTCCACTTTCTGGGACTTCCCGGAGTGGGATGCAAGCCCTTCACCTGCTGACTCAGACAACAGGCAGCCCCCCTCTTGAGTTCTGCCACTATCTGCCTAATCCGGCAGGATGGTAAGGTCAAAGTGAGAATTGAACCAAACTGGTTTTGATCCTTTGGATACTCAGAGATTTGTTTTTAAAAAATCTGTTATCAATTTGTGGTTAGATATTCCGAATACTTTATAGGATTACAAGAAATCCTAATACTTAGGCATGGCATTTCATAACATAATTGAAGTTTATTTTCCCATTGAGTGTAGACCATTGCAACTGAATGTCAAGCAGTGGCTAAGGAATTTTGGCCAGTCTTGTCCAGATTTATGCTCAGTCCCATCATAATTCTGGTGTTTTCATTTAGCGCAAAGGCTTGTTTGCGTTTTAACCCTTTACTGACAAAGCAGCAGTCGTCAATTGCTCATTCTCACTCACTGATAAAAGAAATGTCCAACACCAAAACTCACTCCTGCTCATCCCACCAAGTGGTACCTAACACCTGGAATTCTCTCCCAGGGAAGGTGGTATATAAAGGAGTGGAAATTATGCTGCAATTGTACAGAAATCTATTCAGAGCCCATTTCTGGTAGTTCTTCTTGATCTGGGTACCAGACCTCAAGAAGGCCATATTGGCCTTGAAGAGGATGGAGTATAGATTCACCAGAATGATACCAGGGTTTAAAAGAAAATTTAAATTAGGTTTCATAGATGACGCTTCTATTCCAAATTTGTATATATGTACTGAAAATGCATTAGCTGTGACCTCATTAATCTTGAAGGTGTGTTTCGGGATATTATTTCTGTGTGTAGAGCTGTGTATCAATTATTCTGAAAGAAAAATACTTTAAAACATTCAATTTAATAGAAAATTAATAATTCTTGGGGAAGTTGATGAACTCTTCTAATTCCGCTGCTATGTCAAATAGCCTTTATAATTACATAAATACAGGAGATGATGTTACCTCTTAACAGCGGCACCTAATAAATGAGAGTTTGTGAGAATGAGAACACAGCCTGTGAAAGTCAAAAGTATCAAAAAAAAATCTCAAGGGAGGTGTTGAAAATGAAAGTATTTTGTACCCTGCTGTATTCCTTTGATCTTAAAAGAATAAAGGAGATTTGTTTGAGGTGTTTGATAGGGCAGCTAGTGATAAACTACTTCCCTTGGTGGAATGAAGATTCCAGAACAAAAGGATGGGGGTCAGGACCTTAAAACTGGAGCCAGACTATTCAAAGGTGATGTCAAGCAGCACTTCATCAAAACAGAATGAGAATCTGGAACTCAGCATCAACAACAAATTGCAATTATGTAGCACATTTAATGTAAAAGAATGCTGATGCTGCATAGGACCATTCTCAAACAAAATTGGACAACAAGCTACCCTGAGAAATACTTGGACAGGTGACCAGGTTTGGTCAAAGAAGCAGAAGTTACAAAGGGCAGCATGGTGGCTCAGTGGGTAGAACTGCTGCCTCACAGTGCCAGAGACCCAGGTTTGATTCCACCCTCGGGCAACTGTCTGTGTGGAATTTGCACATTCTCCCTGAGTCTGCGTGAGAGTCCTCCAGGTGCTGTAGTTTCATCCCACCATCCAAACCTGTGCAGGTTAGGTGGATTGGCTATGGTAAATGCAGGGTTACGGGGAGTGGGTTTGCGTGGGATGCTGTTCAGAGGGTTGGTGTGGACTCAATGGGCTGAATGGCCTGTTTCTGTGCTGTAGTAACCTGTGATTTTAAAGGCTATAAGGAGAGGTGGAGGTGTGTTTTATGAAAGAAATTCCAGTGTTTTGGGCCTGGACAGCTAGTGCACAGACCACATAAGATATTAAGGTCACAGAAGCAAGGTGGGTAGATGGAGTTTAAACAAATTGAACAGTAAAACATGCTGAATGGCCTCTTCCTGTTCCCATGTCACTAAACAAAGGTTAAACAATCATGATTCTCCAGAATATTTCGGACTTAAAGTTTCAGCTAATGTGAATGAATACTGTTTCTCTCATCAGTTGTATGTTTTTGTTTCACTCAATCCACGTCACGTACATTGACTGAAAGGTCTCACTTACCATTTTATATTCTTTCCAGGTCCGGTGAAAATCTACACTACCATCTCTTCTGTGCTGTATGACCATCCAACCACCTCCTGCTGTCTCCATGTTACAGTACACCTGTGGAAAAAGACACTGAGTGGTTAGACACAACTGCGGGACAGAGAGAGAGAGAGCTGGGTGAAAGCTTCAATCAGTTTATGCAGCGATATCTTCCAGACCAATCTTAATCATAGGCTTTAGGGTAGTAATGTTATTGATATCATTAATTTAACAAAGATAAGAATAACATAGATGCATTTAAGAGAAGATAGATAAACACATGATGGAGAAAGGAACAAAAGGAAGTGTGAAGGTGAGATAAAGTAGAGAGGGAGGAGGTTTGTGTGGGCCATCAATACCACCGTGGACCAATTCGATTGACTGGCCTGTTCCTGTACTTCAGGCTTGATATGAATCTCAAAGTAGATTGATATGAAGAATAATCCCCCACTTACTGTTCTTATAATTGAAAAAAGTGTCTTTCTGTAATAAAGTAAGTGTTTTACTTCTGAAGTGGAAGAGATTAGATGAGGGAGGCTGAAGAGTACATCATTTCTCAAAATATCCCCAAGAGATTTTAACATTGGTGTCCCACTGATATATTTGTACAGTAACTTTCACACAGGTCATTTATGCTGAGACGCTGGCTTCAGACTCGAGCTAAACCCATCGCTCAATGTTGACAGGTACTTACAAAACAATAAAAGCTCCTAGAGACTCAGCTTGTTAGCATCAATGTGATGGATGTCAGTGCTGGGGAACTGAATACATCTCCCAGACACTGATCTTAACTCTTCCCTACTGCTGCTTGAAGCTGGAGTCGGGGTGGGGGAAGTGCAAGGGACTGCAGTTTGAATAAAATCTCATCCCTACATAATCCCACTGTCTTCCCACTAGGACTTGGTTATGAATCATTGGAGTGGGTGAGGAATAGACAGCCACAGATGGTCCTTCTGTAAACACGCAGATGCTAAATGGGGCTGTCTCCCCCCTGTCCCCGCAAACCAAGGCAAAACCCCCTCAGGTGTGGCCTGTGGATAAGGAGAGTCCCAGCATGGTAAATTTAATTGACGTTATTTTTGGAGTTTCTGTATCTGGGCCAAGAGGAGCAAAATATTTGGACCTCGTAAGGAATCCTCAAGTCTCCCATGCCTTGGTCAGTAATTGGATTTAATGTGCAATCTTTGAACATGGAGACAGAGGTTTAGGGAAGGAATTTCAGGGCTGAGGGCCTCAGCATGAAGGCACAGACACAACGGTGAGTCACTTAAAATCAGGGATGCTCAAGAGGCCAGAACTGGAGGCCGCAGATATACAGAGAGTTGTGGGGCTAGAGATTGCAGAGATAAGGTAGGACAAAGCCATGTAGGGATTTCAAAACAACACATTCTGTACATTTCAGACAATTCTTATGTACAACAAAGGGATTCAGACACGTGAACATCAATTGCTATTCTGAAGAAATCAGCCCAGATTCCTATTTCAATGTGCCAGCAGGTATTTTTCTTGCCATTAACACATGACTAATGTCATGGCAAACAGCCAGAATGGTCACATATTTCTCGTAATATCATTGTTGGGAGCTTACTCCTAACAGTACAGCTGTGAGCAGCTGGTTAATGTGAAGTTAATAGCCTGTACTGGATTCAAGGAAGTTTAATAAGTGTCGATAATGTTATTCCATCAGATATAATCCTACCAAGAGGCATTGGGTGTGAGTATTCTGTACTCGAGAGGGTCAAATTACATCATACACCAAAAGTGTGAAACTTGGCACAACCAAGTGACTAAATTAAAGTCTCTTTACTTTCTCCCATTAGTTTTTCATTTAAATCTTATGATTTGAATCAAATAAGTACAGTGTAAATGATGGTGAAATGTGGTGCTGAGATCAATGAGGTGAGACTGGGAGAGGCTGATATAGAATCGTATTCAGAACTGTTCCATCAGAGAGGGTGAATTTCTTTTCATTCATCCACGGGATGAGGGCATCGCTGACTATGCAGCATTTATTGTCCATCCCTAATTGCCCAGAGGGCAGTTAAGAGTCAACCACATTGCTGTGGGTCTGGAGTCACATGTTGGCCAGAATGGGTAAAGCTGGCAGTTTCCTTCCCTGAAGGACATTAGTGAACCAGATGGGTTTTTCCAACAATTGACAAAGGATTAATGGTTTCATAATTCGCAGCTTAATTTCTTCCTTTTACAAATTCATGTGATTTCTGTCTGATGGTAGTAGGCAGTTTTAAGCAGAGTGAAGTTTCAAGAGGATGAGGAATGCAGAATGGATGGGATGTTTCAGACCTATAGTATTTAACTCCTTGTTTTGCTACCAGAACAGACTGGTAAAAGCGCAAAAGGTAGGTGTTAGGAGGCAATGATTGGACGGCTCTTGGCCATTCATTGACTTCCAAATAATTGGTAAAATTGGGAGTCTTTTGGGAGTGGAAATGTAAGAGGACAGGAGGATGTAGTGAAGGGCTCATTATACCTTTACTCTAAGAATATTGACCATGTGCAAAAGAAACTATGTCATTATGACATCAGATCACATGGAAGTGTAAGGGTGTCCGTAAGGTTCCAGAAAGATGTCCTCTCTTGCTGTGCCTTGTAAATGGTTATGGTAACGAAAGCTTGTCAGTCCACTTTATTAAGCAGAGGGTTTCTAACATGTTGGGATGGTAGCAGTTACAAGGGGAAATGGGAACTGCACCCTCCATTGCTTCTTGTTGTGACAGGGATGTTCCACATCAGTGTCTACAATGCTCAACCAGCAATGCTGAATACTAAGCATTACATTTATATGGCCACTTTCAAGCGATTTGCTAGAGCAGCAATAGGCAATTGCAACCTACCTTGAGAACAGACCTTCCCTGTTTGCAACTGTCCACGAAGTACATTTCTTCCGGGTGCTCTGTGTGTGTGTGTGTGTGTGTGAGAAAGCTCTTTAGGGAAAAGGTTATGCTTAGGTCCCAATCCGGTCAGGCCCATATTCAACATTCCCAAATGTTTAATCTATAATAAGCCAACAAAAGCCTGCAAATGAAACCCATTCTGAATCCATGAGCACTCATACCACCTCACAGCAAAGAGAAAGAGGAAACCGTAAAACTTCTAACAACATAATGCCTTGGCAAAGCTCAAGGCTGAGCATCAAAAGATGCTTGAACAAATCAAAGTTCAATAAGAATTGGAGCAGTCCAACTACTTCAAAGAGACTGTTGAAGTAAAGCCCCAGCTACTATCAATCATAATACCATCAAACCTTGGAGACTAAAAAAAAGGCTACAGAGATACATTGATGGAGGAAGAAGTCTCTGTTTCACAGTGGTATTCAGAGCTTCAAGATCACTATTAGGTGTAGAAAACATTCTGTAGCAATTAGTAAATGATGATCTTACATTTAAAAAGGACACTGTTGAGAGAGAGAAGCAAAAATCTTCATTTATGTTTGCACAAGATCATCAGGTGATAGCAAGACCTTGTTAGGAATAGAGATCATCTGCAGAAAAAAGCCTGAGAAATACATGTGGACACATAGCCACATTGCAATCCAGCTTGCAGCCCATAGTACATCATAAGAAATTCTTCTAGCTCCTGGTGCAGAAGTCTGTTTCTTCATTGTTGATGAACACGTCTACTTTCTGATGGAGTTCAAGAAAAGCTTTTGGCTAGGGAGAAGCTGCCATTTGACTCCAACCCTGCGTTCACCATTCCAGATAATTATAAGGGAATAAATAGAAATATGTCCTCCAAGAGAGCTGAGAATGCTGTTGGAAAATAATACCTCAGACCAGAGTTAAAGGTAGGGATGGGGGTGGGGAGTAAGTTAGATTAAAGAGATAAATGCTCAGAGTTAAACGGTAATAGTTAAAATGTGTACCTGAAAGAACTTTGGAGAGGGGGGTGCAATATGTAGTACGAGGTTATTTATACTTTTATTCCAAGAAGGCTACTGAGCAGGTATGAATGGAGCTATGTCATAGTAACATTCCAGAAGGATGTTACCTTTTGCCCTACTTTATAAATACATTTGTTTAATAAAACTTATTAATGTTCACTCACAAGAGTGTAGACACCATCACATTCTGGTAGTTGGGGGAGGGAGGTGCAGAGCAGCTGGAGATAGGGAAAAGGACACATAAGGGGAGGAGAAGTATGGCAGAGACTAGGGGAAAGGAATATATAGGGAGAACATTGTGGAGGAAATCTGTCTCCAGAGGGAGAGGGGAGTTACTCCAGGTCTGGGGAGACAGCTAATTCCCTTGAGGGATTTGGAAGATGCTCGTACTCCTGCTAATCATACATGGGGAAGCTGTGAAGTCATCCGGGAGGCCGGAATTTATCCTAAACTCTAGGCCAAGCAGACACTCGGACGTCACACAGAGATTCTTTCTGAGATTCATTCCTGTTCCTCCAGCATTCGCTATAATAATTCAAGGGTGGATTTTTCTGAGCTGCTTCAGTTCCAGCACCCGTGGGATTGGGCAGGGTGTGAATGGTGTATGGTATCACGCAAATTGGTGATCCATGTCTTATTTACATCATGGGACCAAAATTTTCATTTTGAAAGGGGCCAATCATTTTAATAAAGCAGTGCATTGTTCATTTGACTGTTGAGCTTCCCAGAATGGCAGCAGCCATATTATCGGTAAGGCACTTGGCAGTCAGTTTGAAGGCTGTTTATCCTCTCTGTTAAAGTCAATTGTGTGGCAAAGTAACTTAACCTTCCACTCACCCTGTTTCTGCTGGTAGTCCCCTTTCATTATTATATCCCAGTAATTTCAGCACTGTGGAGTAATCTAGTTAGAGGCTCAGACTTAACTGCTCATCAATATAACTTGCTAAAATTTAACTGGGACTGCATAGTAGGCTTTGCACTAATGATCATGCAGGCAATGGCCAGAGAACAAAGTGCATTTCTAAAGTGCATTTAGTGTACCAAAACATCCCAAAATCCTCCACAGGACTGTTCAGAAATTGACACACTAAGTCAGATAACCAACAACTTCCTCAAAGAGCTAAGTTTTAAGGAGTATCTTCAGAGGAAAGAGGGAAAGACAGATTAATAGAAGGAATTCCTGAGTTTAGGTCCAGGCAGCTGAAAACAAAACTTTCGATGGTAGAGCAAAGAGCATGGGAGAAGCTAGAATTGGAAGAGCACAGAAAGACAAAGAAAACACATGTTTAAACTTGGGAGCAGCACCTCTAATTAAAAGCCAGTTTAGAGCTTAGAATTAAACTGAAGGCCATTGTCAATGTGATGCACTTCACATGTAGACAATTAATCATTTAGATAACAAAAGCGCATTTTGAACACTTCTTGTAAGTTTGCTAAACAAGTTGGAATATATGTATCAACGGCAACAATTATTTGTGACTTTCAAGCAAATGTCTATATTTAAGAATTTATTCTTGAAATGTAGGAATTGACAAACAAATTAAATAACTGCTTCGTAATTCAAGGTGCAAAGTGAGCACATGAACTAATTTCTGGTTGATTTAATCCTGGCGTATTTGCAATGCTCTCTAGTTCTCCTGTCTCAAGTTTCAAAGCCTGTCTCTGTCTGTTTGCATATGCATGTGTGTGTGGGGTTGCTGGTCACTATAAATTGATTTTGACTCTGTACTATGTCATGTAATGGGACAAGTCACCAGGGCTTAAGACTATAAAGAACCACGCAGGAAGGAATGCCTTTTCACTTTGCTCATATCTGGTTCAAAAAAAGGAAGGAATGATTATTTTATTCTCCCAGACATAACAAACAAACCTGAGAATATTTGACTTTCAGCACTGGAAAATCACACAACATTCATTATGAACATTTCACCATCATTGGCTCTGGTTCAGATGTACCGCACTAGACTATGAGCCAGCAAGAGAGTATGGCATTGAGAATGAATTTCCCATCCTCCCCATGACCCCTCCCAACATTACTTTTCAGTTGACAAACTGACACTGAAGTGTCCAATATAGAGTGCTGGTTTTTTCCAACAGGTAATGTGACATTCCACAATACTGAGCCATCCTTGGAGGTGGTCTGAATCTATCCTTGGCCCAACTTAAATACTTCAACATCTGTTGTTGGATCCTTCTCTATATTGGAAGAAAAACCTGTCAGAGCTTATGCCTTGCACACTCCAATAGGTATCTTGTCTATTTTCTACAGTAATTTAGGTTTAATGAAGAGATAGCTGGAGACATGAGTAATAAAAGCACAAAGATTAGATATCACAACGCACTAGAGCAGCAAGGTGAAGTGGAGTAAGAGAGCTCTTCTCAGCTCCACATTAATAATGCTGCCATCTTGCACTTGTGAACCCACTCCATGGCCTTCCCTTAAACATACTGTGTCAGTTTTGCACTTTCCCATGCCCACTGAAATGCCACACAGGACATGGCTAGCGCTTGCAGTATGCCTTTCATCTTTTGATGATGCGAAAGGATCAATATATCCCAATCCTCCGGACCATCCCTTCCACCAATTGGTTTGTGTCCCATACCTAGCGCCAATGAATTACCTAAGTGTCAAACTAAGTTCTACCATGCAATTCTTACCTTCTTAGGCTCTGACATGTTATTGATGCGAATGGTGTAGACCCCACTTGTGTTGTGACCACTCTGATAGGCTTCTGCACAGTCCCGGAACAGTTTCTCCTCTTTAGTGCCTTTCATTACAACTGGAGAGAGAAAAGGTGCAACTGGTCATACAGGGTTCTCTCAGGGTCTGGAGAGAAGTCTCATTGAATGGGGAAATAAGCTAACACATCTCCAACTGAAGATGGAGTACGTGGTCTGTTTGAGTGACATTGTTTTCTTCAGATTCCAGAGCACTGACTAGCTGTACTAAACTACAGTTGGAAATGGGCTTTGCTCCTCTGATTTTATCAATCCTGCCAAGTTCTCTGTCCAGGTAAACACTCAAATCAGTGTGGCATCAACTAGCTGTTTTTATTTCTAGTTCCCCCACCCAACAGCTACAACAATTGCTTTGTCAGGGATGCCTTCTTTTGGATAAGACATTAAAATGCGATTGCACCTGCCCACTCAGATGAATGTAAAAGATCCAGAAAATTATTTCATACAGGAGGCAATGGTCAACTGGTAATTTCAGTTGACTAATAATTCAGAAACCCAACTTAATTATCAAAGGGCATGACCTCAAATCCTACTATGACAAATAGCAAACCTTGAATTTAATTTAAAAGATCTGGAATTAAATGCTGTTCTAATGGTGACACGTAACAACTGTTGTTCACCAATGCCCTTTGGGGAAAAACATTTGCTGTTCTTACCTGGCTTACATGTGACTGCAGGCCTGCTGCAATAAAACATAGAACATAGAACTTAGAACAGTACACCACAGTACAGGCCCTTCGGCCCACGATGTTGTGCCAAACTTTTACCCTAAACCTAAGGTCTACCTAACCTCCACCGCTACCTTATACTATCATCCATATGCCTATCTAATAGCCGCTTAAATGCCCCTAATGAGGCAAACTCCACTATCCTCTCTGGCAATGCATTCCACGCCCCTACCACTCTCTGAGTAAAGAACCTACCTCTGACGTCTTCCCGATATCTACCTCCTTTCACCTTAAAACTATGTCCCCTCGTAAAAGCTACCTCCACCCTAGGAAAAAGTTTCTGGCTGTCTACTCTATCTATACCTCTGATCATTTTGTACACCTCTATCAAGTCACCTCTCATCCTTCGTCATTCTAAACAGAAAAGCCCTAGCTCTCTCAACCTTTCCTCGTAAGACCTTCCCTCCATTCCAGGCAACATCCTGGTAAATCTCCTCTGCACCTTTTCTAACGCTTCCAAATCTTTCCTGTAATGAGGTGACCAGAACTGGATACAATACTCCAGATGTGGCCGAACCAAGCTTTTGTATAGCTGGAGCATAACTTCACGGCTCCTGAACTCAATCCCTCTATTAATGAAAGCTAATGTGGTTGAACTTTACATGTCCTCTGAAATGAAACAGCAAGCCACTCCATAGTATCAAAGTGCTACAGGGTGTAAAGAAAGGAATGAAACTGACCAACCACATGACAATGACCTAGGCATGAGAAACAACAACGGCAGACACAGCTCTGTCAACTCTGCAAAGTCCCCTCAACTAACATCTGGGGGCTTCTGCAAAAATTGTCAGAGCTGTCCCACAGACTGGTCAAGCAACTGCTTGAGATAGTGATAATCATGGAAACACAGATTACAGACAATGTCCCAGTCATCGCCATCGCTTTCATCATCCCTGGGCTTATTCTGACCCATCAGCAGGACAGTCCCAGCAGAGGTGGCAGCATAGTGTTATTTACTTGGGAGGAAATTGCTCTGCGAGGCCTCAATATTGACTCTGCACCCCTATAAAACACATAGCATCATGTCAAACATGGGCAAGGAAACTTGCAGCTGGTTATCACTTACTACCAACATTGTTAGATGCATCTGTCTATGCTAGTATTGGTAGCAGTGACCATGCACAGTCCTCACGGAAACAAAGTGCTGATTTCACAATAAGATAACCTCCATCGTGTTGTATGGCCAATGGAACAGATTTAGACTGATCAACCCACTCAAGGCTAGGCACCCATTGGTAACTGTGGGCACAATGGTAATCAACCAAAATTTGTGACCTTATGATCTTGCATATACCCCACTCCACTATTACCATCAAGCGAGGAGGTCAACCTTGGTTCACTGAAGAGTGCAGGATGGTAGATCAGGAACAGCACCACGCATGCTTAAATAAATTGTCAACCTGGAGAAGCTACAAAACAGGATTACTTGCATACCAAGCAGCAGCATGCAATAGACAGCTTTAAGCAATGCCACAGCCAATGGATATGCAGGTCTGCCACAAACAACTGCAAATGGTGGTGGACAATTAAAAAACTCACAGAAGGTGGAGGTTCCAAAGTGTCTGAATCTTCTCTGATGAAGGTACCCATTACACTAGTGCTAAAGATTTGCATCTATCTTCAGCCAGATATGTCAAATGGATGATCCATCTCAGCCTCCTACAGAGATCCAACAGAGGATCCTAGCATCACAGAGGGCAGACTTCAGCCAATTCAATTCACTCCACATGATATCAGTTGGAGGCACTGGATAGTACAAAGGCCCTGACAACATTCTAGCAAGAATACTGAAGACTAATACTTCAGACTTTGCAGCTCCCCTGGCCAAGCTCTTCCAGGACAGTTACCACACTGGCATCTACTTGACAATGTCAAAAATTGCGCACATATGCCCTATGCACAAAAAGCAGGACAAATCCAGTCAATGGCCAATTACTATCCATTGGTCTGCTCTTAATTATCTGCAAAGCGATGGAAGGAGTTGTTAACAGTGTTATCAAGCATCACATGTAAAGGAATAACCTGCTCACTGAGGCTCAGCTTCAGTTCCACCAAGGCCACTCAGCTCATGACCTCATTATAGCCATGATCCAAACATAGACTAATGAGCTGAATTCCGGGGGTGAGGTGTGAGCAACTGCCCTTAATATCAAGGCAGTGTTTGATCTGGTGTGGGATCAAAGACCACTAAAAAAAACGGAGTCAATGGGAGCAGGGGAAATATTTCCATTCTTTAGACTCATAACTTTATAAAGGAAGATGGTTTTGGTTGTTGGAGGTTAATCATACTCAGCAAGTGCTCCTCTGAGTAGTGTGCTAAGCCCAACCGTCTTCAGCTACTTTATCATTGGCCTTTCCTCTTTAAAAGGTCAGAAGTGGAGATGTTCATTGATGATTCCACAATGTTTAGCACCATTTATGACTTCTCAGACACCAAATCATTCCATGTCAACATGCAGTGAGACATAGATAACACCTAGGTTCATACTGATCAGTGGCAAGTAGCATTCATGCTACACAAATGCCAGGCAATGACCATCTCTGACAAGGGAGTATCTAACCATCACCTCTTGACAATCAATGGCATTACCTACACTGAATCCCAACCATGAACATCCTGGGAGGTTACCATCGATCTTAAGCTGAACTGAACCAATCATGTAAGTACTATCGCTACAAGAGCAGGTCAGAGGCTGGGAATTTTTTGACATATAACTCACCTTCAGTCTCCTGAACAAATCTATGATGTACAAGTCTGGAATGTGATGAAAGACATTCCACTTAGCTGATAGGGGCAGTTCCAGCAACAGACATTTGGAATGGGTAGGACTTGAAAATCGACTTTCTGGCCCAGGGGAAGGGGCATGACTACTGAGTCACAAGAGCACCTTGATTACTGCTTGTATTTGGACTGAATTGCTTGGTCATGAGACCAGATTATATTGATCAGGACAATTTTTATATAAAAAATTCTCTTCAGATCCACAGAGTGCCATTGAGGAGATGACTTCTTTCAATGACTTCATAGTTGGATCAATTGAATCTTGATATTTTCTATGGAAGTTGATTCCTAAATCATTCTAGAGATTTTGTTGGATGTTACTTAAGTGCCAAATTCCTCTGGGAGCTTCAATTTTGCTGTACAACATCCTGTGGGGATTATGAGATAACAAGGTGTAGAGCTGGATGAACACAGCAGACCAAGCAGCATCAGAGGAGCAGGAAGGCTGACGTTTCAGGCCTAGACCCTTCTTCAGAAATGGGGGAGGGGAAGGGGATTCTGAAATAAATAGGGACAGAGGGGGAGGCGGATAGAAGATGGATAGAGGAGAGGATAGGTGGAGAGGAGACAGACAGGTCAAAGAGGCGGGGATGGAGCCAGTAAAGGTGAGTGTGGGTGGGGAGGTAGGGAGGATATAAGTCAGTCCAGGGAGGACGGACAGGTCAAGGGAGCAGGATGAGGTTAGTAGGTAGGAGATGGGGGTGGAGCTTGAGGTGGGTGGAAGGGATAGGTGGGAGGAAGGACAGGTTAGGCAGGCAGGGACAAGCTGGGCTGGTTTTGGGATGCAGTAGGGGGAGGGGAGATTTTGAAGCTTGTGAAGTCCACATTCATACCATTGGGCTGCAGGGTTCCCAAGCGGAATATGAGGTGCTGTTCCTGCAACCTTTGGGTGGCATCGTTGTGGCACTGCAGGAGGCCCAGGATGGACATGTTGTCTGAGGAATGGGAGGCGGAGTTGAAATGGTTCGCGACTGGGAGGTGCAGTTGTTCAGTGTGAACCAAGCGTAGGTGTTCTGCAAAGCGGTCCCCAAGCCTCCGCTTGGTTTCCCCGATGTAGAGGAGGCCACAACAGGAACAGCGGATGCAGTATACCACATTAGCAGATGTGCAGGTGAACATCTGCTTGATGTGGAAAGTCTTCTTGGGGCCTGGGATGGGGGTGAGGGGGGAGGTGTAGGGGCAGGTGTAGCACTTCCTGCGGTTGCAGGGGGAAGTGCCGGGTGTGGTAGGGCTGGAGGGGATTGTGGAGTGGACAAGGGAGTCCCAGAGAGAGTGGTCCCTCCGGAAAGCAGATAAGGGTGGGGAGGGAAAAATGTCTTTGGTGGTGGGGTTGGATTGCAGATGGCGGAAGTGTCGGAGGATGATGCTTTGGATCCGGAGGTTGGTAGGGTGGTATGTGAGGACAAGGGGGATTCTGTTTGGTTGTTATTGCGGGGACGGGGTGTGAGGGATGAGTTGCGGGAAATGCGGGAGACACGGTCAAGGGTGTTCTCGACCACTGTGGAGGGGAAGTTGCGGTCCTTGAAAAACGAGGACATCTGAGATGTACAGGAGTGGAATGCCTCAGCCTGGGAGCAGATGCGGCGGAGGCGAAGAAATTGGGAATAGGGGATGGCCTTTTTGCAGGAAGGTGGGTGGGAGGAGGTGTATTCTAGATAGCTGTGGGAGTCGGTGGGCTTGGAATGGATATCGGTTACCAGGTGGTTGCCAGAGATGGAAATAAAGAGGTCCAGGAAGGAGAGAGAGGTATCAGAGATGGTCCAGGTGCACTTAAGGTTGGGGTGGAAGGTGTTGGTGAAGTGGATGAACTGTTCGAGCTCCTCGTGGGAGCACAAGGCGGCGCCGATACAGTCATCAATGTAACGGAGGAAGAGGTGGGGTTTGGGGCCAGTGTAGCTACCGAAGAGGGATTGTTCCACATAACCTACAAAGAGGCAGGCATAGCTTGGGCCCATGTGCATACCCATGGCCACCCGCTTTGTCTGTAGGAAGTAGGAGGAATTGAAAGAGAAGTTGTTGAGGGTGAGGACGAGTTCGGCGAAGCGGATGAGGGTGTCAGTGGAGGGGGACTGGTCAGGCCTGCCTGACAGGAAGAAGCAGAGGGCCTTTAGGCCATCTGCATGGGGAATACAGGTGTAGAGGGACTGGACGTCCATGGTAAAGATGAGGTTTTGGGGACTGGGGAATTGAAAGTTTTGGAGGAGGTGGAGGGCGTGGGTGGTGTCACGGACGTAGGTAGAGAGTTCCTGGACCAAGGGGGTGAAAATGGAGTCTCGGTAGGTGGAGATGAGTTCTGTGGGGCAGGAGCAGGCAGAGACAATGGGTCAACCAGGGCAGTCAGGTTTGTGGATTTTGGGAAGGAGATAGAAGCAGGCGGCGCGGGGTGGAGGAACGGTGAGGTTGGAGGCTGCGGGTGGGAGGTCACCTGAGGTGATGAGGTTGTGGATGGTTTGGGAGATGATGGTTTGGTGGTCGGGGTGGGGTCATGATCAAGGGGGCGGTAGGAGGAGGTGTCGGAGAGTTGGCGCCTGGCTCGGCGATGTAGAGGTCAGTGTGCCATCCTGTGGGGATTCCCTGCTTATAGAATCCACTAGGACTTATCAGTGGATTTAAGCTACTCTGAAGGAGTTCAGAGCAATTAGCCAGGTACAAAACAAGAGTTAAAACATTACAAACTCCTCAGTTGAGAGAACAGTAAAAACATACTGTTCAGAAGTTTATTTAAAAAATCTGTTTGCTCTCTCAATGCAGCTTAATTGAAAAATAAACAATTTACTTATATCTGTTCTCAGTAGAAAGATAAGGAAAGAAAAGTCAGTGCTATCCTTTTCTGATCACAAAAGACATTCCTTATGTGCTCCTAATCTTAACTGATCCATCAGCGCAATGGGATTTGGCAAAAAACCATCCACTACAATCATGGAGTTATTGGCTCTTTCAGACTAACTGGCAGAAATCAACCTCAAAAGTGCTTCACAACAGAATTATTAGAAACACTAACAAACAGAAAGGGCTGAGGTTATTATATAACATAAAGAGGGATTTCACCTAACCACCCCGCTTGCCAATCATCATTCCTTTCTTTACTCACAGATTCCAACATCTGGAATTCATAATATCACATAGAATGATATAAATCTACTGAGATGGGCACTTGAAGAAAGGGAACGTTTTGTAAACGGGACAGTGATGGATATCTGCGGTGTGCCACTGTCTTTTACAATGGGCAGTGTCTCTGCAGAAAAATGTTTGTTTCCTACTGAGTCAGGGCAGACTATTTTAGCAAGCAAATTTGAATATGTATAGCAGACTGAATTAGACTTTTACTTCCCATGTAGACAACACCTGAAAACGGGTGGGATACAAACTTTGATGGAGATTCAAAACAAGCTGGGCACATCATCCAGTCATTATTCAAACCACCCTATTTTCAGCTGTATTGATTTGGCAGATATTGAATGTATAGAGGCTGTATATTGGGTATACAACAGATATAGAAACAGTGTGAAGTGGATGGTGTAAACAGTGGCTGTACGTTAGGGAACATAAAGGCTGTTAAGTGAATGTACAATGTGAATATAAAATGGGTGTCTATTAGATGTACATTTGGTGTACAGTGAGCTATAATCACCAATTTACTGCCTTCAAATAAGCCTTCCTGCCCATCGAGTAATTTTCCTCTCCAAACACAGCAAGCTGACACCTGTCTGAGGTAGATGTTCTGAGTGCCCCCTCATAGCCTGTTCTACGGAGCTGTGTGTTAACAAGACCATCAAAGTGCCTTCCTAATCCCTTCCCTACCTCCAAACCTCAGCTTTTCAAGTTCACTTTTGTCCTTCCCATGACTGAGTTCTTGCCCTTAGCACTCCAACTTTGTGTTTTCTCTATTTGTCTTCCATTCTTTCCCCATACGGGCATATCTCACTCATAAAAACTCTCATATTCTCACCATAATTTTGTCTCCAAATCTATTTCTTAATGCTTATGCCTCCTTCTCCTGTAATTACCTCATTTCCTCTTTCCTGCATCTCCCATTGGTTTTGCTTATATCACATCTGCCCCTTTACTGAAGAATTGCTAAATTCTCTTGCTGACATTAATTCAGATAGAACCTTTGTATTTTGTTAGTTTAAGTAACATGTGATTTTTAGATATACACGGGAACATGATGATTGACTTTGGAGCTTCCTTAACCATGGACATTGCTATGTCAAGTCCTCTAGGAATGTGGCTTTCTCTAATCACCCTTCATCAACCCAATATGATCTATTTTGTGAGCTGTCCATATTTGAGTCAACACCATGTACTGAACTTCCTGTTGTTATTACAATGCTGGCAATTCTACTCCCATGTTGAGTGATGTTATTTAATGTGATTTTTTTTTCAGAAAACGTTTCTTCCAAATTTAGCCTCCCCAAAGGATTACAGCTCTCAATGATCAGCCTGTCAGTCAAATCATGCACAAATGATTCCAGCTGCTGTATTTAAGATATGAATAATACTATTATGGAACGACAAAGCAAGTTTAAGGGGGTAGGAAAACAGAATTGGTGTACAAGGATCTAAGCAAAGGACAAATTTGTGTTTGTGTGCACCGTTCACAGCCTCAAAATGTCCCAAAGTGCTTCACAGCTTATGAAGTAGTTTTGAAGTGTAGTCACTGTGGAAATGCAGAAAACGTGGTAACCAATTTGTACACAGCAAGCTCCTACAAACAACGATATGATCATCACCAGATCTGCTTTACTTTAGCAATTTTGGTGTAATTATACAACAGGGAGCAATCTCTGGGAGGGACATCCCAGAATAAATACAGAAAAGAATCCCTTTAGCATTGTTGGCTTCAAATATCTAAGGAATGAAGAGAAGTCAAAACTTTGTGCAAATTTGTTTCAAAGAAGTTCCAGCCTGCAAATAAAATCCAAGTGCCAAACAAGTGGACCAGGTTCTCTTACTTATTACTGGAGAAAGCAAACCTTATAAACATTAAGAGATAACAAGGTGTAGAGCTGGATGAAAATTTCTGAAGAAGGGTCTAGGCCCGAAATGTCAGCCTTCCTGCTCCTCTGATGCTGCTTGGCCTGCTGTGTTCATCCAGCTCTACACCTTGTTATCTCAGATTCTCCAGCATCTGCAGTTCCTACTATCTCTTATAAACATTAATTCTGCCATAATTATGTTTAATTACATGGAGGGGCTGGGTATTAACTGTGGATTTATTTTAATTGATAAATACATGCAAGTTGAAACAGTGATTTTTGGATTTGGAAATATATGCTTGGAAAATATTTTCAACTCATTCAGTCCCTGCCATTGTCTCATTCCAGGAAAAAGCAGCATAAATTGAGCAGGGGGCTGACACAGGAGATGGGATGCTCAACATTCATCAGTTTAACCCTCACAAGGAGAGAATAATTGTTCCAATAGGATAGCACCGTGGCCGCTCATGTGGTGATGCTAAGACCCCCATGTCCCAGCAACCAAGTAAAATTCATTGTCAAGCGTTTTGCTGCTCTCCCATTACCAACACAGCAAATATATTCATAAAATCATAGAATCTCGACAGTGTGGAAGCAGGCCATTTGACCCAAAGAGTCCACATCGACCCTTCGAAGATCATCCCACCCAGATCCACCCCTCTTATCCTATCCCTGTAACCCTGCATTTCCCATGGTTAATCCACCTAGCCAGCACATCACTGGACAATATTGGGTAATTTAGCATGGCCAATCCACCTAGCCTGCACATCTTTGGACTGTGGGAGGAAACCAAGGCAACCGGAGGAAACACAAGTAGGCACAGGGAGAATGTGCAAACTCCACACAGACAGTCACTCAACGGTGGAATCAAACCCAGGTCCCTGGTGTTGTTAGGCAGCAATGCTAACCACTGAGCTAACCACTAGCCCAAGCTTCTATCCCTGTAGCACAATTCATTCCCTCTCATCTCTGTAGGCATCAGCAGCATCTGTATAGCCTCCACCCTGAAGAAACCAGTCCTTCTGGACTTCATCTCCTCTTCCACCTTAAAGGAAGAAGAAACAGGTCGCAGGTGATGCACTAGCCAGGTTGTCTCATTGACCCTCCACCAGCTTAGATACTGACACCTCAGTGGGTATGGTATCTAGATTAGAGACAGGAGCAGAGTCTGGTGAGCACGCTACTGCCACATCTGCACTGCTGGCCAAGGAAGAAATGCTGCAGATCGGGAACACTTGGAGGACTGTCAGAGGCTGCCAAGGCACCTGCTCAGCCCCACCCAGGAGAGGGCGTCATGGTGTCAGCAATTCATGACTTCATTGAAATGCACAAACACAGGAGCAACAGGCATGTTTGTCTGAGACACGGTAAACTGGGCTGGAGGTTGGAGTAGTTCAGGAGCACTATCTGTACTGACATGGCTCCAGCACTTGTGGTCTGGCTGCCTCCATGGACAGGGTGGTGGCTGCCATGGAGAACCATGTCCAGCCAAATGCTCCTTTGTTACATAGGCCTATACCTCATTGCTTTGGCCATCAGGGATCAACACCAATGGCAAAGAGACAAGGGTCCTTGAACTTACTGCAGATGCCCCTTTCTTACAAAGAGATAGGGTGGTGCCAATATGCACCCAGCTAGAGGGGTAACCACATATAGACCCCCCCCCTCAGAAATTCCCCTCAGGACAGTCCAGAGGTTCCTAGCTCCTCCACCTCTACCTTACCAACAGGCTCCACTATACAGCTATCAGTATCTTAGCTGGTGGAGGGTCCAGGAGGCAGCCTTGTCTGTGCATCCCCTAAGAGACTTGTTTCTTGCTTCTTTGAGGTGGAGGAAGAGATGTGGTCTAGACGGACTGGTCTCTTTAGGGCGGAGGCTATACAAGTGCTGCTCATGCCTACAGAAGACAAGAAAGGGAATGAGTTGTGCTACAGGTCTAGAAGCGTGGGCATGTTAAGGATATACAGCAACCACCCCCGAGCCTGACTGGGACCACACCTGGGGAGGGAAAGAAAGAAAAGCTTACAAAGGCACAAAGGTGACACAAGTGAAACTTCTCTGTAAATAGAGTGTCATATTTGTAAATATATGTTCACTTTACGTCACCAGATGTGTGGTTGACTGTCATTTTAGCTGCAGCTAGAAGGATGAAGGTACAGAGGGTAGCCTACTGTAGCACCATATAATCCTGTCTGAAGGACAGCTACTCTTTCTGTAGCACCCACTGCAACATGAAGCTTTGTTATTATTGAATGAGGGAGCATCAGATGTTGTGAAGGCTTCCACCAGCTTATAACATTTACTTTTATTAAACAACAGGGAAAATGAAGAAAAAACAAATGGGTAAGGTCCGTTTGAAATTGAGATTAAAGAGGGGATGCTGGCCTCCCCAGCATCAACACATTTACAGTTAATGAGACATTATCATGAAGTAGTTGCCAATGAAGTCCTTGTATTGATCACCGTACCCGATGCTGCTGGGTTGTAGGATAGTCAAGGTGATGCTCGTTCTGATCAGCAACCTCATCTCCTACTCGGAATGATCCTGCCAGCCTCATGGATCTTCATCCCCAACACATACCTCGTTGCTGCTCAGTTGTCCACTGCACAGCACACAAGGACTATACAACCCATTTTGACTATACTGTACAGCAACAAACCTCAAACTTGAGCAAGCATGGGAACTTTATGCTGCAGAGACATTGTATGGTCCTCATGGGCCCCAGTGGAAGAAGCTGTTGCATTGTACATACGCTGGGGCTTATGACAAGGCATTCTGACTGTTAGCTCTGTGCAGCCTTTAACATCCCGCATCTGGAATGCTTCAGCAGATGGCACAGTTTTGTCATAGTGTCCCTTCTTCCACTGGGGCCATGACGGCCATGCACAGTGTCCTAGGACATGCAGTGTCACTGCAAGTATCTCATCTGGAGGACATTCCACTGAAGAAGAACATGTGTAATTCTCCTGTACTTTTTCTGTATCATGAGGGCATCTATTGCTAGAAACTCTGCTCCACATCTCCTGGAGCTTGATATTTGTCCTTCATTTCCAGATGCATGTGCTCTTCAATAATTGCTTGTACTGTGATGAGCATGAGATGACAACAGGTTCTCAGCCTGAACTATTGGTGACAGTTCCAATGAGCCTATGAGGAGAATATCAGAAACAAAGCAGCTCCTCAGTCATGTGATCAGTCAGCAGTCGCAAATAACTTGTAGCCATCATCCTCCATACATTGGAGCAGGGACGGCAATAGGATGCCTGTATATAGACATTTTACATAGCGGATCTGATTCAGATGTGGATTTCACCAGCCATGTGCCACACTACAGTAGGGATGGGCAACTGATACCTTCCCCTTCTATCCCAACATCCACATTTCCCCAAAAAGGCAGCATTGTGTCTATGATAATGTGTGGACATTTTATAGTCCAAGGCATGAGGAAAGCAGCTCTAAGACCTTGTGCAACCTATGAGACCTGGGAATGTGTTTGTGATGTGTGGAATACTGATGAAGCTTTCCTCTCACCAGACATTACTCCTGCTTCATAGTCATTATTAGGATTAATTTGTAATGGCCAATGAAACGGTCACAACTGTTTGTGGCTCGAGTTTTTTGCTGGTCATTGTATGCAGTTCACATGCAGAATTTCAGCTGTCTTTAACCTGCACAGTATAAGTCTCAGATTAACGTAACTGTCTATTGAAGGCCCTCCCATTGCTCACAATAGAGCTTGCTCATTCAGATAGAAAAGAAGGAATTGCTCCACCCACTCTGGGTATGGTGGCAGCCATTTTTCTCTTCGGTTGCACATTTGCAATCCAGATGAGGATGGAAGACGACATAGTCAGTGCTTCACAGAGTGAGTCACAAGCTCATGTTGATAATCAAGGTGAACCCCCAAATCTTCACAGCAGGTCAAGCAGCATCATAGGAGCAGGAAAACTTGA
>JAHRHZ010000052.1:26077798-26115702 GCA_024137785.1 Ginglymostoma cirratum | reverse complement strand
AAGAAGGGTCCAGACCCGAAATGTCAGCTTTTCTGCTCCTATGATGCTGCCTGGACTGCTGTGTTCCTCCAGCTCCACACCTTATTATCTCAGACTCCAGCATCGGCAGTTCCTACTATCTCTGACTTCTTGACATCCCCACCACAGCAGTGAGCCCTAATAATCCCCTCTGACTTTCAGTTAACCATAGGGATATGGACCAACCCCCTCACCAACTTGGAATGATGACCCAACTAATGAGTGGCCAGGCCCCTAACTGATCTCTGTGCTGCTCTGCACATGGCTCACCACTAAACCACAGACTGGTTACACTGTACCTGCTGGATTAATCTCGGCCCACTCTCCAGATTGAAACGAGACAGAATTTCTGACCCTGACTGCCTTGATTAACCAAGTAACCACATTCAAGCTATGAGACAGATATTGGATGATGCCCTTGACTGACTACAGCATTATCCCTTAATGTGATGGAGGGCCACTCCCTTTAGTCTTTGAGATATAGCATTTTAGCTGAAGCGCATGCAGAACATTTGTTGTGTAAGCTGCTGGCAGATGATATAGCTGTGAGATTCTGTACAGCAATATTTCTGCCCTTTTGACAATCATTTCACAAACACGATAAGCTGCCTGACTTTTTTTCTTTGCTCAAAGGCCAGGCAACACAGAACTACCGTCAGCCTGTAAGTTCTGAATGAAATGGCAATTCAGAAAAGGCAAGGCAAAGTAGAGGTGCTGTGTGCATCCAAGTGGACACACAGTGAGTAAGTACTAAGAGCAAGCTAAGAGCCCTGAGATGCGCTAGGATTGCCTCAATGACGCAGTAGTCACCAAGAACCCAAACTCGCCTCCAGCACCATCGCCACAAGTTCATGCTGCTGAGCCTATTTGAGTCCATGCTGATGGGCCCATTCACTGCTACCAATGCTGTCACTACAATTGAAGTCTTCACCAAGAGGTAAGTAAAACAAAATAAAACAGAAACAAAAATGAGAGAAGAGAGAAAAGAAAGAAAAGAAATGAAAAAAGAAAAGTGGACGGAGCAGATGAGCCCCAGGTTCAGAAGCCCTATTCCACCACCATTGTACCAGAAGTCTTCCATGATCGAAAACTTCTATGAAGTGTTGGGGAATGCTGGCCAAGGTGTAGAGGACTCCGATGAGCTACAGCCACCAAGTAAGCATTATGACTTTCATGTCAGGAATTGGTACAATTGAGTTTTTTCCCATTGCTTGGGAAAATAGCAACAAGCGTACAAATAAGGTAAGATTAAATAATAATGAGATGTAAATGCTTGCAAATAGGCCGCTTACCACTTACTAGTGAGATTCTAATCTAGTTGTTGAAATCTTATAACGAAAACTGTACTCTTTTCTTCCTCAGCAGGGAGGATCTAATTTTTCCATCCTCACCATAATTTCCCCACTTTCTCTCCAATGCCCACACAGTTCAGAGGCTGGGAAAATTCCACGATTTACCTTCCAATTGTCTATTTTTTTGCAGTATTTTTTATTCTTTCACAGGCTGCACAGATCAGTGACAAGGCCAAAATTTGTTGCCCATTCCTAATTGCTGTCAAGCAGCGCGGCTGAATGCCATTTCAGAGGGCAATTGAGACTCAACTACATTTGCTGTGTGTCTAGAGTCACATGTAGGCCAGCCCAGGTAAGACTTCCTTCCCTCAAGGACATTAGCAAACTAATGATCAATGATAGTCACATAATTTATTATTTAAATTTAACTTTATTTAATTCAGTTTTCATGATGGAATTTGAACCCAAAGCCTGAGAGCACTTGCCTAGTGCTCAGTATTACTTGATCAGTGACATTACCATTATGGTCCCATTTCCCTATGCACGCATAATGAGCTATCACGGATAATCAGAATCTTCATCAACTCAATTGATTGCCTTAGGAAGTTTTTATCTTAAAATTTGCCACAATTCACATCATTTTGTTGCATCTTCATGACTTAAAATTACATAGGTTGTAGGATGCACCCTGAAATTGGGTTTAATTAAGAAGACAAACGCAAGTGGACTGTCAGACTGCTGTGATTCCCTTCAAATATCCTTCCGAGTATGGGAAAGGTGGCAAAGCTTACAGGTAAACTCTTCTCTGGTCCAGGATTGGCTGCTGCAAATGCACAGAGGCAAAGACAAGACCTTTGAAAGCATTCCCGAGAGACTCCAGGTGTATTACTCGGGATCAACGCATCACCTGATGACCTTTGAGTGGAATCAGAGCAGGTGCAAGGTGACATGCAGGAGAACATTGCGTTTCATCTGTCATCAAACTCTGGCTATCACAAATCTGCAATGAGATAGTCAGAGATCAGGAGCGGCTCATGTTACCCTCCCAGCTCTGTGTCCTAAGACTGCCATCCAGGCTACAATGCAAACTGTGTTTTATAGCTGTCACTTTGATCATTGGATCGTATCAGCTGCACTGAAGCCATAGTTAGGAGTCTACTCGGAATGTGTGGAAGACACTCTGGTCTTAAAGCTACACCTGAACTCAGTTCACCAATTCAATGGAGGCAATATGGGGGACAGGTGAATGTCACTCACTGGGTACTCATCCTGGACCAAAATGTTCAGCCACATTTCAAGTTATCTCATTCTGGGAAAATAAACAAATGAGGAAAAACACAAAAGGAAACAGGAAATTCAGGAAACAAGGTTTCTGATACAAACATTTCATCAGGACTGAAACCGAGCAGAAAATAAAAAGACCAAATTACCACAGAGCATATTAAACATAGATCAAGCACTGAGATCAGAGAAATTACCTCTGTGATTGTCAGCCTGCAGGTTACAAACTACTTACCAGAACAACAGGAAACTGATAGACACAAGAGAAGATTTTATGAGTGAGATCACAAATAGTGTTTAAAGGGTTTGTAATTGGAAATCATACACTGATCTAGGGATAGCCAAACCAGAGTCTCCGAGAGATAAAACTTAACCTCCAGGACACTGCTACATGCAAACATGGGAGGACAATCACATGTTGTTCAAAAGGTTAATGTTTATTTTCAATTTTACTTGGATACTTTCGTTTATTTGCCCTAAATATTAAGTCAAATGCTAGCCAGTTAAAGCTTGACACTAGACACCAATACTTTTCTGGATAACAGGAAAGTTACAGGAAATACCAAAGGGAAAACAACATTCTCTATGAAAGGAGATTGCTGACTGGTTTGCAAATGTTCTCCGATTATTGGAGAATGAACCAATTAATGTTAATTGATAGCTAATGGCAAGCATTTGGTTAAATTTTAAACAAGGCAGGTTGACTCTGACTGGTCAAGGCATTGCTCTGAGAGATGGGCCAGAAAACGGCTTTAAACTATTTTGTTGCATTGAAATGGGTGCAGTGTATATGTTCTTTCTGTCTTTAAAGAACAAGGCAATGTGTATTAAGATATGTAGCTTCCAATGCACATAAGTGCTGCAAGCCCAACTGACAATCTTAACTTGGTTGCCAGAATAATTCTTCACACACTGAAGAATCTGTGGCAAATATTATTCAACACCTAACAAATGATACTAAGTAGTGTGCTTTACACAGGGTGATTGTGTACAGTCCGTATCCTGCTTGTTGTGAACAGTTGAAGAGATAAGCTGTTTGATTTGGTCCTCCAGACTTTGGGATGTATTATTTACATAGCTGGCATCGGACCAGCACTGAAATCCATATACCACGACTCAATGGAGTGACAGGGAGAACAGCAGTTTGGCTTCACAGCAGAATTCTGTTAGTATCAAACACTAATGCTGCTATGGCATTGACTGGGGGTGTGTTGGACTCTGAGCCAACTGTATTAGCAGTAGTGCTTCACCGTCAGAAGGTCAGTACTGAGCAATGGTGAGTGCTGAGGGAGCCCTGCACTCTCGGATGGTTGGTACTCAGGGAATACTGTATCATCAGAATCAGAACTGAGGGAGTGTCACATTGTCAAACGGTCAGTATTGCAGGAGCGTCACACTGTCAGAGGGTCAGTCCTAAGGGAGTGCTATACTGAAAGAAGGTCAGTACAGAGGGAGCGCTACACTGTCAGAGGTTCAGTACTGAGAGAGTTCTGAACTGTCAGAGGGTCAGTACCGAGGGAATGCTGCATTGTCAGAGGGTCAATGCTGAGAGGGCATCACACTGTCAGACGGTCAGTATTGAGGGAGCATTGCCTCTCAGAGAGTCAGTACCGAGGGAGTGCTACATTGTAAGAGGCTCAGTACTGAGGGACCATTAAACTGTCAGATGATCAGCACTAAGGGAACACTATACTTTCAGAGGGTCTATGCTGAGGAAGTGTCACGTGATTGGAGTTGTCGTCTTTCAGATAAGAACATTAAGTTGAGGCCACGCGTGCCCTCTCAGCTGGATGTGAAATATCCCACAGTCAATGCTTTGAAAAAGGGCGGCAGAATTAGCTTCCACACACTATCAATACTTATCTCTTAAATCAACATCACTGAAAACAGGTTGACTGGCATATAGAACATTGCTATCAGTGGGATCTTGCTGTGCACTATCTGATCGATTGTCACGTTTGCTACATTATCACATTGGTTATGCTTCAAGAAGTACTTCCTTGACTGTGTTGGCTGCTACAGAAGTGCAAATTTGATGCACGTTAATACAGTAACACCTCAAAACTTCTCAAAGAACGGTTTTGTTCCTTATATGTTTAATAGTCAGAGTGTAACTGATAGCAGCACAATTCTCCACCTCAAGGGGAGACTCCAGACAGGAAGCCAGGGAGATAGCAAACCAGGCAGCACTTGCTTACTCCCTGCAGGAACTGGCAATGAAGATTAATTAAACAGAGCAAGCAAAACGGAGCTGACTGCCTTGGTCTCTCACATCGAACTGTTGTGAGTTGTGCAGGATCATAGGGGAAGAGCAGAAATGTGGTTTGAATAAAACTACAAAAGGAGGCATCAATCTAGGATTACATAGGGTATACAATTCAGAGGTCCATGATATTGTTTATGTTTCACTCGAGCCTCCTGTGAAACTTCCTCATCTATAACTTCCTCATCCTCTCTTCCCCTTTCCCTCCTATGCTTGTCTAGCCTCCCTTTCCATGCTTCAACCAGTCACTGCAGTAGTGGGTTCGACTTTCTTACCAATCTTTCGGTAAACATGTCTTTTGGTCCTGATTTCAATTTCTTCGTGGCTATCTTAAACTGAGAGCCTTGAGTTTAAATCCTCCCACAAGTTGATCCATGCTCTGCGTCTGTTCCATCAAAGCCTTTCATAATTTTATACATGCCTTCTCTTTTCAGAAGAATAAAGCCCTATCCTGCCCATCCCCTCCAGCCAGGTATAATCCTCACAGTTCTGGTATCAGCCTTGTTTTTATCCGATTTCCATTTTGAAAATGGAATAAGTCCTACCATAGACATACAGCGAGGGATGTTACACTCAGACACATTGGCTGGGTGTCACTCTCCAATCATCTCTGAGGGCTCGGCTCTCAGCTTGACTCTTTCTTTTGAGGAACCATGTCCTTCATAAGTGACTATTTAGAGTCATCGCTCACCTCCTCCTCCTCCTTGCGAGACCAGTTTCAGGAGATTCTGCACCGTGTCAGCCAGCTCTCGTTGTTGTCTCTGCAAGCTGGTGTTGTTGGCAGTAACTCGGTTCAGTCTTGCCTCCAGCTCATCGATGACCCGGTTCTGACGGAGGACTAGGTCCTGGAGGCTGCTCCTCTCCTGCCTTAGCGTCTCAATCTCCTCTTTATGCCGGCCTTCCATTTCTAGAAGTTTCTGTTCCAGAAAGCTGAGAAAGTGGGGATTGAAAGGATTGAAAGAAAGCAAGATTTGCATTTGTGTAGCACCTTTCATCACTCCCACAGAAGTTCTAAAGCCCTTTACAGCCAACTAAGTACTTTTTCAAATGCAGTCACTGCTGTAATGTAGGAAACACAGCAGCAAACTTGTGCACAGCAAGATCCCACAAACAGCAATGTGACTCATAATCAGCTAATCTTGTTTTAGTGATGTTGGTTGAGGGACAAATATTGGATGGGACACCAGGGAGAACCCCCTATTCTTCTTCAAGATATATGTCATGAGATCTTTTACTTCAGAAAGGACATGGAGCCTCTGTTTAACACCTCATTTAATATGGAGCTAATATGCAATTCAGTATGGAGTAGATTTGAGACATTTGAGTTCACAATAAGGTACGGTGATAGGCAAGCTGACAAGTTTACTTAACACAAAACATTAGCAGTTTATACATTTTTAAAGACTATTATTTGCTGGCAATGTAACAAAGATGAGTTAACTCAGTGCCCTGTGCAAATACGCTGTCTTTATGTGTAATATATTGTGGTATAATTTACACTATTTATGTAGCATGTAAGTATTCTGCCGACGTGGTTCTTTATGAATTTCGATACACATTTGTATTTTACTAGACTGGGGTCTATAGAGGAGCCCTGAAAATATGTAATCTGACCCTGGATGAATAACAAATCACATTGTCTCACCACCTCAAGGTTTAAATTAGCACTTTCATTGCACAACAGATGTGGAGACAGGCAACAGATCAAATCAGCTTTATCTGAGTGTAGAATTAGTACAGGACAATTTACAAAGAGAAGGAAAATTGCTGCTTATTTCTCAGCTGACTGGATTCCCAGTCAGAACAATGGCAATGAAAACAAAAGAGAGCTAGCAACAAGACACAACACAGTATGGAGCTGGAGGAACACAGCAGGCCAGGCAGCATCAGAGGAGCAGGAGAGTTGATGTCTTGGGCTGGGATTCTTCTTCAGAAATGGCGGGAGGGGGTAAGGGAGCTCAGAAATAGATAGAGAGAGGAGGGTGGGGCTGGGGAAGGTAGGTGGGATGGTGCTAGTTGAGAGCAGGTAGGGAATGGTGGAGATTGGTCAGTGAGATGGGGGGGGTGCAGATAGATGGGAGAGAAGATGGACAGGCTGTGTCAGGTCAAGGAGGCGGGGATGAGAGGAAGGATTGGGCATGGGATGAAGCCAGGGTGGGGAGGTTTTGAAACTGGTGAAATCCATGTTCAGGCCATTGGGCTGTAGGCTCCCAGGGTGAAATATGAGGTGCTGCTCCTCCAATTTGTGGATGGTGTCATTGTGAGACTGGAGGAGGCCCAGAAACAAAAGATTTGCTCTGATGATTGCTAGGGAGTCTGTAATATCAAGAGACTGTAATGAGCGACCAGCACTGATAGTTGATAGCAAGTTTGTACTGAGAGGTCCGCATTGATGTAGATGGGGAGTCTATACTGAGGGTCCATACTGATAGTTGATGTGGAGTCTGGACTGAGGGACTGTACCGATACTCGATACTTGTACCAAGAGGCCTAAACTGATGTAAGCAGGGAGTCTGTCATGAGGGACCTGTACTGATAGTTGATTGCAGACCTGTAATAGGGGATCAGCATGGACATGTGATACGGATCCCACAATAAGGGACCTCCACTGAGATTTTGTATGGGAAGATCTCTACTGATAGTTGATAGGGAACCTGCAATGAAACCTGAGGCGCAAGAATTCCATCATAGCTCAAAGAAACTGAGCAGTTTAAAGAAACCTAAAGAAATCGAAGACAACTGCCATATTTTAATGCATGTTTCTTTAATCTGTTCTATGCTGTGCTGGTAAACAGATTTAGGGAACATTGCAATGGGCAGCTCTTGAGAGAGAGAAGGAATTTTATTAAAGGCCTATAATTTTTAGATATGTAAACATTCAAAAAGCAATGTGTTTACTGTCTATGTAAACAAATATGTGCTTAACATGGAAACATGCGACACAATGAAACACTGCATTTTTTATATGTTATATCAGCACAAAATTGTTGGCAATCAACTTCCCTGGTTCAGACATCTCTCCAAACAAACAAAATCATTAGATACTTTTTGTCCAATGTACCTTGACTCCAACCATCACCATTAAAGCAGTTTGCCTGTTCATTAATATTGCTTATTGTGGGCACTTGCGGTGAACAAATTTGCTGCTGCATTTTCTGCATTGCAATAGTAAGTACACCCCAAAAAGGTATTTCATTAGTTGTATGGAGCATTGGGATGTCCTGAGGTGGCAAATGTGCTTGAAAAATGTAAGTCTTTCTTCAAATGCAAGGAAATATATTAAATGCTCTGCCATTGCATTCTTTTTGCTTTAGTCATGTATCATTGGGAATAATGAAAACTAGGGCTGAGAAAGGAAAGTTCCAGAGCTACATCAAATACCACAGTAACAATGATTCTTAAAGTTGATATCAATCCAGAATTTAGAAATGACATTGGTAAGTAAAGCTCTCATCTGTCAAAATAATGCCCAAACTTGCTTAAGTGATCTTGGATACAAACCAACTTTAATGAAGAAGTATCATGTTTCCCGCTTTGAGAAAACTAAGGAGTAATCTTTCAAATCCTGGGGATTTTCAGAAGGTAATTTTTCATTCGGTGTTTCTTCATCACTGAGCTCTAGAATCTGATGTAGCTCTGCTCCCTCCAGCCAGTCACCAATTCAGGAACAATAAAGTGGTCAGATTCACACCTCAAACGAGGAAACCTCAGACTAGACATCTGATCTGCTCCTTCTCTGCTTCCCCCCAACTGCACTGTGATTTTGAAGTGCAGTTCCTTTGCACTTACAGTGAGTTTACGATCTTCCATCCTGGGTATTTAAAACAGAAGTAACCAGAGGATGCTGACAGAGTGAGCAGAAATATTTCAGCATGGCTGCCAAACATTCCTGTATTGTTACCCCTGTGAAGTGCTCATTAACTCAAAGCACAGATTGATTAATGGCATCAAGCGCTGTGTGAGTTGTGTAAATAGGTTCTAGAAATAAAAACTGCCTCAGGTCCCAGCTAAGGTTTTCTCGTCAAACTGTTCAAATTTATTTTCTTTTTTACTTCTAAACAGTAGAATTGGTGCTTTATTGGAAGAAAATTAGCTGCCCAGCACAGGAACAGGCCATTTGGCCCAATCGGTTCATGTTGATGCTTCTGTTCCTCCTCCCTCACTTACCCAGTTAGCATGTTCCTTTTTCCCCTCACCTGTATAGTGAGGTTCTCCTTATAGAAACTAACAAAGTTGTAGAACAAGTCAGGGCTGTTCATTAGGGCTATTCTACATGTGCCAGACTTGTCATTTTGAAGTGAATATCTACAGGATGAAATAACATCACCGTATCTGTTTAATATTCAGAGTGCGTGGATTCAGACTGAACCACAGTGATCTCTCAGTCTAAAGCTACTTCACTCATCCCTTTTTCTCCCAAATGACTGATTGAAAATCCTCTTAACCTCCCTCATGGAATTAGTCAAACAACCCGACGGTCTAGAGTCAAGGCCTGGTGCAGACTAGAGGCGAGGTACCAGCATGAACTGGTTTGGAAGGACTGTTGTTCTGAACTCATTTCTTTATTTTTCTCTCTTTTTTTTAGGAATTGTACTGAAGAATCTGTACCTAAGTATCTTGTATTAAGATGGAGCAATAGGTGGTGACTTGTAAACCTTTCACTGCACTTATTTGAGTGCTTGTAACAATAGAACTAATTAGATTCAATTCAATGCAACATCATTCATTTTAACAAACGCATTACATTTTCCATCTCAAGAGCTATCTTGCATTGCTTGCTGACTAGAGGACAACCATTTAAGGTGATTGACAAAAGAATTAGGGGCTGAGATGAGGGGAAATAAAATTATGCAATGATCCAGAATGTGGAGGGACTCAGATACAATAATAACTTGAAAGGTAAAATGTACAAGCCTTTGGGAAAACAGCTGGAAACTGGGACTGATTGGATAACTCTATCAAAGAGCTGACACTGACATGATCAGCTGAATATCCTCTTTCTACGTAATATGGTTCTATGATTCAATGATGGACCTAAACATCCGGTCAAGTTTAACTGAGGGTTGTGTCAGGTGTATGCGGGGAAGTAAAGTATTGACTGAGTGACACCCCACTCTGCTTACTGCTGGAGAGAATGATGACATAGCTTGTTCATACCCAATAGCATTACAAGTTTCATTTAACCTTCTGGACATGCCCAAACATGAGGAATATTCACAGCATCCTTCAACATGTCAACCACCTCATCCCCGTACAAAAGGAACTTAGACTCTCCTCATACTATGTACTTTCTTGACTGACTTATTATCCACTGACTGTATTCCCTCTGCTGGCTCATTGGAGTCAGAGTTGTGGGTTCCCATCCCACTCCATGACTCAACCCCAAATTCCAGGCTGACACTCGAATGGCAAAACAGAGGGGCTGCTGCACTGTCAAAGGTGCTGTCTCTCTGATGATTTGTTAAAATGAGATCCTGTCTGCCCTCTGAAGCGGTAAAAGATTCCATTGCACTAATGAAAGAAGAGCTGGGGAGTTCTCCCTGGGTCGACATATACTGTTTAAGTACATACCTTTAAAGAAATTATCTGGACACAACACGTGGCTGTTTGTGGAAACTTGTTGTGTGGAAAATTAGCTGCTGTGTTCCCTACCTTGCAAAAGTGCCAACATTTCAGAAGTATATAATTGGTTGTCAAATACTTTGAGCTAATCAAAGTTTGTGAAGGATGATATAGAAATAGAAATCTTTGCTTTTCTTTCTACTGTGCTGATTGGTTATTGAGCTTAGATTTCCTACACTCCAGGCCCAACTAATGGTCTTTGAAAGCTGTACATTATGCAGGAACCCAGAGGTACCATGTAGCTCATGCACGCCTCAACCCTTTTAAGACATATGCATGGATGTGCAAAAAAAACTAAAAATGACCATACTTGTAAATAAATCTCCATACACACCAAAAATAAATTAAGGGGAACGATTGTCCTAATGATTTTACAACTACTGCAGATTGAATCTGAAATAATGTAACCGGATAAATTTTAGTTCAGGGAAGGCTGACTACGGCTGAACAATCCCCACCACTGCACTTGCAACAACTGTTGCCTGGTCTGTACAATGAGACAAATGAACAATTTCTGCTGAAGAAATCAGAGTTTCCAATCAAGCTAAGAAGGGGTGAAACTTTTCCTGGGCAAAAATGCAAAGCTTATACTTTGAAATCATGCAGTGTGGAAACAGGCCATTCAGCCCAACAAGCCCACACTGCATCTCACCCTGACCCATTCCCCTAGTCTAACCCACCTAACCTAAACACCCCGGGCACTATAACATAGCAACTCCACCTACCCTGCACAGCTTTTGGACTGTGGGATAAAACTAGAGCACCCAGAGGAAACCCACACAGAGAGAACGTGCAAACTCCACACAGACAGTCACCTGAGGCTGGAATTGAACCCAGTCTCCTAACACTGTGAGGCAGTAGTGCTAACTACTGAGCGACCATGCCACTTAAACACTTAAAGCCTCCCCGGCGGAGAACTGAACCCCAGTCTCCCATGTGACAGGCAGGGATACTAACCACAATATTGCTGAGGTCGGCAAATCAGAAGTCTGTCCAATTACTGGGAACTGTTCATTTACTATCAATCACCTTGAGCTATAACCCAGTGTGAGAATGTCCCCACTTTTGTTTCAGAAATGGGAAGCTTGTAAGTTGTCTCTTATCATCAAGTAGTGCACTGTCAATAATACAGCCTCATGGATATAATGAGCCTACCTGTTCTTATCATGCAGCTTATAGATCTCATTGGTCTGAAGAATCAGCTGTTTCTCCAGCTTGTATGTAAACAAGGAATTTTCCAAAAGCTGAATTTCGAGCCTTGAGGTTTGGTTCAAGACCTAAATGTAAGTTCACAAATCATTATTCTTGTGACTTATTTATTTTGTCTCAGCACTTCAGAATGAAACAGTTATTCACAGAAACAGACTAAAGTAATTATTAAACATAGGAGATGAAAAGAACATGGCAAAATCCTCCAGCTCCAGACTGTGTTATCTCTGACTTCAGCATCTGCGGTTCTTGCTATCTTTCATGGCAAAATCCCTGCCCTTTTGTTCATTATGTTACCATTTGGACCGGGAATGTACAGGTACTTTACATTTTCTACACTGAGACAGTTGATGGAGGAACACTGGAATAAGAGGAGGCTGCTCAGCCCATCAAATTTTTCCGAGCTTTCAATTAGATTATGATAACCTGTATCTTTATTCAATAGACACACTTAGACTCTACATGTTTTGATAGGCTTTCCCATCATAAGATTGCCAATACCCAGCCAAATGCGACATTGTGGGTGTTAACCTCAGTGCCTCTGGGTTAGGGAGCCTATTCGAACCCCCAGGGACCCCCATTACTCAATGGAAAGCATGTTCACAGTGGGTTTGGACAAACCCAGGCAGCATTCAGTTAATCTATTCCCGTGGATGGCCTGTGTTCACATCCTAAGCTCGTGAAGGATACTCACCAGACTGAGTTTCTCACGGGTGTCTGGTAAGTCACTTGGAAATGGTAGTGCTGCATCAGAAAAATTCAAACCATAAATCCAGGAAAAACCTGGAACTCTACATTGATCCAAAATTCTGAAAGAAGGTTTTAAGAGTTTGCTTGGGTGCAAGTCTGCAACAGTGAATGATTGTGCGTGATTGGGTGTGTGAATCTGTGTGTTTGTCTGTGTATGTGCATGTGTATACATTTATGTGAGCATTTGTGTGTGTATCTGTGTGCAACTGTGAGAGTGTGTGTGTCGGCTGCCAAGGGATTAAGGCTGCTGAGTTGTGGTTTGGTGGTGGGCAGGCAAGGCTGCCCAGGACAGTGATGGGTGTAGGGAAGAGTAACTAGGAGCCAGGGACTGAGCAAGATTGGGGAACTGAGAGGAAATTGAAGCTGAAAAGTGGAAAAAGGACCTGCAAAGAGGAGAGAGGGTATGCAAGAACGGGAGAGGCAATGGGAAAAGGAGGAGGGACTGCAGAGATAAGTAAGGGACTGCAAAAGGAGAGAAGAGGGGCAGTGGTCATGAGAGGAGCTGTTCAGAAAGAGGAGTTACAATTGGGAGTAGGATGGGGGCTGTAAAAGGGAGTGAGAATTTACAATGGAAGAGAAGGGCTGGAAAGGGGAAATAGTAGTTTGAAACCTTTCAACAATGGATACTCAGCTAACTAGTAACCAGGAAAATCTGAAGTTCCTATGAGAAATTAGTTCCTAGTAAATGTAGATGGCCTCTCCTGTGTAAAGTTTCAGAAGTTCAGAAGCTACTATAGAGGAAAATGAAATGGATGCTATTGTAATGAATACTATGCCAACTAATTAATTTCATACTGCATAGTTTTACTTAAAAAGATTAACCTTTATGCATTATCTCATATTGTCTCATTTGAGATACAGCATTAATTAGAGATAAACTTGCAGCCACTTAGCTGTGAGCACACCAATTCAAGGCAAATGTGACAGATTTTTGTATACAGTTTTGTATTTTTTTTTTCAAAAATAAGCATTTGTTGCTACCTCTTGCCGGTTAGCTTTAAATACCACTGTGTCTAGGGAATTAATGCTTTTCTTGTGTATTTTGGCTTTTAAGTTCAATGGAGTTATAATGTGTATTGAGGATATGTATGTCTTTTTTTAAAAAAGAATTACTTCTGTGTGAATCCAAATAAATCATCCAACAACATTGATACAGAAGCCAAAGTTACCATGAGAGCACATCACCTAACCATTGAGTTACTGAGAGTAAACATTTCTATGAAAAAGGAACCTCAAAAACCAAAAAAACCTGAAAAACTAAAACGCGGCCCCCCCAAAAAAAGTTTCCCTTGAGGAAATCTCAAAAGGAACCGACAAGGAAATAATTATGTATGCTTATGTGAATGTTTCTGAGAATGCATGTAAACACAAGTGTGAAAATCTGCATTTAGAAGTGTGAGTACATGTGAGAATGCGAGTGAGTGTAGCTGTTAAGTGCATGTGTGCATAACACATGGGTACATACGTGCATCAATGTGTGTATTTATGCATGTGTGAGTGAGAGTGTGCATGTGTATTTCCCGGAGTGTCAGTATATATGTGTGAATGTGTGCATCCGTGAGAGAGTGCATATGCACATGTGGGAATGTATGTAGGAATGTATGTATCAGTGAATGCACATGCAGGAGTGTGTGTATGTTTGGGAGTATGTGTGAGTGAGTATGTACATGGGTATATGTATGTGCAAGTGTGTGCACCCGTGTGTGTGTGCATGAGTGTGCAAGGATGCAGATGTGTGTGTGTGTTTGTGCATAGATGTATATGAGTGCACGTGTGTATTCATTTGCATGTGTGTGAGTGCATGTCAGTGTGTGTGTGAATACATATGTGCTTGCATCATGCGTGTGTGTGTGTTTGTGTGCATGAGCGTCTGTGTGTGAATGTATGTGTGACTGTGTGTACAAAAACCTGGGGGTCATTTTTACCAACCTCTGGCTGAATCCAAAACTTTGGCATCATCTTAAAGAGGGAGCTTTTAGATTTATGGGTTAATTCTTCATCTCTTCATCTTTAACAACAACCTCCCCATTCCAGTTCCTCCCAGACCCCACTCCCAAACAGAAAGAGTTGAAAAATAAGTGATTAAATGTGATGAGTATTAGGTGTTAACACAAAGACTGTGAAAATCATCCCTTTCCTTCAGGAACAAGCTTTAGAATCCCCGCAATCTTAAATTATTTATTGACATTTTCCTCAGCTTTGTTTCTGTGCCAGCAGGGCTGATCACTCTCACAAACCAATTTAAACAAAATTCTTACAACATGCTGTAACCAGATAAAGATACCAGAGACATATTTGCAAGAATCACTCAGACTTGTGTGATCTCTGCCAGTGAATGTTTTTCAAAGCTCTTATTTAATTTGGAATGAGGTGCTAGAGACTCTGCTTGTGTGTGTGTGCATGTATTATTTTGGCCCAGTTTAAGCATGAAGGTTTCTGTTGCATTTTGTAGCCCTTGCAGCAACTGATTGACCTTTCCCCCAAACACTCCGCCCGCCCATCAACAACATTCCCACCCCCTCCCCATCCCCAGTGGGATCTTACCTGTGTTTCCACGTCTGTGAGTCTGCGTGTTTGCTCTGCTGACTGACTCAGCAGACTGGTGCCGATCTCCAGGATAGTAGCTGTGTGGTTCTGGACAGCAGTCTGCTGGATCTGAACTATCTCTGCCTTCATATTCTCCTGGACGTAATTCTCCAGCTGCAATGAGGTCATTTGAAAATCCTTTAAATATCAAAGTGAACCAGGAGCATCACCTTTTCTGAAGTAAACCCAGTATGATTACAGGGCAAAGCGCAACAAACAGTGACAATTTGCTTCTTTGTGGCATCCTTCTCTATATCCCAAAACACTTGCCATTCAATGCAATTTTGAAGTGTAGTCAATTTGGTACTACAGAAAACATGGCTGCCAAATTGCACTCAGCAACATCACACAAACAGAAATATTAGATTACCAGTTATTGTTATGTACTGGTCCTATAAAAACAAAGCAAATATGTTCAAGCCTTGCAACATTTTTGAATCATCTGATAGCATGGGGTGCCTGCAGATCCCCACTGCTTTTCCTGCATAATGCCTCTGCCAATCAGAGTTGACTTGCCAATCAATCAGCATTCTTTTCTTCTGCAGTCATAATTGTTGTGATCGTTCAAAATTTGGAATTCTTTTGTTTGTCCTGATGAATGCAAGACAAAAAGATCCAGTAACGTATCTCTCTTTTCAGAAATATTAGCAGAGCCTGCTTGTGACAGTCCCACGTGGGAGGATGTCAGGTAAACACTGGGCATTGTCAAAAGAGTAGCACTCCCTCAGACAGGGTGCTCAAATGGGATTAGACTAAAGATGAGTAATCTGTGCAGCAGCTCCTTTTAGTTTCTATGTAATTATTACCAATGTGGACAATCACAACTGGATCACTCCCCTCCTACTCCATGTTACTCCCCAGCTCCAAGGAGTCTTCAACCCTGGCACCAGGTAGGCAACACATCTTTCAGACTCAAGCTCACAGATATAGAGAACATGATCTATCTGCCTAACGATACCATCCCGGACCACTGTTACAATCCTATTTCCTCCACACCATTTGAATAGCTCCCTGTATTAACATATTGTGACCAGTTTCCTCATCCTCCTCCCAGTCCTCATTCAGTTATCAAGACTTTATTACTGTTGGATAATTGCAGAGGCTAAGACTGCTTGAGAGCTGCCCCCGAGACCTGCTTCACCTAGAATCACACCCTCCCATCCTTGATCATAAAACAAGTTTGAATGATCAAGTCTGAGAGGTATGACAGCTTCCTGAAACAAAGTGTTCAATGAGTTTAGCCCCTCCTGATGTGGTGCAGCATCTACAGTTCAGACTCCAGCTCTTCTACTTGGATGTAAGGTTGCTTGGGCTGTAGACGCTTGCTACATATCTATTCATTATGGATCATACGGTCTCCAGCAGCTCCCACACACTGCAAATACAATACATCATCCAGCTTGCTAACGCTATGTTGTTTATGTTATTAATTAATCATGTTAGTATCCCTGCCCTTATCACTTAAAAAGTCTCCACTCTTTACACTATCATGTAACTTTTTTTTATATACAGTAACAATTTTATACCTAACAAGCAATTTATAAGAAGAGAAGACTAGAGACCTGAAAACAAACTGACGACTTTTACTTAAAAGACTAGAAATATTTTTCAATCCTTTTCACCAACCAGCTGCTTTGTTTAGGCAAAAGCCACCAGATACATTTCTCCTTCCTCCGCTAAACTTGAGGTGCTCGACTGCAGCACTCTATTGTAAGTTACACTAAATTGGCTACTTATATATGTACCAACTATAATGGGCCAATTTGAGTCGGTTCTTTTTAAGACTAACGTCATCTATTAAATTCTAATCACTTTGTAGGATACAAATCCAATAGTTTGCCTCAAGGTCTTCTCTCTGCAAGAGGCTTGAGCTGATCCAAGCAGTAGCAGAAACAGAGATCCATTCCTGCTATATGAAAATTTTACAGTCAGCTACGAGGTAAACGATCTCAAAGAAATATAAAAGAGAACAAGAGTTGGCTATTTGGCCCCCGAGTCTACTGCACCATTCAGTACGATCATGGCTTGTCATCCTACTCAGTACACTGTTCTCACTTTTGTCTCAGTCCCTTTGATCCCTTTATTCTGAAGAACTATGTCTTTCTCCTTCTTGAAAACATTCAATGTTTTTTGCCTCAACTTCTTTCTGTGGCAGAGAATTTCAAAGGTTCACCACTCTCTGGATGAAGAAATTTCTCCTCATCTCAGTCTGAATTGGCCAACCCCATATCCTTAGACTCTGACAATTGGTTCTGGACTCCCTGGTACTTAGGAACATCCTTTCTACATTTGCCTTGTCTAGTTCTGCTAGACTTCAAAGGTTTCTATGAGATCCCTCCTCATTGTTCTAAACTCCAATAAATGTAGTCCTAACCAATCCAGATTTTCTTCAATATCAACCCTGTCATTCCAGGAGTCAACTTTTGTTGCAATCCCTCCATAATCAGAATAGACTTCTTCAGATAAGGAGACAAAAACCATAGATAATATTCCAGGTATGGTCTCACCAAGGCCTTTACAATTGCAGCAAGACATCCTGTATGCGTATCCTCTTGCTGTGAAGGCTAATATTCCACTTGCCCTCTTCACTGCCTGCTACATTTGCATGCTTACTTTCAGTGACTGCTGTACAAGACGTTCAGGGCTCATTGCACCTCCCCATTTCCTAATCTGTTGCAATTCTGATAATAATTCATCCTCCTCATTTTGCTACCAAGGTGGATAACCTCACATTCAGCCACATTATATTTCATCCGCCATTCATTTGTCCATGCACTCAACTCATCCAAATCACACAGAAGCTTCTCTTCATCCTCCTAACTGTTCACTCTCCCACCCACCTTTGTGCTGTCTGTAACTTCCACTCATTACTTTCAACTCCCTCATCTAAATCATCAATATATATACAGTGAATATCTTGTTCAAGCATTGATCCCTGCGATACCCCACTAGTCACTGGCTGCCACTCAGAAAATGACCCATTTATTCCTACTCTTGTTTTCTGTCTGTCAGCCAGTTATGAATCTATGTCAAAGTCAATTCCACGCACTTTAATTTTACATGCTAATCTCTTATGAGGGATCTTATTAAAAGGTTCAAGTAAACCACATCCACTGGATTCCCTTTATCAATTCCATTAGTTATGTTCTCTAAAAACGTCAATAGATTTGTCAAGCATGATTTCCCTTTTGTACATTCATGCTGGCTTTCCTTTAAGTTTTCTGGCTACTATACATTCAGTCAAGCCTTGGCAAGGAAAATCCTCAAGTATCCTTGATGTTACTTGTTCAGGATATTTTGCCTCTCAAGCTGAAATGACTAGCCTTTCTTCAAACACCAGCAAACCATCTCGCGCTGTGAAATGCTGTCAATGCTGAGAATTGATCTTCATTGTCAACTCACTGGCCTTTGATCTTGCTAATACCAACAAGCTCTCAGTCCTTCTTTAGTTGCTCCTGTTGTATTTGAATGAGACTGTTACCTTGCTGGCTACTGTACCACTGTGGCATGATATATAATGCAATCTCCTAAACAAATTCCTAATCATTTGTTGTAAATGTTGTAAATGCTCTGGACGCATAATACACCAATTGCCAACATCTGTTTACTTCGAAAGAGCACTGCTGCCCATATTTTGTAGCTAAAACATTAGCTTCTGTGATAGATGGAAAGGATAGGCCAGGGCATCCGTGGATATCTGTGTGTCCTTGATCTTTTGAAAAGCATCCTCCAAAACCATCCCTGTGTCTTCCCGAGGAGTTGCTTCAAGGGTTCAGTAACCATTGCCAAGTGAAGCAAAAAGTTTCACTTTTGTATCATACCTAGAAATTCTTGCAAGTCATGAACTAAGCGAGACATTCATTAACAACCATCATTTACTGTGGGTCTGGCATTATTCCATTCATGCTGATATTCTGTGAATGGGTTCCTTGGAAAATTTACATGTTGTTGAGGATAAGCCTATCTTCCTATAAGCATTTCAAACCCCTATGGAGCTTCTGGTCATATTTCTCAACTGTTTCTCCATGTATCACCCACCTTGTTGAGCTGTGTTAGGTCAATGCATATTCTGATGGCTCCATTAGGCTTGGTTCCAATAACCATGCCTGAACACGATTCAGTTGGTTTTGTCACCAGAGAAATTACACCCTATCTGGCTATTTCATCAATTTGCTTTTGAACTTGATTCATTAAGGAATGTGGAATCTTCCTGGGTAGCTACAGTCATAATATTTAATAACCTTCTTTTTAACATGGTGCAGTATGTAGTATCAAGTTTTCCCTAATCCTGTGCACAATTTATGGATAACCTTTCTCAAAGGTATTCCTGTCCTGTAGTATATCACACTCTAGGGAGTCATGCCACATGGACCTTGTAGTTTTACCTCTGAGCCCGTAACTTCTGTTTCTTCTGCCATGATATACAAACATCCAGGCAGTGGTCCTCACCCTTGTATCAGATTTAAAATTAGTGATGTCCATTGACATAAACAGGTTCTGTTAGACTTAAATTGTTTGGATCCCCCTTTCCCCCATAATAACATTGGGTATTTTTTTCTAATTCTGGAGTTTCAATTGCATTAACACATTTGTATGAGTAGACATTTAACCTTTTGCTACTCTGAAACTTCATCCTAATTCTACACAGGCTTGGAAAGTTACCTACAGTTTTGCAGATGTAGCATTATTTTGTCATAGCTGGTCACTGCTTGTGTTTATGAGGCTTTTTTGATTCACAGCACTGACTCTTAGTATTTGTTCTTTGAAAAGCTCTTTGGTTTGGCTTCCATTTGTGTTTGCAGAGTTTTTGCACCACAAGAAGTAGATAGGTCCTGTTGCACTCAATAAAAAAAGACTGTCCTTTTGTCTGCATTTTATCTTGGTTGCTGATTCCAGCACAATCTAAACAGTTTTCTCTAAAGTCAAATCTTCTTTTGAATGAAATAAAACTGGCAAAACCTCATCAATAATTCCAACAGCAATTCCAACTTTCATGACTTGTGATTTCAAAGCTCCATTGTCGCAGTTTCCCACAAATCCGTTGAGATCATTTATGATATTCTTTACGGTTTCTCTGGATGCTGAGCTCTTCCATCAAATTTTGCTCTTTCAGTAATTTTATTTGTTATCAGATTATTGTATTTGTCAAAATGTATTTGTCAAACATCTTCAAAAGAATATATCTCGATTTATAACATCATCAGCATTGTCATAGTGAATGCAATTGTGTCTATTTACATATTCTGATTATGGTTAAGTATTTAAGTTTAAAGCAATTTTGTATCTTCATGAATGTTTTCTCCAAGATTTTCGACCACATATCCTATTTGGGACTTCTTTGTTATTAAATCTTGCAGTAGTTTATTTTCCTTGCATGTCTTCCTGTTGTGATCATTTATTCTTCTTTCTTTTAAGCTTTCCAGTTCTGCAGTATCTCTATGGTACTGTAAGCTCTTTCCCTTCAACATATCAATAGAGAGCAGCAGTAGGCCATTCAGCCCCACAGGCCTGATCTGATTACAATTTCAAGCAATCTCCTAGCAATTTCTGTTTTTATTTCTGATTTTCAGCATCTACAGTTCTTCCAGTTTTTATTAAGAATCTATGCATTTCAGCCTTAAAAATATTCAAAGATCTGCTCTCCCAACTTTTTCAGGATGACAGTTCTAAAGACTCAACCTCTTGTCAGAAAAAAATCGCCTGTTCTCTGTTTCAAATGGGTGGCTCTTTAGTTTTAAACAAGGAGCCTGCTACTAGATTCTTCCATAAGAAGAAACATCTTAAATAAAAACCAAAAGAACTGCGGATGCTGTAAATCAGGAACAAAAACTGAAGTTGCTGGAAAAGCTCAGCAGGTCTGGCAGCAACTGTGAAGAAAAGAACAGAGTTCACGTTTCGGCTCCGGTGACCCTTCCTCAGAACATATAAACATCTTCTCCACCTCTGCCCTGTCAAAACCCTCAGGATCTTGTATGTTTCAATGAAGTCATCTTTTACTTTTCTAAATTCCAACAGGTACAAGCCTAGCCCGTCCAACCTTCCTTCATAACACAGCACACTCATTCCAGTTATTGAATATTATTACTTCTGTAAATAGCAATGTTGTTTTATTTTCCTTGTTTTAAGGCTTTTAAACTGTGCAGAATAGCAATACTGTGTTTTCCTTCTTTTAGAGCCTTTTATTCTGTTAAGTAGAAATACCAAATAGTGGTCTTCCTGTGTTTTTGGACTGAAAATGGAGATTTTTCACTTTTTCCCAAGCAAAATGGCTCATTTGTCTAGGAGTATGATTCTTGCTTTGGGCCTTGTACTGTATAGAAATGCAACAGGTCCAGTGTTCAAATCCTGGCTGAGCCTTCATGTTTGTAGTGGTCAGTTAGTGCAGCTGATTAGAGTGTGGTGCTAATAATGCCAAGGTCATGGGTTTATTCCTGATATTGACCAAGTCTATATGTTTCCAGCCATGGGTGTGACGCTTTGTGTTCTGACTTGAAGCTTGTGTGGTGTTCCTACCTTTAGGGCAGCATGGTGGCTCTCAGTGCCAGGAACCCGGGTTCAATTCCACCCTTAGGCGGCTGTCTGTGTGGAGTTTGCACATTCTCCCCATATCTGCACAGGTTTCCTCCAGGTGCTCCGGTTTCAGGCTAGGTGGATTGGCCATGCAAAATTGCCTGTAGTGTTCAGGGTTGTATAAATTAGGTAGGTTATAGGTGGAATGGGTCTGGGTGGATGCTTTGCAGTTTGGAGTGGACTTGTTGGGCCAAAGGGCCTGTTTCCACACTGTAGGGATTCTATGAAAATGGGTGATTTTCTACCTTTTCACAGTCAAATACATGTCCTTTTCTACACCTTGCCCAAAAAAAAACCTTGTGCTTGCAGGATTACATCCAAAAAGAACCCTTTGTTCAATCATATTTGACAACAATTGAGCAAAAAACATTAAAATCTTCTTTTCAGGAAATTTTCCAGGATAAACAGAGCCAAGATTCTTCTGCGAAAGAAACAATAAACTCCAAGTGAAATCCTGTCTCAGCGGGATTTGGACCAGAAAATGGCTTAATCACTTTAATAAGTTCTTCAAGAGCTGAAAATGTGTTGAATTAGGTGTGAATGGTGAAATAGGTTTTTTTATTCATTGAAGTCTCATCTACAAGGCACAAGTCAAGTGTGTGATAGAACACTGTCCATTTGCCTGGATGAGTGCAGCCTCAGGAGCACTCAAAAGTCTTTACATATTTCTGATCTATTAATTAAACCCAATGCTTATTTTAATCAATATCTGAGGATATTAGCTTGGGCTTCTGGATTACTAGTCCATTGACATTACCATTACACCAGCAACTCCCCTGTTTGTGTCTGAAAGGCTGTTTCCAGTGGGGCAACTCAGTAATCAGTGCTGAATCCCTTGCTGAGTTAAGCATAAATGTACCTGTAGTTTTTAAATGATTAAAATGCTTGATTCTAAAGCTGATTCTAAATTTGGCTAAATAGTTGCTAGTGAGAATGAAAGCAGGCAGACATCAATGTGTACCAACATTCAAATATAATTCAATCTAGTAGTATTCAAGTTCTGTACTACCAAGACACTGATTTTAAGTTCTCTTGTTAAACTGTACATCAGTATAGAAATGTGAGAAAGTTATCTCTTTTAGACTCTCAAACACATGAAACAATATGTACCATCTCCTATTGCCTCCACTATAGACTCACACAATGTTACAGAAGATCTATAGTGGAGAGAAAGGCCATTAGATCAATTTTGTCTGTGCTGGTGTAGATATCCTACACAGGATTTCTCTTAAACTCCCCTAACTTATACAGTCAGCATATCCTTCCATTCCTTCCTGTGGATTCGGGAGAATATTCATTAGTAGCCTTGACGGGGCAGCATGGTGGTTCAGTGGTTAGCCACTGAGCTGGGGAACTGGGTTTGATTCCAGTCTTGGGTGACTGCATGGAGTCAGCACATTCTCCCTGTGTCTGTGTGGATTTCCTCTGGGTGCTCTGGTTTCCTCCCACAGTCCAAAGATGTGCAGGTTAGGTGGACTGACCATGCTAGATTGTCCGTAGTGTACAGGGATGTGCAAGCTAGGTGGATTAGCAATGGGAAATGCAAGATTATAGGCTTGGGGGATGGGCATGTGTCTGGGCGGGATGCTCTTCAGAAGGGCAGTGTGGACTTGACTGGCCGAATGGCCTGCTTCCAAACTGTAGGGATTCTATCCTTAAAAAAATCGCTGCTTGTTGTAACAACCTATCCAGTTTTATAAAAATGTCCTTTAGGGAAGGAAATGTGCCATCCTTAGCAAGTCTGGATTACATATGACTGTAGTCCCACAGTAATGTGATTGACTCTTGATAGCCTTCTATTAAGACCCCCAGCACAAGGACTACAAATTGCTCCCCAGTGATGCTCACATCCCAAAGATGCTCAAAGGACATAGCCATTAGCCTGAATATTTTGCTCCCCGTCACTGAGTGAATTTTGTATGCCATTTGCCGACCTGCCCTTAGATCCTACTTTTCTGAGCAGTATGCAATGTGAGACCTTTTCAAAATCTATGTACACCACATCAAACATGTTACCCTCATCTATCCACCATCTTTTCAAAATAATTCAAGTAAGCTCTTCTCTTAACAGATCCATGTTGATTATTCTTTTTCTAATCTGTGGCTCTCTAAGTGACAATTATAGTATTTCACAGAACTTTCTCCAGTCGCCTGTTCACCACTAACATTAGGCTGACTAGCCTGGAATTATTCAGGCTATTGCCACCTCTCTTTTGAAAGGACAGTACAACATTGTTAGTCCTTCCCAAATATGCCTGTGCCAAAGGACATGGTAATTGATCATCTGGATGCTGATCCATTTGGGCCCTGGGAGAAATATTCAGGTCTGAGGACAGGATTGGATCTCATGGCAAGGACACTAAAGCGCTCTCAGATCTGGCCACATCCATTCCCTTCCAGTAGCTGATCCTACGGGATCATTTGTCAATGAAAGCAAACACTAGCAGACAGTCAGGTGTAGGGGTTTATTTCCTGTAGGCTGCTGATATACATAATGTCAGTTTTCAGACAAAACACAAAGTGAACATGTGAACCCTGGAAAAGAAGTGTGCAAATTGGTGAGACAGTATATATTTTAAAAAAATATGATCAGCAAACAAGAGGAAGCTGAAGGTGTTTTTTTCTGCCTGACTCACAGGACCCGTGGAGTGGGGGCTGATAGAACGATGAGAGGTGTTTGGCTGACTGGACTATTTCTCTAACAAACATTCCAAGCTGAAAAGTAATGTCATCACTTTTTCTTAACCGTTTTCTTTTCTTCAAAAAAACTTAAACACTTCCTTTCATTCCTGTTCCTTTTTTTTGGAAATCACAACTGGCATGAAATGGTTTCAATTTCCTGCAGGCACAGATGTTAACAAGCATTTCTCAAAACAAGCAGCTCCATTTTTCCAGAAGTTTTCAGGTGTGTGTTTCAAATGTGCACGTTACAGCTGCAACATGTGGATATGCAGCTGTCCTCTCAAAGCCCAAAGTTCAGAGAAAAACATATACATGCCCTGAGAGTTAAACTAAACTCAATTACTTTGACATTAGAGTATCGCCAGCTTCTATAAACACTCCAGAAGAATAAAAGATGGAAAAACTCGCATTTATATAGCACGTTTCAAAACCTTATGACCTGCAACTATTCTTAAAGATTCTGCTATTCCCATTTCCACCTCCCCTGGACTCATCTTCTGTTTATCCACTTGTACCATTGTCATCTCCTTTTGCTTTGCCTTGGTCTGATTTGTGTAGCCTTTGACTCTCCAAAAAAATCTCCAACACTAGGCTCACGATCAGCGACTTGGGCCAGAATTGTTATATTATAAACTTAAAATGCTGAATGGTTTAAAACCTGGTCTAACTCCATGATTATCCAGTGTAAATGAATGGATCATCACATCTGACCTTCCCGTCTTTCCCACCAACACTAACACAACCCCAACTCAACATGGCTGTTCACCCACCCACCCACTCACTCACTCATCCACTCAGACATTCACTCACTCAGTCACCCACCCATGCATTCAACCGCTCAGCTATTCACTCGAGCCCAGCTACTCACATCTGCACCCTCTCCAATAGCGACTCAACCACTCACTTAATTAACCACTCACTAACATGGTGAAAAACTTGAGATCTTTAAAAACTTATCTGAGTATGAAAGGTTTTGTCGTTAAAAAGCAGCCATGCCTGCTCTTTGCATGTCTTCGCCTATATTCGTTGGTTTGGCCACATACGCCACTTCACTGCTGTAGCTGAGTTCAGATCCTTGGCTGAAAGAACTAAAAAGTACATTTAGTATATTAAGAGCAAGAGGATGTGTAAGGAAAGGGTTAGCCTATCAGAGATCGAAACAGTAACTTGTGCTTAGATGCAGAAGACGTAGGCAAGATTCAAAATAAGTATTTTGTCTCTGCATTCACAAAGGAGAGGGATGGTTCAGACATTCTAGTTAAAGAAAAGTGTGTCATATTAGATAAAATAAGCATAATGATAAGGGAAATACTGGAGGGACTGACTTCCTTGGATAAATCGCCAGATGAACTGTATCCAAGGCTGTTAAAGGAAGTAGAGTGGAAATAACAGATTCTCTGAGAATCATTTTCCAATCTCACTTAATACAGATGTGGTGCCAGATGATTGGAGGTCAGTGAATATTGTACCATTATTCAAAAAGGGTGTGAGGAATAGGCCAAACAATTATAGATGGGTCTGTCTGACCTCAGTTATGAGCAATCATTAGAATAAGTTTTGAGAGACAGGATTAGCTGTTACTTGGAAAGGCAGGATTAATCTAGGATAGTCAGCATGGTTTGTTTGAATTGAAGTATTTTGAGGAAGTAACAAGGAGAACTGCTAAGTGTATTGCAGTAGATTTTATCTACATGGAGTCCAGTAAGATATTTGACAACATCCCACATGACAGCCTGGGCAGAAAAGTAAAAGAGCAAGGGATTAGAGGGGGATGTTCTGACTTTGATCCAAAATTGATGCAGTGACAGGAAACAAAATGTCGATGGAAATTTTGGCCCATTGAAAGTGGTTTCCAGCGGCATTTCACAGGGCTCGATGTTAGGTCCCTTGCTGTTTGTGGTATTGATGATTTAGACTCAAATGTGGGAGACATGGCTGGGAAATTCGACATGAAAATTAGCACGGAGAATTGATAGTGAAGAGGATGGTTGTCGACTCCAGGATGAAATCAATGGTTTGGTTGAGTGGGCGGAACAATGAGAAATGGAATTCAGTCTAGAGAAGTACAAAGTTATACCTTTGGGAAAGGCAAGAAAACCCTCAATTCATTCAAGAGGAATCTGAATCCGCACCTGAAGCACTGCAGCCTATAAGTCTACGGAAGGGACCATGATGGTGGTACTATCACGGGACTGTTAATCCAGAGACTCAGATAATGTTACAGGGAACTGTGTTCAAATCCTGCCACAGCAGGTGGTGGAATTTGAATTTTTTTTTAAAACGTCTGGAATTAAGAATCTAATGATGGCCATGAGTCAATTGTTGGGGAAAAGTCCATTTGGTTCACTAATGCCCTTTAGGGAAGGAAACTGCCATCCTTATCTGGCCTGGCCTACAAGTGACTTCAGACCCACAGCAATGTTTTCACTCTTTTAATGCCCTGTGGGCAATTAGGGATGGGCAATAAATGCTGCCTAGCTAATGATACCCTCATCCCATGAATGAATAAATAAAAAAGGACCAGGTGCTAGTAAATTGAAATAGAATAGGTGGCTGGTTTATTCAGCCAGAGCAGACATGATGGGCTGAATAGCTGTAAACATTTCAATGGTTCTCTGGTTAAATGATCAGTTGCAGAAATCTCTGTGGGCTGCATCAACAGTGACCAGAAGATCTGGCCACAATCTTTTCTACCTTCAACCAAATCACAAACCTCTTCCTTTGTACATCCTCCCTTCCCCTTTTACTTACTTACCTGAAACCTGTAACATTTCTACCATTTTCCTCTCCTGGTGAAAGATGACAGACCTGAAACCAAAACTCTGTTTCTATATCACAGCGGCTGTCGTCCTGCTGAACATTTCCAGCATTTTCTGTCTTTATTTCAGATGTTCAGCATTTGACATTAATTTAAGATCAGCTACAAGAGTATGAAGAGTTTGGGAGGTTGTTTTATGCACTGGATTCACAGAACATTGAATGCTACAGTACAATTAGACCAAATGAAATAGAGTGGGGGTGTGATGAGATGCACAAAACTCTATCAGACAGATAGCATAGACTTTGTGGGCCAAACAGTCTACTCTGACCTGTAAAATTCAATGTCAAGCACATCTGTGAACATGCAGTCCAGAACACTGCAATAGAAATGAATGTTTTGGGAACCTTTAGAAGCTCATTGGACTATAGGCATTAGTTATCACTGGCAGGGAGTATATAATGAAGTGGATCCCACACAATCTGTAGAATCCATCTGACTCCATTTCCATTGAAATCAACCGATTCAACAATGGACATTTCCTCTGAAGAGTGTGTTATCAGATCATTGGGATGGAGGGGGGAGGTTCAAGTTTTAACCCTGAAGTGGAAACAAAGTAGTGAATCCATTAACAATTCCAGCAGGCTCAGTGGCTAAAATACAAATTCTGATTTCAATAGCACATTCATTCATAGCCTACGCAATTGTCTTTTTCTATTGGAGGGAAGTTGTCTGATGGAGGGGGTCATATGGGCATTTTAATTCTCATCGGCAGTCGAAAACTAGATGGTAGTGAACCTGCGCTCGGTTTTTAACCCCAGTTACATCATGTAATAAATAATACAGTGCTTGCATTTAAGGAAAAAAGTCCTTGGATCAAAGTGTTAAAACAATAGACAATCACAGCCAGATAATGAGCTGATATTCAAAGCAATGTTACAGATTAAATTAACTGGATTCAGATCTAGTAGGCAAATATTGCCAAAGAGAAATGGATTACAAAAACACAACTTTTACGCAAACAACAAAAGTTGGTAATTATCACCTCATAAAGCATTCATTTAAAATCAAAATTCTAGTGAATAATCAGAAACTGGATCTTTTGAACAATTCCTGGTTCCCTTTATTCCTCTCTCTCTTACACAGAGACAGAAAAACACAGACATGACAAAGGGAATTGCTGAGCTCTTCCAGCCTAAGAAGAGTCAGTATGCTGCAATCCCAGTGAAGTTTTTAAATTGCTCCACATATCACACATTTGAGTTGAACAGCCTGTCAAATGCCAGGATCCTTAATAAATTTAGAAAACACCTGAGTGATAGCAAGGAAAATATAATTGCCACATAGTTCAGAAAATCAACGAATTTAGTTGCAGCACTGAATGGATCAAGAATTGGAGAAACTAACAGTGCTGAAGAAGGCCTTTCAGTCCACTCTGTTTCTGTTACACACGTTCCTTACCCTCAAGGACTATCTAAAACTTACTTTTAAAATTATTAATGGAATATGCTACCACCAACTTTTAAAGTCAAGTATTTCAGATCCTGACAACTCACTGAGTGAAAACACTTCTCCTCACCAACCCAGAAACTATTTTCAATTATTCTGAATCTATGATCACTATTTTTTGAAATTATTAACTAATAATTTCCTTAGCTCAAATCGATTTGGCTATATAACAAACAAAAAAAGATCTGCAGGTCATTCCTAAGATTAATGAGAAACAATGTGGACAAAATTTACTCATGATGGTAGATGGAGGTCTCAGAAATGTAGAATTGGGAAGACATGCTTCTCTGGGTCTCCGTGTGACCCAGGGCAACATATCATTAGCCACCTAATTGGTTGGCACTGGTTATGCCAATCACATTAAGGGGAGCACTCCCACCCCCTCTACCTCCAGTGATTGCTCACTAGTGCCTATTGGAGAGCTAGCCATTGCTAGGATAGCACCTGTGAGAGGAGAGAACATTGATGGATTTGTGCCCTGCATCCAGCAACAAAATGGGATTTGGGGGCACCGGCAACAGTCAGGCAGACCCCAGTGAGAATGAGAGAAGGTTTCTGGTGACAAGCAGCGTGGTTATAGCAAATACCAGTGAGTCAGGCCCTTGTGGGCAAAAGACTGCCAAATAGGACGGCATCACACTCCTTCCCTGGAGCCCTGTGGGAAGTCTGCAAGGTTTATCTGGTGGTACACAGAACATGCAACCCAGAAATCATATTGCCAATATGCAAGTCTATTAATGGATATGGAGCAAAAAACAGGTGAATGGAGTTGGGATAAAGATCAACCATGATCTAAAAGAATACTGGAATAGAACAGAAGCTCTGAATTGCCTCTTCCTGTCTTTGGGTTCCCTTTCAACATATTGTTAATGTCATACAGTGGCATAAAATTCCTGCAATGGAAAATAAAAATGTGACAATACTGACTCTATTAACAACAAGACTCAATAGGAACATATCACTTACCAAGACTAACTCAACTATATTTAGTTTACATGCTTGAGGATACACAATGCAACAGAATTACAGCACATGAGGCCATTCAGCCCATCATGTCTATGCCATTTCTTCATGAAAACAATCCAGTTAATCCTACTCCCTTGCTGTTACCCCTTATCCCACAATTTCTTTCTCCTTCAAGGCTCAGTTATAAACTTGGGATGAAATGGGTTAAGTGACATTAGATAGTGGTTCCACGCTCTTATAATCCTAACCATAAACTTAGATACAAAAACAAAGTTGCTGGAAAAGCTCAGCAGGTCTGGCAGCATCTGTGAAGGAAAAAACAGAGTTAATTTTTTGGGTCCAGTGACCCCTCCTCAGAACCCGACCCAACCCATCACCGGGCCCGAAGCGTTAACTCTGTTTTTTACTTCACTGATGCTGCCAGACCTGCTGAGCTTTACCAGCAACTTTGCTTTTGTTCCTGATTCACAGCATCTGCAGTTCTTTCGGTTTTTATAAATTTAGATAGATGATTTCTGGTGAAAAGAAAATCTGAACAACAGCAAATTACTTAATTATCTCAAAAAAAATGTTCCAACTTGTCAAGAAACTTTAAAAATGAGATAACTAGTCCAGAAAATTAAAGTCTACGTAACCTTTCAATTTATTCCATGGAATCCTACTTCAAGAAAGATATATTTGTGCATTTGGCCAGCAGCTGTACAAATTCTAGCTCCTTATATAATTAATCTTTTTAACGTTTGTCATATAATTTTGGGCCAATTTCTAACCTGAAAGAAAGATTGATTATTTTCACATGATTTAAGCTAATCATTGCCTTCCTCTAGATGATTTTAACTGGCAGTGAACAGATCCAACTGGTTGAAATTGTAAGTGTGTGACTGGAGGAATCGAGCAGTGAGGGAAGGAGGCCCCAGGATTAATGCGAAGAAGGTGAGTGAAATTCACATCGATGCAGTCTTAGCTTGCCTCCAATTCAATTCCTAGATTTGACAATTATTGAATCATCATTATGATCTATCTCTTCAGAGCATGCCTACTGGCAGCTTATAGCTCAGTCTCATTAAAGACTGGGGAGTGTGTTTGATGACATTGATGGATGAGCCACAAAATGGGACAGAGGTAGGAATCTAGAGCCTTTCAATGTCTTCGGGCTTGATATTGTTAATGCTCAATGGTATTTACTGAAAACTCGAGTTCATTGTAACTCTACCTCCATCGTGACCCCTTCCTTAGTTGAGCTTACGTTTCACATGTCTGAAGTAAAGTGACAGATCTAACTATGTGGGTCAGATCCAAACAGATTCTAGCATTGAATATATTTAATAATTGAACTGAGTGAGTAGTTTCTGGGGAATTATCAAATTGTTATTAAAATCTACCCTGCTAAAATGTTATTTCATGATGTCCTGGGAACATAATATTCTTCTACAAATGGATTTAAAGGTTTTTGGCTGTAGATTCCATTTCAGATATTTCTCTTCCCCTTCTTTCTTGAACGTTTGTGATGGTGAGGTACATTTCCATAAACACTATAGCCCTCTCCACTGAAGCCCTCCCCACGGAAAATTACCAGTATATCAATACAGACAAATAGTGTGAATGTTTTGTCAATAATCTTTATAGCACCTTTTATGATCACAAAGCATCCAAAAGTGCTTTATAGCCAATGAAGTATTTTTGAACTGTAGTTGTTGTTGTAATGTAGGAAGCTGTGGTAAATCAATATATTTGTTATCCAGTTGGTTGAGAGAAGTATTGGTCAGAACACCAGTAGAACTATCCTGCTCTTTTCTTAAAAAAATTCATTCACAAGATGTGAGGATTGCTAGGCAAGCACTTATTGCATATCCCTAATTGTCCAGAGGACAGTTAAGAGTCAACTGCATTATTGTGGATCTGGAGTTACATGTAGACGTTACCAGGCAATGAAGGCAATTACCTTCCCTAAAGGACATCAGTGTACCAGATGGGTTTTGTTCTGACAATTAACAACGGTGTTTCTGTCAGCATTAAACTCCTAATTCCAGATTTTTTTAAAAAAATGATTTCAAATTCCATCCTCGTTTTCCATAACTGGACCTCTGGATTAATAGTCTACTGATAGTACCACCAGGCCATCACCTCCTTTGTTCACAATAATGTATTGAGATCTTTTATATCTGCTTGAGAGGGCAAACAGAACCTCTGATGAAGGTGTCCTCTGAAAGACAGCATCTCCAGCAATTCAACACCCCCTAAGTCCTGTACTTGAGAGTGTCAGTCTTGATTTGTGCTCAGGTCTTCAGAGTGGTACTTGAAACCCAACCTTCTGACTCAGAAGTAAGAATAATTTCCACTGAGTTTTTTTTGATTCCATGATCCCTCATGCTTTGCCACGGTATTGATAAAGTCAGAACAAATAGTCAAAGGCCAATGATGCAAAACTGGACATTCAGAAATCATAGTCCATAGTAAAATAAAATTATTCAGTGGGGAAAAGTAAGTCATCTCACAAAAGCCTTGGAGACTGCACATTCAAAACACTAAGTGCAGCATTAAATATTCAAATAATTTTTTTTATCATATCCTAGGAGTAAGATGTTCAAGTCTGTACCACCATTCAATTAGATTATTCGGATTTGTTTCAGTCCCCTGCTTCCCCACCCTCTCCCCCACTACTAACCTGATAATTATTCCTTTTTGAAACTTGGCATTTTAATTTCCTTTTGAGAGTTAGTGATGAATCAGCTTCACCCCGTGTATTTGAGCAAAACCCATCATTTCGCACAACCTCTTTCAAATCTCCCATAAATCTTTCTGCTTTAAGGAGAAAAACCCAACTTCTCTCCTCTCTACAGAACTGATGCTTTTCATTCCTGATACCATTCTACTAAGTCTCCTGCGCTCCCTCTTCAAAACCTTGATATTTTTCCCTAAGTGCAGCATCCAGATAGGGAGTTAATTCTCTAACTGGAGTTTATCCAGTAATTATTTAATGTTTAGCAAAACGGTTTATGAAGAACAAGTAAAGAAATGATTCATTCCACAGCTTTGATCTTGTTTTCCACTTGTTCTCTGGTCAAAAATAAAGAACCAATTTTGGGAGATTATATTCCCTGGTCCAAGGGTGTATGGGTTAATTTTTCAGGTCTTCTCACTAATCACCTTGTGCAGAGATTAATGGAAAGATCATTTTAGAACCTTCTGAAGCACTGGGCTTACTCCCTTCAGTTTTATTTTTGTGACACAGAATAGGCTGTTGCCACAGGCATCATCCAGTTCCACTGCATCCTGAGGATTACAGCCAGCCTGTGATCACTTCTCCTATGAGACTGTAAGGAATAGGAACAATAATAGTCCATCTTGTCCTTTGAGCCTGCTCCACCATTCAATAGGATCATGGCTGATCTGACATTCTTCATGTCCACTGTGCCTTGTTTTCCTAAACTCCTTGATTCCCCTACTATTTAAGAATGTATCTATTTCAGTCTTAAATATACACAAAGTCTCTGACACTATAATTCTCATCCCAATCTTAAACCGATGCCCCTTTATTCCAAGACAATGCCTTCTGGTCCTAGACTCTCCCATGAAGGGCAGCATCTATCCACCATTTACCGCGTCAAGCCCCTGAAGAATTCTGTATGTTGCAATAAGATCGCCTCTGATTCTCTAAACTCCAATGAGTATAGTTCCAATGTATTTAACCTTTGCTCATAAGACAAACCCTCCATACCAGGGATCATTCTAGTGAACCTTTTCTGAGCTGGCTCCGATGAAATGATATTTCCCCTTAAATAAAGGGACCAAAACTTCTCACAGTACTCCAGATGTGGTACCTTATACAGTTGCAGTAAGACTTCCCTACTCTTATACTCCAATCCCCTTGTAGTAAGGGCTAACATTCCATTAGCCTTCCTGATTACCTGCTGTGCCTGTGTGCTAGCTTTCTGTGTTTCATGCGCAAGGACCCACAAGTCCCTTTGTGCTCGACTGTTCTGCGCTTCTTCTTCTTTTATACTCTGTTCTTTTGTTCTCCCTTCCAAAATGAACAACTTCACATTTTTCCACATTATACTGTGTTTGCCAACTTTTTGCTGACTTACTTAACCTATCACAGTGTCAGGGACCTGGGTTCAATTCCATCCTTGGGCAACTGTCTGTGTGGAGTTTGCACATTCTCACTGCGTCTGTATGGGTTTTCTCCGAGTGCTCTGCTTTCCTCCCACAGTCCAAAGATGTGCAGATTAGGTGGTTTAGCGAGGGGAAATGCAGGGTTATGGGGATGAGGCTGGGGGGATTGGTCTGGGTGGGATGCTCTTCGGAGGATTGGTGTGGACTTGATGGGCCAAACGGCCTGCTTCCACACTGTAGGGATTTTATGATTCTATGATCAATATCTCCCTATAAACTGTCTGTATTCCTCTCATAATTTGCCTTTCCACCTATTTTCCCATTACCCTCTTTTCCTGAAGGTCACTATCGATATTTGATATTCAGCACCGCTCCCCTAAATCCAACTTCCTAACCCAAAACCCAAAAAGCAAATGTAAATCCTAAATCTGAAATTCCACAACCCACAGCAACTCCAAAGAACCGAATCACAAGCCCAAAACCAAAACCAACATGTAAAGCCTAAGCCAAAATCAAAAAGCAAAATCCCAAAAGGTTAAAATGAAGCAGACCATTTGGAGAAATTCAATCATTTGGCTATTATTCATATTTTCTTCTATAGCATTAGCACTTTGCCATTTGATTTTCAGCATATCCCAAGATTAAGGCATTTCTTTATAATAAAAATTAGACCTAACATAAAATATTTAAATCGTTTAATAACATGTTTTATTAACACCTAGTTGTTAAAAGTATGAACAGGATTGTATCTTTCAGCAATATGGTTGATGGGTTGAATTGATTCAGGTGTCTGAGGGATTGTCTCTCTATAACTACTGCCATCTTCATCACTATTCCGGTTTCAAAGACATAACAATCAGTTTTAGTCTGTCTTATTGTCAATGGCCTTTTAATGGAAGCTTTACACATACTCAGTGAGGTCAATTTTTCATTTTGTTTGGCAGCTTTCAGATATACTTATCAAGATTCCATTATTGTATAATAATACTTCTGAGTATTATTTTGAGTACATTTGCTCTATAGTTCTTTACCACAGAGAATGGTTTGACTGAATCTTTGTTTTATTTTCCACAGCTGTGTGTATATATACAGGGAAAAGAAACAGAATAAAGGAAATAGTTGGTGTATAAGCAATGAGAAGAAAGATTGAAAATTCGACTCTGAAAGAGGCATTCTCTTCAGTACTGGCAGCAACCACACGTGGATCTGCAATGCAGCATTTTCACTGCGATGACCCACAAACAGGAATTGTTCAAACTTAGCCCGTCTAACCCACTCTGTGATTCAGATCATAACTGAGTTTTATCTCAGCCCTGTTTATCAATCTTTGTTCTATGCCCCTTAATTCCTTTGCCCCACAAATATCTATCCATCTCAGTCTCAAAATCTCCAGCTGAACTCCCAGTTTTTTTGGGGAAGTATTCCAGACTTACACAATCCTTTGTGTGGAAAAACATTAGTTGACATCACCGCTGAACAACCTGGTTTTAATTTTAAAGTGTGGAGCTGGAGGAGCACAGCAGGCTAGGCAGCATCAGAGGAGAAGGAAAGTTGACATTTCGAGTCAGGACCCTTCTTCGGAAATGGGCCCATTTCAGCCAACCCGAAATGTCAGCTTTCCTGCTCCTCTGATGCTGCCTGGCCTGCTGTGCTCCTCCAGCTCCACACTGTGTTATCTCTGACTCCAGCATCGGCAGTTCTTACTATCTCTTTAATTTTAAAGTTCTGTTTTTCTGGACTCTCCCCAACATCAGTCGGAGAAATGGGGCAGAGTTTGATCGGGGTCTCATCAATGTGGGTGAGAAATCTGGCCAGATTTATCTTGACATCAGGGGCATCTTGATCTGTCCTTTATGCTTTTAACAAATGGCATTACAAGTTTTCTCTTTAGGCAGCAGCAAGTTGCCAATTCAGAGGGATTGTTGCTTGAAAAATGCCTTCTTAACAGCCCAACTCATTTCATTAATATTCGGCGTCCTGTGTGACCAGATGCGCCAAGCAAACTAGATGCCAAGAATTCTTGACATGGAAATCAGAGTGGGTACCTGGTGAATTCAGCTCACCACTTGCTCCAAAGGACCTCCATATTGGACACTGGGTACCAACATCTCAGGGAAGCACCATCGGCACTGGTCACATACACCCTGTGTCCATGGATGTTTGTGTCAACCTTTATGAACCCTCATGGCACATCTCCGACTTACAAGATGCTTCTGCCCTTTAATGTTGCACGTTGGGCTGCATTGGCAACTCGTACTGCAATGCTGCAACAAGGACACTTGTGCCCTTACAGCCAGTTCATGGACTACATCTCTGAATCTCCAATCTCTTCACTTACTGTCACAGTATTCACTCACTCTGAGCCTATCTGGATGATCACGGCATCCTTGTCTTTCCTTGCCTTTGTGCACCTTGCCCCTCAGCCAGAGGTACCAGGCTCATGCTAGTTCCATTTTGCCTAGCAGCTTAGCAGAGACACATACATGGGTTATCAGTAGACCTCAGCCAAGTTGGGAGGATAGCCTTTACTCATGGGGTCCTGGAACAGTAAGTGAAGGGCAGCCTCCGATACCAGTCCAGGAGCTTGGACAGGGTCAGTCAGAGGAGGGTCAGAGTCAGGACAGCCAGAGCCACAATGCTGCCCACATAAGGAATGAGGAGCCAAATGTCAGGTCATGCACCACCAGTGTTGAGACTTTCTGCCTGGATGGGGCTGTTTTCCTCCTGGAATGAGAGAGATAAATATGACAGGAGACAAAAGTAGGTGGCACACCTTTTGGCACAGTTGAAGGTGCCTCTTGCAAGTGATTTGACAGTGCAGACGGCATGCAGGGTTAGTGGTGTCAGTGTTGGGATGGGTGATAGTAAGTAAGGGAAGATGTTGCAAACATTAATGAGAATGATAAAGTATGAACCTTGCTGGGATGTGAGAGTTAGGTATCAGGGAAAAGATGTTGGCGCTTACATTAGCAGAGTGGAGAAGGACACTGGACTTCTTCCTACAACTGGGCATTCCTCCAGACGGCTGAGACTGCTTTAATTTGGGTGACAACCTCAGGCCAAGCTAGCATGGTCTGTTGTCATGTCCTTTGCTGGTCCTGGAAAAGAGGAATTCCTGTGTCTGTACCACCCCGTGCAACAGGGCCTTCCAAAGGATTTCCCCTGCCACCATATCCATGGAAAATGTCAGGAACTGCAAAGGGCAGCTCTGGACTGACTGTGCTCAACAAGTGAAACACTAGGCTTTTAAAGACGGGGCCAGCACAAGAGATACCGGTGAATTCTGGGCTACCTGCTGACTTGGGAGTTGTTCTGGGAATGGTGCATGGCAAATTGGGGAAAGAATCAGACAAGTGGAATGCCATAGGGCAGGTAGCTCATAAGACGGGTTTGGTAAGATGAGGTGAGAAATCTTGCAGCAGAAATCTGTCCAAGGACTTAACACATCTCAGACTTGGCCAAAAAAAACTGCACCCCATATTTTCTCTTGATTTATTTCTTCATGCCCTTTAGACACTCTCAACACAGCAATCAAGATCACAACTCAATGTGGGGAGGTGACAGCCTCATGGTATTATCACTGGTCTGTTAATCCAGAGTCCCAGCTAAAAATTTTGGGGATCTGAGTTCAAATTCCACCATCTGCTGTGGAGGGATTTGAACTCAATATAAAATCTAGAATTAAGACCAAAAGACCAAAAGACCATAAGACCATAAGACATAGGCCACTCAGCCTATTGAGTCTGCTCCACCATTCAATCATGGTAGATAAGTTCCTCAACTCCATTCTCCCACTTTCTCCCCATGACCCTTGATCCCCTTGATAATCAAGAACCTGAGTCTTAAATGTACTCAATGACCTGGCCTCCACAGCCTTCTGAGGCAGTGAGTTCCATAGATTCACCACTCTCTGGCTGAAGAAGTTCGTCCTTATCCCCGTTCTAAAAGGTTTTCCCTTTACTCTAAGGCTGTGCTCTTGGGTCCTAGTCTCTCCTACCAATGGAAGCATCTTCTCAACATCCACTCTGTCTAGGCTATTCAGTATTCTAAGAGTTTAATGATGACCGTGAATCCATTGCCAACTTTCAGGAAAAACCCATCTGGTACACAAATGACCTTTAGGGAAGGGAACTGCCATCTTTAGTTTCACAGACAGTAGGAACTGCAGATGCTGGAGAATCTGAGATAACAAGGTGTAGAGCTGGATGAACACAGCAGGCCAAGCAGCATCAGAGGAGCAGGAAGGCTGACGTTTCGGGCCTAGACCCTTCTTCAGAAATTT
>JAHRHZ010000052.1:26029091-26077398 GCA_024137785.1 Ginglymostoma cirratum | reverse complement strand
TCAACAAGCCCAAGGGGATAGAAGTGAAAATTATGAATAAGTTCATAATTTAACTATCTCAGCTGAATACATGACATGCTATTCAATTAATGCAATGCCACTTTTCCCCTAAAAATATATTTTTCATAAAGTTTATACAAGTACAATGCATGACTATTCAAAGTTGACATTAAACTAATGAAACCAAGAAACTACATTTCTTTCAACTCCGCCTGTTATTCACCAAATTTACAAACGAGTTAATATTTACAATATTCATTACATGTCAAACATGTAGCCTGCAGAGTTTTATGTAGTTTCCAGCCTCTCAGCGTATTATAACTGGAAAGCCTCAAATGATGGCTTTGCCCATTGTACCTTTGCGACAGCTGCCCAAACCTTTAGTGAATCCCTCAGCACATAGTCTTGAGCCTTGGGAAGTGCTACGGGCCAGCCGAGCTATGAAATATTTTAACTTAAATTCCAGCATTACAGCTAAGTCTCAATTTTAACCAAACTCTCCCAGCAGAATAGTGTTGGGTTTATGTCAATTGTCTAATAACATTCCAGTTCATTTACACCAATTGTCCTCATTAGCTTATTCATGCTTGACAGGCAAACCAAAAACATATAGTCCCACTGTCTCTCGTGGTTCAGGAGATTCAATTTGAAAACAAGACAGATTCAGCAATAAGATCGCAGTTTGATTTAGTTACTCAGTTGGATAGTACTAGAGATGCTGCAGCAGGCTCTCTGGGTTCAAGAGGAGGAAAATTTACCTGAGGCCAAGGTTAATATTCTGGGGATATGGTGCAAATCCCACCATTTTAGCTGGTAGAATTATATTCAACTAACTTAATCTGGACTATAAAGATAGTTTCACTGGTGGTGATCATGCCAGCTATCATCAATTTTTGTAAAACCTATCTGATTTGCTAATTAGGAAAGAAAATTTGCCATTTTACCTGGTCTGGCCTAACATGAGACTTCAGACTCACAGTGTAATGTTTGACTCTGAACTACCATTTGCAATGACCTAACAAGGCACTCAGTTCCCAGATAATAAGGGATGGGCAATAAATGCTGGTCATGTCAGTGACACCCACATCCCATGAAAGAATACATGTTTACAAGTTAATCTTGTTGTGTGCTTCTGAACTCTATTAAGCAAACCCTACTCTGTACATTCATGGATCATCTGTACCTATATTAATTGCCGTCCACCCCTCTATATGGATTGTGATTTAAAAAATGCATAAACTCATTTGGACTGCAAACGTTGTCAAGGCAACAGTCCAAGACAAATCATAGAAAATATAAACAAGAATAGACGATTTGATCCTTTGAGCCTGCTCCACTATTAAACTTGATCATTGTTGATCATTCAACTCAGTACCCGGTTCCAGCTTTCATCCCATATCTTTAATCCCTTTAGCCCTAAGAATTATATCTATCTCCTACCTAAAAGTATTCAATGTTTTGGCCTCAACTGCTTTCTGCAGCAAAGAACTCCACAGGCTCTTTGGGTGAAGAAATTTCTCCTTATCTCAGTCCTAAATAGCCTAGCCTGTATCTTTTGACTGTGACCCCTACTTCTGGACTCCCCAGTCATTGGGAGAATCTTTCCTGCATCTACCCTGGCTAACCTGTTAGAATTTTAAAGGTTTCTATGAAATTCTTCTCATTCTTCTAAATTCCAGTGAACCCAGTCTTAACTGGTCCCATCTCTCTTCATAAGTCAGTCCTGCAATCCCAGGAATCAGTCTAGTAGATCCTTACTGCACACTTTCCATACCAGAATATCCTCCCTAGATAAGGAGACAACTGCAGTGAGACATCCCGGCTCATGTATTTATATCCTTTTGCTATTAAGGCCGACATACCATTTGCTTTCTTCACTACCTGCTGCAACTGCATGCTTATTTTCAATGACTAGTGGACAAGATCACCCAGGTCCCGTTACACCTCCCCCTTTCCCAATCTCTTGCCATTCAGATAATAATCTCCTTCTTGCCTTTGCTACGAAAGTGGATGACATCACATTTATCCACGTTATACTTCGTCTGTCATTCATCTGCTCACTCAGTTTGTTCAAATTATATTGAAACACTTATGTGCTCCACACAGGTCATTCTCCCACCCAGATATGAGTGGTCTGCAAACTCAGAGATATTACATTTTTAATTCCCTCATCTGTGGAATGGTTGGGGTCTGATTCCTGCTGTACCTCACTGAACACTGGCTGCATCTCAGAAAATGACCTGTTTATTCCTATATTGTATGAAGTTTTAAAAAAAAAGTTGCTAGGTATTTCAGAGTGATCTCTCACTTAAGGGATTAAATACTTAAGTGGGCATAAGTGATTATTTGAAGGAATTTCAATATATTGATTTTTTTTATCAATGGGTGCTTTCTTCCATCATTGACATCATCGATACACACTGTCAGCATGCATCTTTAAGTTTGCTCTTGTTGCACACAATGGGTGTTAGCACGGAGAGGGCAGCAAAGCATGGTGGGTACGGAATATGATTTGGCACAGAGGACATTAAGGGCAATAGAGTTAATAGGAAGGCATGGGCCATATGAAGGTGTCAAAGGGCTGATAGTCTGATGCATAATATGATGCAGAAGCTTTAAAGGGCCTTAAGGGTTGCTAGATGGTAAGAGGATGGCATAGGGGCCATAAAGAGTTCTGGGGGATAGGTAAACTGGTGTAGAGTGACAGAGGGATAAGTGAGGCTGTGAGGAGTGTGCAGATTGGCACAGCGTGGCATGGGAGTATGAGAATCTCCAGTGTTAGGGTTAAGGAATATACTATGGCTTGAAAGAGGCAATTGTGCGTGGGTGAGGGAGATTGAGCAGAAGGCATGTTATATATATTTCCTCATTAGTTTAAACTTTAAGTTTAACTCATGCTGGAGCACTGATGCAGGCTCTCTGCCCAGCCCACCCAGGACACTGGCAGATCTACATGTAGATCTCTGCTATCACACTCTGGTATGTGGAAACACTCTGAAGAGAAAGGGGAAACAAGAAAACTGAAGAGGCACTTATTGCTCCTTTAAGGAGTTAATGTGGACAAGTATTCTATTACTTCAAGAAATTAAATCCAAGTTGTTAAAGCCTGGGAATTGTGATAACGTTTGCAGGAATTTATAGTGTTGAGGATTTGTTTAGAATTGGATGTGGCTCAATGGGTAATACTCTGGCCTCTTAGTCAGAAGGTTATAAGTTCACATCCCACTTCAGAGAATTGAGCGCAAAATCCTAGCTGAAATTAAAGAAACACAAGCCTGGGAATTCTCCATGGTGTTCCAGGTTGATGTTTATTCTTCAATTATTATCACAAAAGCATAATGGTCCAGATCTACCACTGAAGATCAGAAACCCTACTTCTATTCCTGATTGGACAAATCCTCCAGTTGTGTGAGTGATCTTCCAATGGAGGATCCTTAACACCTGGCTCAGTGCAGCATTTCTCAAAGGGAACGGCGCAGAGAATCCATGCAGACCTCACAACCTCTTTTTACTGTACTAACTCTAGGAAGTAAAGTATAAATCTCTCAGAGCAACTTGTTATGTTAGTGCAAAAGAATGGGTGGGTACATAGTTGTGTAGGTGTGTAATTGGGTAAGGTGGGTGAGGTCTGTGGATAAGGGCATAGAGTGCCAGCTGAGAAACATGCCAGCTGGGGTGGATGACTAAGGGCTAGGATGATAGAGTGGCAGCTGGCTGGGATGGCAGGGTGTCATGATGCTGGGTGAAGTGGGTCAGGTAGGGTCAATGGGGGAATTGGTGGGAGAGGAGTTAAGAAGGTGACAGAATGATTTTTATCTGTCTGACATATCTTGAGTAATTATGTGGGTAAGTAATTCCAAAACCTCAGAAATATCCAATTCTAAGTCAGAGTTGGAGGTGTTTTCAGAGGGTTCCAGACACAAAGTAACAAGCCATTGGAAGATTAAGTATCTGGGGTGATTCCCAAGTAAACACTGCATTGATACTCCTGAGGGCTCTTAACATGTATCTTGGCTTTTTGTAGGAACAAATTGCCTGCCACATTTCCCACCTTAAAACAGTGACAACTCTTCAAAAGTACTTGTTACATAGTTTTGAAGTTGCGAAAGATAAAATAGAAATGTGAGCTTTTTTCCTATTGGCTGCCATTAACTACACATCTCAAAACATTAGAGAAAACAATGACAGACCCGCATTTATTTCATGTCTTTAATATGAACATATGAATTAGGAGCAGGAATAGGCCATTTGGCCCTCTCAAGCCTGCTCTGCCATTTAATGAAATCACAGCAACACTGACTATTGTCCCAATTCCACTTTCCCATGCACTTCAAATCACTTTGTCTCCTTTGTTAGTCACTGCAAAATATTTAATGCAGAGAAACAAAGAAGATATGGAGTCAGAGTCATGACTGAAAGTTTGGTAAACAAGAGGCATTTTAAAGAGCGCATTAGTGGAGAGAAAAGAGGCAACACCAACAGCTTATATTTATATGTCACCTTTCATGTAATAAAACAACCCAAGATGCCTCACAGAAACAAATTTCAAACAAATTATGACAAAATCTCAGATATAAAAGGTACTGCAGATGCTGGAGAATCCGAGATAACAAGCATGGGGCTGGATGAACACAGCAGGTCAAGCAGCATCATAGGAGCAGGAAAACTTGACGTTTCGGGCCTAAACCCTTCATCAGAAATGGGGGAGGGGAAGAGGGTTCTGAAATAAATAGGGAGAGAGGGGGAGGCGGATAGAGGATGGATAGAGGAGAGGATAGGTGGAGAGGAGGCAGACAAGTCAAAGAGGCGGGGATGGAGCCAGTAAAGGTGAGTGTAGGTAGGGGGGTAGGGAGGAGATAGGTCAGTCCAGGGAGGACGGACAGGTCAAGGGGGCGGGATGATGTTAGTAGATAGGAGATGGGGGTGTGGCTTAAGGTGAGAGGAAAAACAGGTTAGGGAGGTGGAGATGAGCTGGGCTGGTTTTGGGATGCGGTTGGGGGAGGGGAGATTTTGAAGCTTGTGAAATCCACATTGATGCCATTGGGCTGCAGGGTTCCCAGGCTGAATATGATTTGCTGTTCCTGCAGCCTTCGGGTGGCATCACTGTGGCATTGCAGGAGGCCCAGGATGGACATGTCATCTGAGGAATGGGAGGGGGAGTTGAAATGGTTCGCGACTGGGAGGTGCAGTTGTTTGATGCGAACTGAGCGCAGGTGTTCTGCAAAGCGTATGACAAAATCTCTTGTTTGGTGTCCACCCGAGAGGGAAAGACAAAACAGTTTCAGGTTGATTACAGGATCCATATTTGCCATCGTGCACTCTGTGTACAGAATGGGCAACAGGATAATTCTGTGAAATGTGTTCATTCCTGTCTAAGTGTCGCTTTAATGGCAGTCATTACTAATGGCCAACAGATAATGGTGAGAGCTGCTCTTCACTGCATCAGCTAACTCTAAGCTTGATCTGCAGAATGCTGTGAGAATCCTGTTAGTGGGAAATAAAAAGATCAAATTCACACAGAAATTACTATGACTATATACCACACTTCTGTGAATAGTAAAGCCTTTGACCTAGTTCCAAGGTAAAATATGTCATGTTGCCTCAATGCCTGGGTAATGTTTCCTCAATTCACAACAGTTAAATCAAGTTTAAGAAAACTTGTCTAAAGTGCAGGAATATCTAACAGTTTGTAGGAATAATCGAAAAAGATGAGATAACGCAGCAAATCTATATCAAATGACTGGTCTGACCCCTCCCCCATTCCTATTATACTGACTCTGGTAGCCTCCTCTCCATCTGCTTTGTGATTATTGGAACACACTCCCTCTGCTAAGCAGGATAAGCTTTTTGGCAACTCAGATACCCCTGATGACAGATTGTTGAAAATCATATGGGTTTAACTCCAGTTCTCTGATGTACATTGCCATGGTGCGAGGAAGAACACTTGAGAAAGAAGATTTTCTGAAAATTCACCCCAGTGTTGGTGAATAAGTTAATAGGGAAAACCAAAAGTATTCATAGATCCACTAAATTTAGTGCTGATACCATCACATTAAAATGTGGGATGGGGGCCAACATATCTGTTAATGTATCAGCATTAATTGACGAAGATAGAATAGAAAGATATGAAATATAATTAAGTGAAAGAATTTGGTGAGTTTCCAAAGATCTTAGTCAAGCCTAATCAAGTATAATGCTGGGATTCACCTGGAGAGGCTCAATTACAAGTCAAGTCAGGTTATTTTTGATTTTTTTACCTACTTGATCCAGCCTTTGACAGAGAAACCAATGCCTGTAAATCACCTGAAGCAACTGTCAGTAAATCATTGCATTATGTTATTTCAAATATTTTACCAAAATTGGTTATCTCAGCCACAATTCCAACAAAAACCAAAAGAACTGCAGATGCTGTAAACCAGGATCAAAAACAGAAGTTGCTGGAAAAGCTCAGCTGGTCTGGCCGCATCTGTGAAGAAAATATCAGAGTTAACATTTCTGGTCCAGTGACCCTTCCTCAGAACAGAGGAGTTCTGATTTTTTTCTTCACAGATGCTGCCAGACCTGCTGAGCTTTTCCAGCAATTTCTGTTTTTGTTCCACAATTCCAACAAACCTTTCATAAACATTTTTCACTCTCTGCAGCTATGGTGTCAAGCCATTTTATGTTCCAAACATGCCTACACACTTCAACAGAAGGTCAAAGGCAGGGTAACAATGTAAATTACCATGCAGGGAATTGTACATGAGTTCAAATTGTTAAAGAATTGTCAGATGTTTTCCTGGTCAGAGCAGCAACCAGCATTACTCCACATTAATCCTCTCCCATCATTGCCCTAATTCAAAATCCTGTAACCCATAATCTATAATGGTCTCTTTTTTAAAATCTGGAGAAATATTAGATTTATTCAATCAATTTTTACAGAGTTATGAGCTGAATTAAATCACATTAAGATCAACTTTATTAATTCCCTCCCTTCCACTTCCAGCTCAGTATAGTTTTGTTCCTTTTCCTTCAACTCTGATTTTTTTCTCTTCTTGCATGTCTTATGGTCCCTCATGTGCTCGTGTTCCCCTGCATTTCCTCATTCATCCTCGTATAATCTTATGGTCCCAAATGCTTTCCTTGCACTTCTTCATGTTTGCTCATGCATTATCATGTTCCCCCCATGACTCTTGTGCTCTGTCATAACTCCTCATGCATGGTGTTCCCCCATGCTTGCTTGCATCCCTTCAGGTACCCTTGTGATCTCTCATGCCTCCTTATGCACTGTCATGGAATCATGTGGGAACTTTGCGGGAAGCTAGGGAAGTCATTGTTGGGCCTCTTGCTGAGATTTTTGTATCATCAATAGCCAATGGAGGGTGCCAACATTTAAGAAAGGTGGTAAGGAAAAGCTAGGGAACTATCGACAGATGAGCCTTACATCAGTGGTGGGTAAGTTGTTGAAGAGGATTCTGAGATACAGGATTTACATGGATTTGGGAAGGCAAGGGCTGATTAGGGCTAGTCAGCATGGCTTTGTGCAAGGGAAATCATGTCTAATTAACTTGTTTGAGTTTTCTGAAGAAGTGACAAAGAAGACTGATGAAGGCAGAGGGGAGGATGTTGTCTATATGGATTTCAGCAAGGCATTTGACAAGATTCCACATGGTAGACTAGTTAGAAGGTTAGATCACATTACAGCCAGGGACAGCTGGTCATTTAGATTCAAAATTGGCTTGAGGGTGATGGTAGAGGGTTGTTTTTTGGACTGGAGTCCTGTGACCAGTGGTGTGCCACAAGGATCAGTGCTGGGTCCACTGCTTTTCATCATTTATATAACTGATTTGGATGTGAATATAGAAGGAATGGTTAGTAAGTTGCAGATGACACCAAAATTAGTGGTGTGGTGGATAGTGAAGAAGGTTACCTCAGAGTACAACAGGACCTCGCTCAGATGGGCTGAGGAATGGCAAATGCAGTTTAATTTAGATAAATGTGAGATATTCAGAGATAAAAGGTACTGCAGATGCTGGAGAATCCGAGATAACAAGCATGGGGCTGGATGAACACAGCAGGTCAAGCAGCATCATAGGAGCAGGAAAACTTGACGTTTCGGGCCTAAACCCTTCATCAGAAATGGGGGAGGGGAAGAGGGTTCTGAAATAAATAGGGAGAGAGGGGGAGGCGGATAGAGGATGGATAGAGGAGAGGATAGGTGGGGAGGAGGCAGACAAGTCGAAGAGACGGGGATGGAGCCAGTAAAGGTGAGTGTAGGTAGGGGGGTAGGGAGGAGATAGGTCAGTCCAGGGAGGACGGACAGGTCAAGGGGGCGGGATGATGTTAGTAGATAGGAGATGGGGGTGTGGCTTGAGGTGAGAGGAAAAACAGGTTAGGGAGGTGGAGATGAGCTGGGCTGGTTTTGGGATGCGGTTGGGGGAGGGGAGATTTTGAAGCTTGTGAAATCCACATTGATGCCATTGGGCGTTTTCCTGCTCCTATGATGCTGCTTGACCTGCTGTGTTCATCCAGCCCCATGCTTGTTAATGTGAGATATTGCTTTTTCCATGGAATCCCTACAAGCCAGTCACCAGACCTGAAACATTAACTCTGATTTTCTCTTTACAGATGCTGCCAGACCTGCTGCTCTTTTCCAGCAACTTCTGTTTAGGTCCACACCTAGCATCCCACCCAGACCCAACGCCCATCCCATCCCTGCATTTCCCGTGGCTAAGACACCTAACGTGCACACTATGGATTATTTAGCATGGCCAATCCACCTAACTTGCACATCTTTGGACTGCGGGAGGAGACCAGAGCACGCGACAGAAACCCACACAGACACAGGGAGAATATGTAAACTCCACACAAACAGTCACCTGAGGCTGGAATTGAACCAGGTCCCTGACGCTGTGAGGTAACAGTGCTAACCACTGAGCTAGTGTGCCATTGATTTTGGTAAGGACTTATACACTTAATGTAGAGTCCTGGGCAGCATTGCTGAACAAAGAGATCTTGGGGTGCATGTTCATAGTTCCTTGAAGGTGGAGTTGTAGGTAATCAGGATAGTGAAGAAGGCGGTTGACATACTTGCCTTTATTGGTCAGTGCAATGAGCATGGGAGTTGAGATGTTATGTTGCGGCTGTACCAGACACTGCTTAGGTCACTTTCGGAATACTGCCTTCAATTCTGGTCTCCATCTTATAGGAAAGATCATGTTATACAACTTGAAAGGGTTCAGAAAACATTTACAAGGACCTTGCTAGGCTTGAAAGGTTTGACCTATACCAAGAGGTTGAATAGGTTGGGGCTATTTTCCCTGGAGTTTCGGACGCTGAGCGCTGATCTATTCGTGGTTTATAAAATCATGAGAAGCACAGGTAGGCTGAATACCAAGGCCTTTTCCACTGGGTAGGGAAGTCCAAAACCAAAGGGTACAGCTTTAAGGTGAGAGTGGCAAGATTTAAAAGGGACCTAAGGGGTGACTCTTTGACACAGAGGGTGGTGTATGTACGGAATGAGCTGCCATAGGAAGTGGCAGATGGGTACATGAATAAAAGAGTTTCGACGGATATGGGCCAAATGCTGGCAAATGGGAGCGGATTAATTTAGGATAACTGGTTGGCATGGATGAACTGGACTGAAGGATCTGTTTCTGGGCTGTACAACTCAATGACTTAATGAATCTATGTGTCACACTTGGCCTCCTACGTTGCCTTGTATTCCTTCATGCATCCTTGTGTTTCTTTGAACATTATCATATTTCCTCATGTTTTCCCCTGCTTCCCCACACTCGCTGTTGCATCATTGTATTTACTCATGCACTCTCGAGCAGGGTCTATTGCTCTTCCTCCTCATTTTAGTTCCATGTTACATCGGTATCGTACTTTTGCCACTCCTGCCTCCCTTGTTCTTCTTTCTCCAACATTTTCCACTCGTATAGTCCAGTTCTTTCTCTGCTGCAAACAGGGCCAGTTCTAAGTTTCTATCCATATTTTCAGAGTTTTTGGAACTATTATCTGTTGCTGCAAATTTATTTTTGTTGAAACCTTAAACAGCCCATTTGATCTGCCAGTGATTCAGCTCCCAATTGTTACTATTTTGGATTGTTGCCTTGGAATAATTTTAACTTGGAAAAAATACAGCACCACATGGTCTGAGGGTCAGTACTGAGGGAGTGTTGCACTGTCGAAGGGTCAGTATTGAGGGAGTGCTGCAGTGTCAAAGGGTCAGAATTATTTGGGAACCTGGCATAGTCCAAATAGCGGTTCTGGGGGAGGACAGCACAATTGGCAAGGTTGTACTGAGGGAGCACCACACTGTCAGATGGTCAGTTCTGTCAGTATATTGTCCTGTTAATGAAGGGAATGCTGCAAAACCAGTAGTATCACCTTTTCTATGTGACCTCGAACGCTAAGACTCTGACTGCCTTCTCAGGTGGGTATTAAAGACATATGGGTTCACTGGAATAAGAGCAGGGCATTTCTCTCAAATGTCTTGGTCAATACTTATCTCTCAACTAACATTAGATTATCTGGTCATTTTCATGTTGCTATTCATGGGAGCTTGCTGTACACAATTTGCCCACTGATTTCCTACATTTCAATGGAGGCTGCATTTCCAAAAGTGCTTAATTAGCTCGAAACCAATTTGCTTTAAGATAGTATGAGGTGTTATGTAAATACAATTCTTCCTTTCTTTCCAGTTCTGCTTGAATGAAAGCAAACCAAGAGTTAAAAAATTTTAGATGGAGAACAATGCCAGTGGGTTTAATAATAATTGCTTTGATAGGCGTACAGTAACAGCAGTAATTTCTGTTTGGAGGTCTGCTGCTGAGGGGGCCATTCATGCTTCCATGCTGGTTCTCCACAGCTCAGCATCACTCAAAATGGTGGAACATCTGATGAGTCAGAGGCTTGCTTTCAGGAAACTCTTCATAATGAGGATCACTGCATCCAAAATAAATTCTGATCTGAAGGAGGAAAACTGACCAGGAATCTCAAACTGCTTGGAGGAAAACTTCCAATCTCAGTGTGGGGGTTCACAGCTAGTTCTCAGTGTTCCAGTCTTGTGCAGCCAAGATCCATCAATCATTTTGTCCACTTGCTCAGAAACAGCAATCCTTGCTGTTTTCCAAATGCCCAGGAAGTCCCCAAATATAAACAAGAAAGTGAAAGTCTAAGCAAATTAATCATCGCAGAACATTCACGATGGCTTCAAACAGAGGTGTAAACATTTGCGAACAGCACAAAGTGTTTCAACTGCTACCAACAGACTGCCAAAGAGAGGACACATGTCGTTACAAAGGAGGAGTGGTTAATGTAGATCAAGGAGAGGACTGCGACGCGTGGGTTGTTGTGTGGATCTTCCAGACAGGCACGCAGAGTCTTGGGCTGGAAAATGAAAGCGCACCCAAAACACAAACAGCATAACTCACAATCTCTCAAACCTCCAGCACCACAGGTTACAGCTTTTGCTCGAACAGTTTCCTCATCAACGCTCAGCCTATTTCAAAACATAGCAACGGGAATTAATCAGAAACGGACCGTTCTCGGGACAGGAAAACAGTCATCGATGTCTCAGTGAGCTATCAGGGAGACAGTGGTAAAAGGGGATGGTGGGTGGGTAGATTAAAATCAGTTCTTGGCAGGTTTAGACCTGAAATGCACTGCCTGAGAGTGTGGTGGGAGAGATTCAATCAAGGCATTCACAAGTGAATTGGATAATTATGTAAGCAGATATAATGTGCTTGGTGATGGTGAGAAGGCAGCTGAATGGGACAAGGAGTTCATTCAGTGAGCCAGTACACACATAATGGGCCGAATATCCTCTTTCTATGTTGGAAGGGTTCTGTGATTCCTTTGAATGAATGGGTGGCCCAGCCTTTGCTTCTCTTCCAGAACCATTAGCAGCATTAGAACTTGCAATGGACCTCACTGCTCAGGCCAGGCCAGTGAAGCAGGAAAATTTAATGGCTCTGATTCGCTGGTGATTTGCCAGAAGAAAGTGGCAAAGCAGAAATGAACGGTGCCCGATTTTACGAGGACAGTCTCCATAATTCCAAAATCTTACATGGCGCTGGTGAGAAAACTCTACCTCCGCAGGATTAGAACTCCAGATGTTTCCTAGGATTTTCTTCATGCACATATTTTCTTGCGGTATTTTGATGATAAAAGAATCGCTTTGATTGAGCAAAAAGAAAATTCTGTTGTTTGTGCTTCACCTTTCTGGACTTGTGGACTTTCCAAAGTGCTTGGCTGCCAACATAATCTCTTTGAAGTCCAGTCATTGACTTACCTCACATTACAGCTGCGGAGCATAGATGAAGTATTCCTAAATACTGTAAATTAAACGTACGCCTCAGTCTGGAGCATTTGGACACAAACCACTGCTTTAGATAAATATACTGTAACCTACTGTCACTGATTTGAATGCCAATAAAAAACAGCAAAGCTCCATATGAATGTGTGCCTAAGATACTATTTCATTATCCTGCTTCTCATTTTACAAACCAAGAGGGTTCAGGATGAACCAAGGGAGCCACTAGCCCGGTCAATTCCTATGCCTTGCAAAGGAATAATGTGCTCACTGATACTCAGTTTGAGTTCAACCAGGGTCACTCAGCTCCTATTCTCATTACAGCCTTAGTCCGAATATGGACAAAAGAGCTGAACTGCAGAGGAGAGATGAGAGTGACTGCCCACGACATCAAGAAAGCATTTGATCAAGTATAGCATCAAGAAGTTCGAGCAAAACAGGCCAATTGGAATCAGGGGGAATTCTCCACTGATTGGACTCATACCTAATTCACAGGAGATGGTTGTGATTGTTGGAGGCCAAGAAGCTCATCCCAAGGACATCTCTGCAGGAGTTCCTCAGGATAGTAACCTCAGCACATCTATCTTCATCTACTTGATCAATGACATTCTCTCTATAATAAGGAATGGGGATGTTCACGGATTATTGCACAATGTTCAGCACTATTTGCAACTCCTCAGATACAGAAGTAATCCATGCTCAACTGCAACAACAGGTGGACAACATCCAGAGAGGTAAGTGAGAAGTAATAATCATGTTATACAAGTACCAGGCAATGACAATCACCAAAAAGGAAGAATCTAAGCATCTCGCCTTGACATTCAACGATGTTGCTGTCACTGAATTCCTGACTATCAACATCCTGGGGATTATTATTGGCCAGAAATTGAACTGGACCAGCTAGATAAATACTATGGCTATAAGTACAATCAGAGGCTGGGAAGTTTGCAGCAAGTGTCTCATACCTGACTTCCCCAAGCCTTTCCACCATCTACAAGGCATATGTCAGGCTTGTGATGGAAAACTCTCCACTTGCCTGGAAGAGGACAGCTCCAATAACACTCAAGAAGCTTGACACCAAAAGGACAAAACAGCCCTCTGAAATAGCATCACATGCACCACATTCAATTATCCCTCCCTCTCATACTGACATACTGCCAGACCAATGTGTTGGCTTTGGACAGGGTACAGAAAGTGTTTACCAGGATGTTGCCTGGTTTGGACAGTATTATTTTGAGGAGAGGTTGAGCAAACTTTGGTTTGTTTTTAAGAATAAAAACAAAGTTGCTGGAAAAGCTCAGCAGATCTGGCAGCATCTGTGAAGGGAAAAAACAGAGTTAACGTTTCAGTTCTGAGGAAGGGTCACCGGACATGAAACGTTAACTCTGTTTTTTCCTTCACAGATGCTGCAAGATCTGCTGAGCATTTCCAGCAACTTTGTTTTTGTTCCTGATTTACAGCATCCGCAGTTCTTTTGGTTTTTATTCGGTTTGTTTTTATTTGAATGTCGGAGGTTGAGGGACGATCTGAAAGAAGTTTACAAAATTATGAGAGGCATGGACAGAATAGATAGTCAGAGTCTTCTTCCCAGGGTAAAAATGTCAATTACTAAGGGACATAGGTTCAAGGTGAAAGGCAAAATGCTGAAAGGAGATTTGAGAGGCAAGTTTTTTTTACACGGAAGGTAGTGAGTTCCTGGAATTTGCAGTCAGAGGAGATCATAGGAGCAGATGCAATAGCAACATTTAAGAGGCATCTTGAAAAATACATCAATAGGCTGAGAGTAGAGGGATACAAACAGCATAGAGGCAAAAGGTTTTTAGTTCAGAAAAGAGTCATGTGTCGGCACAGACGTGGTGGGCCGAAGAACCTGTTCCTGTGCTATAGTGCTCTTTGTTCTTATTCTGTGGTGTTCTTTGTTCAAAATGATAGCCTTAAATCTTGAGAATGTGTCTCTCCTCCAGCCAGAGGAATTGACCTCTCAATGTCTACTCTGTTAAGTTTCTTCAGAATCTTGTGTGTTTCAATGAGATCACCTCTCACTCTTCTGAACACCAGGGAGTAAATGGCTGTATCAGCCCACCATCTCAGGACAATGCTCTCATCCCAGCTACTAGTTTAATGCATTGTGTGCTATCAGCTGCCTGAGCTCAAAGGTCTGGAATTTCCTCCCTAAACCTCTCTACTCATCTATTTGTCTCCTCCTTTAAGAAATTTGTTAAAAACTTACGCCTTCTTTACTTTTCCTACATCTCATCACTGTCAAATTTTATCTGATAACACTTCTGTGAAGTAATCTGGGACTTTTTAATTATGTTACAGGTGTTATGCAACTGCAAATATAGGAGCTGGGACGTCATGCTGAGGTTGTATAGGACACTGATGAGGCCTGTTCTGGTGTACCGTGTCCAGTTCTGGTTGTCCTAATACAGGAAGGACATTAAACTGGAGAGGGTTCAGAAAAGATTTACCTGGATGTTGCTGGGACTGGAGGGTATGAGTTATAAGGACAGGCTGGGTAGACTGGGACTTTTTCACTTGAGTGTCGGATGTTGTGGGTGACCGTTTTGAGGTTTATAAAATCATGAGGGGCGTAGATGAGGTGAATGACAAGGGCTTTTTCCCTTGGGTGGGGGAGTTCAAAATTCAAGGACATATTTTTAAGGTGAGAGGTGAAAGATTTAAAAAGGATATGAGGGCAACCTTTTTACACAGAGAGTGATTTACATGTGGAATGAACTCCCAGAGAAAGGGTGAATGCAAGTAAAGTTACAACACTTGAAAGACATTTGGACATGTACACGAATAGGAAAGGTTTGGAGGGATATGGATGAAGTGTAGGCAGGTGGGACTAGTTTAGTTTGGAAGCATGGTGGGCCTGGGCTGGTTGGACCGAAGGGCCTGTTTCCATGCTGTCTGACTCTTATGACTTTGACTCCAAATTGTTGTTATTACACACAGCAGGAAGATTCCAGTTGTTTGCTATGCCAAAAACTGTCCCATGAGATAAATATACAAAAGCAAGGAATAGCTTCAAAAATTAAACCAGACCAGTAATTTACTCCAGCTTTTGTCTGCTGTGGCAGAACGGTTTTCTCCCAAGAATACCGTTTCTAAAATAAGACCCATCTGATCTTTCTTCACCATCCAGGTTTGGTTAGCTTTTAATCAATGGCAATGAGTAGTTCTCAAAACACAGTGGACCACACAACCTGCAGGCTGCCTCTGAGAGAACACAAGCCTCCAAAATGCTTTAACGTTAAACAGACAACTTGCCACTGGCCTTGCTCAATGTGTGGCATTCTCACATCAGAAACGTTCAGCTGAAGTTCCAGGCTGACACGGCTGTGCTGGTACTGAGGGAGTGCAGCACTGCCGGAAGTGCCATTCTTCAGATGAGACGTTAAACTGAGACACATCTTCCCTCTCTGCTGGATGTGAAACATGCCACAGTCACTACTTAAAGATAAACAGGAGTTCCCCCTAGTCTGCTGGCCAATATTTCTCTCCCAATTATACATGACTAAACAAAACATATGATTCAATTATTATCACATTTCAGTTTGTGGGAGCTTGCTGTGCACAAATTGTCTTCCCCATTTCATACATTGCAACAGTAACTAAACTTCAACTGCAAAGTCTCTCTGTCTTTCATTGGTCACCAGATGGTTGTTTGCCTTCACAGATGTGGATTATAGATTACACTGTTGCCCTCGACAAGTTCTTTTACCTTTATTAATACGATGTGATATGATCATGCAAGTGATAGCAACAATCTGCATTCATGTGGTATCTTGAATGTCAAAAGCCAGAGCACTGAGAGTTGTGTGGAAAGGAGACCTGGGGCCAGGAAGGCAGGCAATAGGAGGAACAGCTAAAGACTTGGTCATTGAGTCGCATCGTTGCTTCTGAAAGGGACGATATTGACTGGAGAAGCGAAGTATATGTTTAGGGAGGGGATTCCAAAGGAGAAACACTCTCTCACATAGTTCTTTTCATCTTGTTGGAATGGGGTATGGGGTGACAGATGGTGATGCTGGATTCAATGAATAGAGTTTTTTGGAGGTTAAGGAGGAAAAGTAGGACTGGAGAAGGTTGCAGATTGTTTGACAGTACAAACAGATAGGGATTAAGGATTTTTAATATTAGGTTGTGTAGTTAGAAACCAATGTTCATTGAGGACGGGGTGCCTGACCGGCGATACTGAAGGTAAGGAAGAAAATGGTCAGCAGAGTTACAAATATGTTTCGGGGGGGTGCAGAAATTGGACTGGTAGCACAAAGTTCATTCCCCATTTAAAATAAATTTAAAATAGGTTTTTTATTCACTCATGGGATGGGAACGTTGCTGGCTGGGCCAGCATTTAATGCCCATCCCTTGTTGCCTGGAGAAGGTGGTGGTGAGCTGCTTTCTTGAACTGCTGCAGTCCATATGCCATAGATTGACTCACAATGCCCTTAAGGAGGGAATTCCAGGATTTTGATGCAACAACTGTGAAGGATTGGTAATATATTTCCAAGTCAGGATGGTGAGTGGCTTGGAGGGAAACTTGCAGGTGATGGCATTTCCATGTATCTGCTGCCCTTTTCCTTCTAGATGGAAGTGTTCGGGGGTTTGGAAGGTGCTATCTGTGGACGGTTGGTGAATTTTGGCAGTGTATCTTGTAGTTAACACACACTGCTGCTACTGAGTTTTGGTGATGGAGGGAGTGGATGATTGTGGATGTAGTGCCAATCAAGTGGGCTGCTCTGTCCTGGATGGTGTCAAGCTTTTTGAATGTTGTTGGAGCTGCACTCATCCAGGCAAGTGAGGAGTATTCTATGATGCTCCTGACTTTTGCCTTGTACATGGTTTACAGGCTTTGGGGAGTCAGGAGGTCAGTATTCTAACCTCTGACTTGCTCTTGTAGTCATTGTATTTCTCTGGTGAATCCAGTTGAGCTTCTGTTCAATGGTAATCCACAGGATGTTGATTGTGGAGTATTCTATATTGTAATTTCATTGAATATCAAGGGATAGTGGTTAAAGATTGTCTCTTACTGAAGTTGGTAATTGCATGTCATTTGTGCGGTGTGAATGTTACTTGCCACTTTTCAGCCCAAGCCTGAATATTGTCCAGATCTTGTTGCATTTGAACATGGACTGCTTCAGTATCTGAGGAGTTTTGAATGGTGCTAAACATTGTGCAATCATCAGCGAATATCCCCACTTCTGACCTTATGTTGAGGGAAGCTCATGGATAAAGCAGCTGAAGAAGGTTGGGCCTAAAACACAACCCTGAGGAACTCCTGTAGAGATGTCCTGCAGCAGAGATAACTGACCTCCAACAACTGCAATCATCGTTCTACGTGCCAGGTATGACTCAAACCAGTGGAGAGTTTGCCCCTTGATACCCACTGACTCCAGTTTTGCAAGGGCTCCTTGATGCCACACTTGGTCAAGTGTGACCTTGATGACAAGGGATGTCACTCTACCTTCACCTCTGGCATTCAGCACTGTTGATGACACCTTCCATCACTTTACTGATGCTCAAGAATAGATTGACAGGGTGGTAATTGGCCCAGTTGGATTTGTCCTTTTTTTTGTGTACAGGACATAACTGGGTAATTTTCAACAGTGTCGTGACAAAATGCAAGTGTTGTCATCATACAGTTTGGCTAGTGGAGCAGCAAGTTTTGGAGCATGGGTCTTGAGTGCTGTTGATGGAATGTTGTCAGGGACCGTCATCTTTACAATACCTCGTGCATCCAATAATTTCTAGATTTCACATGGATGAATGAAATTGGCAGATAACTAGCATTTGTGTTCAAAAACAAAATTGCTGGAAAAGCTCAGCAGGTCTGGCAGCATCTGTGAACGAAGAAACAAAGTTAATGTTTTGGGTCCAGTGATCCTTCCTCCGAACTGATGGTCGCTGGGAAAACATCAGTTTATATTCAGAAAATAGGGGACGGGGCTGGGGTAGGGAGTAAACAATAGGATAGAGCCTAAATAAAGAGAAGTTGGACAGACAAAGAGTTGATAACGATTCGGCTGGGAGGGTGAATAGTTGTTAATGGGGACTATTAGTGACTAACAACAGGGGGTGTGTAATGGCAGGCTATGTGGTAACAAGGCCTGGTGTGTAGGGTAGAGGGCTGGGACATGGGAGAGTTTAGGCCCTGAAATTATTGAACTCAATATTGAGTCCGGAGGGCTACAGGAAACAAAGCAGGAAATGAGGTGTTGTTCTTCCAGCTTGCGTTGAGCTTCACTGGAACACTGCAGCAAGCCAGAGACAGAGATGTTGGCCAGGAAACAGGGTGGTGCGTTAAAGTGGCAGGCAACTGGTAGTTCAGGGTCTTTTTTCACAAGCAGAACATTGATGCTCTGCAAAGTGGTCACCCAGTCTATACTTTGTTTCCCCAGTGTAGAGGAGACCACATTGTGAGCAGCAGATACAGAAGATTAGATTCTGGGAAGTGCAGGTGAAGTGTTGATTCACCTGGAAGGTATGTTTGGGCCTTTGGATACTGGGGAGGGAGGAGGTAAATGGGCAGGTTTTGCACCTTCGCCGGTTACAGGGGAAGGTGATGTAGGGCTGTGGGGGTGTCTTGAGGGTGAAAGAAGTGTGGACCAGGATGTCCTGGAGGAAACGGTCCCTGTGGAAGGCGGGCAATGGAGGGGAGGGGAATATGTGTCTGGTGGTGGCATCTCGCTGGAGGTGGCAGAAATGGTGTCTGATGATCTTCTGGATGTGGATGCTGGTGGGATGGTAGGTAAGACAAGGGGAACCCTATCGCTGTTGCGAGAAGGAAGAGAAGGGGTGAGGGCGGATGTGCGGGAGCAACTGTGTTGTTGGGGCCACTGGAGAAGGTCAAGATGGATCGTCCATTCGACTCTTCTGGCTGAAGTTTGCTGCGAAAGCTTCAGCCTTATCTTTTGCACTGATGTGCTGGTCTCTCCCAACATTGGGATGGGGATATTTATGCAGCCTCCTCCTCCAGTGAGTTGTTTAATTGTCCGTCACCACTCATGACTGGATGTGACAGGACTGCACAGCTCAGATCTGATCCATTGGTTGTGGGATCACTTAGCTCCGTCCATCACTTGCTACTTAGGCTGTTTGGTGTGCAAGTAGTCCTGTTTGGTAGCTTCACCAGGTTGACACCTGATCTTCAGGTATGCCTGGTGCCGGCATACCCTCCTGCACTCTTCATTGAACCAGGGTGGATCCTGCTCCTTGACGGTAGTATTTAAGTGGGCGATATGCCAGGCCAGATTGTGCTGGAGTACAAATCTGCAGCTGTTAATGGTCCACAGTGTTGCATGGATGTCCAGTCTTGAGTTGGTAGATCTGTTTGAAGTCTGTCCCAATTGACAAGGTGACAGTGCCAAACAAAACAACGTAAGGTGGTATCTATGTAAAGGCAGGGGTTCATCTCCACAAGGACTGTGCCGTGGTCACTCCTACAAATACTGTCTGCCGAATGATAAATCAGTGGTCGACTGATTGGTGAGGATGAGGTCAAGTGTATTTTTCTTTCTTGTTGGTTCCCTTACCATCTGCTGCAGATCCAGTGTGGCAGGTATGGCCATCAGAACCTAAAGTGCTTGATCAGTAATCTAGGGTTCCATTAAGAAAAACAGGCTTACAGTCTTCATGCAATCCATTAAGCATTTATTGATTAGTTGGCATTCTATAACAACATGTGAAGACTTAAAAAACTTTCCTCCTTGTGCCTTCGACTTCTTATGTGTGAACGCAAAATAAGTTTTAGGATAAGTTCACTAAAGCCTGTTTGGTCACATGCCTTTTCATGGACAGGTAAGGATACAATTCTCAGTGATCACAATTGGGAACAGATTCTGCCTTGCCTATATTAATGGACTCCAGGATGGGTTAATTGTCCTGAAATAGTTCTCTTTCGCATGACATTATTTGCTCTCCGTGGAACACAGCTATAAATTATCCTTGAAGGTGAGGAAATGCAGGGAAAGGTTCAGCCTGAAGAGAAACTGGTATCGTATCTGAAAGGAACATAGTCCCAGGAGATGCAGTGCCTGCCTCATTCACATTTCTTTCTGAAATGTGTGCCTTGGTTTCAAGTTGTTTCCCCTTACCTCTGAAGGGAAAGGAATTACAATATGTTCAGCTGATCTTTATCATCACTTGTTCTACTCATCTGAGCACGATAAAATAAAAAACATATTTCCATCTTGATGATGTCACAGTGAAACAGTTACATAGCCATATGGCACTTCCCATGAATCTGTCCAAATGGACGCTTAGAATATTTTCAAATGAATTGCAGACTGTAAATGTCAGAATACTTTGTGGAGGTCTGAGGTTTGTTTTTGACACATCAGCACAATCTTAACTCACTCACACATAATTCTGCTGTTCACAAGTTATGTGTTGCATTGCTTATAAATGCTGACAAACTAACCTCATTGCAGTGCCTTTTGAGATTACCTTTTACACACTGAATAGGGAGGTGTACTCAAATAAAGGTTTAACTTATTGGTGCCGCCTACATTTTTGTTTTAATTTGGTATATTTTGTTAAGATATCTGTTGACACCCAATTACTAATGCCCAGATTTGTCTCTCCCATCCAGACCAAAAGGTGACCCCAATCTTCAGGCCTCCTGTCACTTTAATTCTTCACCTTGTTCTCACACTAATTTCTCTCTCTTGTGCCATTCTAAAGGTCAGTACAAACTCAAAAAAACCGCATGTAAACTTCCCACTAGGCACTGTACAAATATCTAGATCCAATATTGAGCCACTTCCGTGTCCTATCGTTACCTTTGTTTTTGCACATTTGTATTCTCTCTTGATCTTTTTACTGGTTGGTTGTTGTTCATTATTTTGCCTTTCACACCTTCTCCAGACACATCTTTTTCTTCCTTAGCTGTCTCATTCCCATTTCCTATGGCCCTACGCAATCAACTCCTTTGGTCATTTCATCTCTGCTGTCCTTTCCTGCATCACAGACCTTCCCTTTTCCCCACTCTGTTCATTTTCTTAAAACTTAGTACATTTTAAACTTTTCTCAATCTAACGAAAGGTCAACATGGGACTGGATATTCAGGAGTCAAGGATACTCAATGGAGGGGGTAAAATTCTGGTGTCCCGGCTCTATTCCCAGAGTTTCTGATTTACATCAGCATCGTTTAAGGTTGTAGGCTGGCTCAGGCTGTGAACCCACATCCTGGCCAGCTCCAATGCAGTGATAGGTATGTCAAAGTCCTCTGAAATACCCACAAAGTTGGATCAGCTTTTAAAGAAATCATAGCTCATGACATCTGAGAGTTGCCGTGAAGTATTGTGCACATGATGGAACCTTTCTGAAAGTGAAGTTCAAAAGGTCTGACCCTTGTCCCTCAAGCTAACTGATGACCCCTAAATACCGCCCACGGCTCTTTATAGACAAGGTATGGCCAAGCTACAGTGCTTCGATGTGCATAAACCCACTATACACGCTGTATAGAATTAACAACAGTGACAATGTGTAAATTTTTTAAAAAAGACAGTCGTGCGTTTATAAAAATGCCTTTAACTACAATCATGGGTGGCACGGTGGCACAGTGGTTAACACTGCTGCCTCACAGTGTCATGGACCCGGTTAGATTCCAGTCATAGAGTCATAGAATCAAACAACATGGAAACAGACCCTTTGGCCCAATTCGTCCATGCCAACCAATTTTCCTAAACTGAAGTAGTACCATTTGCCTGCATTTAGCCCACATTCCTCTAAACCTTTCCTATCCATGTACCTGTCCAAATGTCTTCTAAATATTATAATTGTTCTAGCCTCTACTACTTTGTCTGGCAGCTGTTTGAACTCTCTAATAGATATCTGGGGTGAGCCAAGAAAGCATAATGAAGTTCGATACTTCGCTGATACCTTGAAGGGCCAGGATGATTGAAACTTTATATTGGGCTGTAGTAAAAGCCCTTTCTATAAATGAATGACTTCCTTAAAGCTTTTTTAAAACACATCTTATTGACACTTTAGAATTTATTGGTTGTACACAGAGTTTATAGTGGATTAGTGGACAAGTGGGAACAGATAGACGAGATTCTGGGATGATAGTCATGAGGAACGATAGGGTGTTGGTGGAGAGGCCTAGCCTTGTATTGTGCGTATTGGGCTATGGAAAGGTAGATGGAGGAGCATGACTTGGCATGAAAGGTAGTGGATATCGTGGGGTTTGGGTCAAGGGCGTGGTTTGGGATGGAGAGTATGAGCTGCCTTAAAAGGGTGGAGGACATGAGGTGGCACTGGTGGAGAAAGGGGAATGTGAGAGTTAAGGACTAGAGATCCTACTGTTTTCTTCATAAATGGGATGAAGTATCACAGCACCAAGGGCGGCCTATTAAACTGGTCACTTCAGCACCTGACAGATGCGGTGGCCTCCTCCAAACCAATTCTGGGGCAGGGAATGAGCCTGACAATTGACAACTGACAACTGACAACCCTTAACTAATAGGATCCATTTTAGTATTTAAAATTCAATTCCACACACCTTCCATTATTTACCTTTTTGTAGGGGAGAGTTCCAGATTCTCACTCCCCCTCGAGTGAAGAAGTTCTTCCTGGCATCACCTCTGAACATTTTGGCTCTAATTGTAAGGTTCTGTTGCCTTGTTTTGGACCTCCCAACCTCACTAGGGAAAACAGATTCTCTCTATTGACCCTATTCAATCTTTTAATCAACTTAAGCGCCTCAATTAATGTTCTAAACTCCTCCGCAGCTCCTAGCAATATGATTAGGAAAACATTCCAAGTTGTCTTTTTTGGATCCAAACATGAGAAAGCACGATGCAAATTCCCCAACGATGACAAGAAATTCTTCTTTCCATGCACATCTGAATCAAAGGCCTCAGAATAATTCCATTTGCGTCATTTGGCAAAACCACTCTCTCTGGTCAGACAGGAGCAGCACAGAGAACAAATATCGAGGTGAAAAAGGGGTCCATAATTTCCTCGGAGTTCAGCTTTTACAGCCATTATGAATTCTCACAGTAGCAGAGAAATGTCAAAGGCAGCATCACACATTCATCAGAAGCTGCACTTTTTAATAGCCTACCTCACTTTAAAGCAGTGCTGCACAATGATTAACCTTATGTGATTTTAAAAAATTAATTTAGGCAATGTGGGCTTGGCCAGTAAGGCCCAAACATTTACTGACCATCACTAATTGCCGCTGAGCTGCCTCCTTGAGCCGCTGTTGGAGAGGGGGTTTCCAGGTTTTTGACCTACTTCACTATCCACCACTTTTAAATACTGTTTACACCGGAAGATAGTGGTCAATGATTTCAAATCCTTGCCTAAAGATCAGGGTTTCCACTTAACCAGCTCATCCCATAGACATTAAACAGATACACACAACAAAGGGAAGTCCTGTCTTAGAGAATGCCAGCGAAAACAGAGGGTCAGCAATTCCAATGTCCCAGGAGTGCAACTGGTTGGGAATGCAGCAAGGCTGAGAGGAAGACACTGGGCCAGGATTTCAAGTAAATTTTGAGTTTTGCAGTGGCCAGGAGGCAGTCGCCAGTGAAGGGATGGGGCATGTGGTTGGAAAAAGAAAGAGGAAATTGTAAGGTTGAGGTGGGTCCTCCAATGGACATGGGCACCCATCAGGAGACACCAGTACTCACACACAGCCCACCTCTGGAGCCTGGTAACAAGGCATGGCCATCTGCAGCAACGGGTAAACACCAGCAGCAGGAGGCACTTAATGTGCCATTAATTAGCCACTTAAGGACCTCAATTGTTCCACTGTCCAATCATTTCCCTGTCAGGGCTAAAATATTGCACAGGAGTGGAGTTAAAGACAGGTAACTGGGATTGTGCTATGGCCTAATGCCCAATTTTTATTCCCCACTCCCAGTCGGCCTGTCCCCAGGGTGGGGAAAGTAAAAACCTTCTATCCAATATTGATGTACATTTTAAAACAGCGGAAAAGTCATGAGGTACATTATTTTTCCTTCAATACTCTCAGGGGAGAACTGTAGAGGCTCAGGTCCATAACGGTAACACCAAATATACAGGGTATTTGCAATTTACTGTGGATTGAACTTCCTTTGATCACAACTGGGCAACTATTTAACCATCATTAAATAAATCTTGTGATTTGACTCAATGCCCCTGATCTGAATATCAGCCTCCAGTCAAAGGCTTGTACAACACACTCCCATCGTACATCATAGATGTTTACAGCACAGAAGGGGGCCATTCAGTCCGTTGTGTCCATGCGGGTAAACAAAGAGCTGACTACATTAATCCCATTTTCTAGTTTTTGGCCCACAGTCCGTAAGGCAATGACAACAAAAATGAATATCCAAGCTCTGCTTAAATGACTACAGCAAGACTATTACACTTACTAAACAAACTTAAACTAAAAATACAAAGCCAGTACAATGATAAAGAGTAAAGGGACTTAATATAACCATATGCCCGAATAAAACTCATCTCCTAACAAAAACAAAATGGTCAATTGCCTTCCCTTGGGCATTTCAGTGCCCTCCAAAATACACAAGCATTCTTGGCTACAAATCTTACAAATGTAACCACCACAGTATGTAATTATTAGATCCAAGTACATTTTTAAGATTTATGTAAAATTGCACAGTACAGGAGGAGGCAATCCACCCCACCATGTCTATGTCAGCTCTTTGAAAGAATAATCCCATCCTGCTGCTCATTTCCCTCCAGCCCAGTTACTGCTTCCTGTTTCAGCAGATTTTTCTTTAGGAATAAGTCTTTCACAGAATACGGGCACTTATTGCCCATCCCTAAAGGACCTTGAGATAGAACGACTTGCTCAATCATTGCTCTTCAGAGTCAGCTGCAGTGCAATGAGTCTGGAGTCACATGTAGGCTAGTCTATGTAAGGATGGCAGGTTTTCTTCCCTATTGGCTATTACTGAACAACATCGGTTTTTGTAATAATCAATAATAGTTATCTTCATTGCCACTAGCAAGTCTAGCTTTCATTTCCAGATTTATTTATGAAGTTGTTAATTAAAAGGATTAATTTCCACCAGCTACCATGGCAGGATTTGAATCAATACAGTGTGCAGCTGGAGGAACACAGCAGGTCAGGCAGCATTAGAGGAGCTGGAAAGTTGACGGGATTGATGAAGGGTCCCGACCCGAAACAGCGACTTTCCTGCTCCTTTGATGCTGCTTGACCTGCTGTGTTCCTCCAGCTCCACACTGTATTGACTCTGACTCCAGCATCTTCGGTTCTTGCTATCTCCAAATGGCAGGATTTGAATTTATGTATCTGAAATATTAATTTGTGGTCTGAATTATTGGCCCAGCGACATCAACACAATGCATCCATCTGTATGTGATATAATTTATTAGATGTAATGAGTATTGCCTCCTTGCAAGTTAATAATTCTTTTTCTGTCCAACACTTTCCAATCACTCTGCTTGAAAAAAGGCAATGGAAAATGCGAATAATTCTTGCTTTTTCTGTTCTTTTCACTAACTCAGATTGGTTTCCCTGCTGGTGATATCCTCGAGCTCTTTGGAGTACATTAATTTATTGCCAATACTTGAAAAGAACAGCTATCACTTTAACCAATCCGATCTCCCAACATTTTTCAAATTAAAAAAAGAGAAATCTAGTTCAAAAGCTTTTGTGATTAATCTGATCAGATTTATAGATCTACTTACACTGAAGGAAATAAATGATTTGACGCTAACCCCCACTGCTTATAGCACCGCAAGGAGACTCTGGAAACTGAACTTACTTTAAAAGACCGTGTAACATGTATTTATGACATGTGCAGCACAGCCAGTTCCTTCTGATTTGTCATTTAATGGATAATAAATGGCATTCAAGCTGAAAAAATAATGTAAAAATTATGCACTATAACTTATGATTAGATGTAAATGAAGAGTATTTCTTTTTGTTGCCCCACAGGGTGTACAATATTTCAATTCCGATCCCCACAATGATGTTCTGAGCTGTCTAACTTGTACAGTTTCCATCTGCAATGCCTTCTTATCATATTGAAATCATTTGGAGCGCTCTTGTCTACACTGAGAACTTCCCTATCTATCGCAGCTCCATCCATCCCAAATTTAAAGTAGCATTGCCCCACCTAGCAATCACCAGATGAAAAAGAGACAAAGGTCTCTCTAATTCACTTTCCACCACTCTGGTAATCCCAGAACCACCACTGGAGATGGCACCAAACCCAGTGACAATAAAGCCAGTGCAAAGCAGTGTGCTGTCTCAAGCCAACATGCCAAGTACTGAGGTGCTAATCATTCAAAAAGCAGCTCTAAAAAGCCAGACATATTGTTCATATCCCCGATACCAGACTTCCAAAGTAACAGCTCCATTGAGTGTGGTTGCTACGGGAGACTCACTGGAGGGCAACAACACCACTTTAGGAATGTCCTAAAGGCATTCCTGAGGAGATCAAACATCTCCAGTTGACTCATGGCAGATCCTGGCATGTGACCAACCAAAATGGAGAAGGTGTTTTTGGAAATGACACCAACCACATTTGTAGAGATAAAGGAGAGGCATCAGTTCTACCACTGGCGGTGACATTGCGCATTTCAGATCAGCAGTCTGCAAGCTACCTCTGAGGATGATATCTCTGAAACCACCAGTACAGGTAAATTCACTTTGATGTGCCCACTCTCTACTTGGGCAGGGGGTGGGAGTTGGGGGTGCGGGGTTTGGTGAATCACAATCTGGTGGGCACATTACTGACATGAATCCAAAGCCAGCAGAGCAGGCAATGCCCAAGATCTCCAAGACTCCCATGCAAATAATGTACTTCTCTACCAGGCCAGAAATGATATGCCACACATGCAGAAAGAGGCAGGAGAACAATAAGCAGAGATGTCAGAGGCCCTCGCTAGACTAGAATGAAAGATGGTAGAAGCCATCAAATTCTTCCTACTGAGGTAGGTCTACCATGCGGGCATCTGGTGGCCTCTATGAAAGGGTCGGCAGCACCTTTGAGACCCAGATATAGCAGAACTCTCAGTGACTGCCGAGTATACACTCAAACCTGGAATCCATTGCAATAGGCAAATGTACTCAGCATCCGTGGCAAGACAAAAGGGGAACAAGGCACTTCAACCTCACCTCAGTCATCCCTTCATCTCAAGGAGACAAGAAGGTGCCAGGAGGTATTCGCAAGGAGAAGGAGCAACAAACAGGCATTGTGGGAGGTTTATCTCAGGACACTCCAATCACAGCCTATCGCTCTCTCTCTCATCGTACCGGTGAACCCATTTCCTCTTGTTGGCCCAGCTGAGGAGTGTGCATCTCCCCTGTGCCAATGCAGGTTGGGGCCTTCTAGGCCTTGAGACCCCAGAGAGCACCAGCCAAATCACTACAGTCACCACGCAGCCTCCAACTCAGCTCCGGATGTTAGGACAGCTCCTGGATGTAGTGGAAGGCAAAAACTATGATGGTCTGAGGGCACAGCAACAGTATTCATTACACGTCTAGTCTGCACTCTTGTAAATATATATTCACCTGCACTGCATAACATTTAATGTATTCAGCAAATGAGTCAATGGGAATCAGGAAGAAATTCTCATCCGGTTGGAGTCAGACCTGCCACAAAAGTTGCTGGTTGTGGTTATTAGAGGTCAGTCATCTCAGCTCCAGGACATCTCTGCAGGAGTTCCTCAGTGTTTGCCCTAGGCTGAACCATCTTCAGCTCCTTCATCAATAGGTCATCGTAAGATCAGAAGTGGGGATGTTTGCAGATAATTCCACAACGTTCATCAACATTCCTGATTCCTGAGGTACAGAAGCAGTCCATGTCTCTGTGTAGCAAGACCTGGACAATATCCAGGCTTAGGTTGACAAGTAACATTCAAAGACCAATTAACTTAAAGGAAGAGAGAGGTGGACAGGTTGAGAGGTTTAAAGAGAGAATCCATGCCTTAGTGTCTAAACAGTTGAAGGCTTGATTGCCAATAAAGGAGCAAAGAAAATATACATTCTTATCTCACCCTGTCCTTGCAGATGGCTAGCAGAATGGTTAGTCTCCTATAGTAGCACTTAAAATATTCATGGAAGTTTCAAAACTTGATCAAGCCTCCCAACAAACTTCTGATTTCAGCAAGCTTAAGAGTTTTATCCTTTGCTGTTACTACTTTTAGGCAAAGTCAGCTCTAATCCAGTGTTTTTGAACCGTCCTTCCAGTTTTCATCAAAAACTGGACCGAAATATCCACATTGAATGTCCTTTAAGTGTGCCCTCAAGGATGTTTGAACAATTCACTTTAAAATTTGATCGGTCTTTGAATGTAAATCACGCTCACCACTGACAAGATTAAGCAACATGGCTATAAGAAGGTACAACAATGCATCATTCTCCGGCACTCCCGCCATCTGCAATCTGACCCCACTACCAAAGACATTTTCCGTCCCCACCCTTATCTGCCTTCCGTAGGGAGCACTCTCTCCATGACTCCCTTGTCCGCTCCACACTCCCCATCAGCCCCACCACAGGAAGTGCTACACCTGCCCCCACACGTCCCCCCTCACCGCCATCCCAGGCCCCAAGAAAACCTACCACATCAAACAGATGTTCACCTGCACATCAGCTAACGTGGTATACTGTATCCGCTGTTCCCGTTGTGGCCTCCTCTACATTGGGAAAACCAAGCGGAGGCTTGGAGACCGCTTTGTGGTACACCTACGCTTGGTTCGCGACAAACGACTGCACCTCCCAATCACGAACCACTTCAACTCCCCCTCCCACTCCTTGGACGACATGTCCATCCTGGCCTCTCCAGTGCCACAATGACACCACCTGAAAGTTGCAGGAACAGCATCTCATATTTCGCTTAGGAACCCTGCAGCCCAATGGTATCAATGTGGGTTTCACAAGCTTCAAAATCTCCCCGCCCCCAACCGCATCCCAAAACCAGCCCAGCTTGTCCCCACCTCCCTAACCTGTCCATCCTTTCTCCCACCTATCCACTCCTCCCACTTCAACCCCCACCCCCACCTCCTACCTACCAGCCTCATCCCCGCCTCCTTGACCTGTCCATCTTCCCTGGGCTGACCAATCCCCACCCTAACTCCCCACCTACACTCACCTTTACTGGCTCCATCCCTGCCTCTTTGACCTGTCCGTCTTCTCTCTAACTATCTGCTCCTTTATCCATCTTCCATCCGCCTCCCCCCATCTCTATTTATTTCAGAATCCCCTCCCCCTCCCCCATTTCTGAAGAAGGGTCCAGACCCAAAATGTCAGCTTTCCTGTTCCTCTGATGCTGCTTGGCCTGCTGTGTTCATCCAGCTCCACAACTTGTTATCTCATGGTTACAAGAAACTTAGTAACCATGACATCTTCAAATACTACAAACAAGAGCAAAGAAAGGATGCAGTTATAAAAAAACTGTATGATAAGCTAGGCATGATTCTCACCAAGGGATATTGTCCAACATTATATATTATCTCACCAATCCTGTTTGCCAAATAATGGATGTGCCCATTCAATGTCAGCATTGCACTGTTAATGTTTGCATTTCAGGGTTCTAAAACTAGAGTAGCAATCAATGGATGTAGTTTCCCTTCTTAATCTCCTACCTCAGCTCCCTTTCCCACTCCATCTAATCACACCATTCCTTTGTGAGATTCTAGTGGTATCTTGTCTAAGATCCACAATTCAACTCATTAGCATCATAAGAACAGAAGAAATTGAATCAGTAGGAGCCCAACTAGTCCTTCGAGCCGGCTCTTATCATTCAATATGATCATGCCTGATGTTTATTCTCAACTTCACTTTTTTCCATTCTCCCCATCAGTGTTTTCTGTAACCTGTGTGTGGTTGCGTAGCTACTCCGAGCTTCATCTAGGTCCTGCATGTGCCGATTAGTGCTACCAGTGTGCCACTGCATTGACTTCCGTTTTGGAAGTTGCTGCCACGTACAGTCTCAGAGACACTCAGAACGAATAAAGAATTAAAGGGAACATTGATTCCTGTATCCCCAAAAACATATCAATGTTTGTTTTGAGCGTAAAATTGAATAGCCTCCTGATACAGTTTAAACCACAGTATGTCCTTTCCTAGCCAACCTGCTCAGGGATATGATTATATATCTATCAAGGAGATAGGATTTGAACCCAGGATTCCTGGCTCAGACAGGGACATGACGATTGCTCCACAAGAGCTTTTAAGTGATTAGGTTTTACCATAGAAAATTGTCCTTGTATAATTCTTTCCACTGAATCTCTTTCTTGAACTCAAACCTTTCCAGTGAAGACTGCATTGCAAATCTGTTACTTTATTAATTTTAAAGCAATGTCTGCAGTAGACTTGGGCAATTCTGAAAACCACTTGCAAATAAGGGACAGGAAATCCATTATGTCCCTCCTGGTAAGCCCTGAGGTGTGTCAATTCCATGGAATGACTCTGCAAAGATGCATTCCTCAAATGAAGCCCGGACACAAAATAAGCTAACTAACTCTTATTACCACAGTGGGACTTAGGTGAGGTGATGTCCCTGGTCAGAATCAACAGATAGCATTGGAAACTAGGTTGTTGGTAACTTTACCGCTTACTTAACATTCTTCATGGTGGTTCAGTGGTTAGCACGGCTGCCTTACAGTGCCAGGGATCCGGGCTCGATTCCAGCCTCAGGTGACTGTCTGTGTGGAGTTTATGCATTCTCCCTGTGTCCGTGTGGGTTTCCTCCAGGTGCTGTGGTTTCTTCCCACAATCCAAACATGTGCAGATTTGGTGGATTGGACATGCTACAATTGCCCATAGCGTTAAGGGTTATGTGGCTAGGTGGATGAGCCATGGGAAAATGCAGGGTTACAGGGATAGGACAGGGGTGCTCTGCAGAGGGCCAGTGTGGACTGAATAGCCTGCTTCTACACTGTAGGGATTCTAATTAGTTACAAGGGAAGGCTTTTAGCACGTGGTATTATCACAGAACCATCTCCCTATTGTCATGACTTTTCTTATACCTTTGATGAAGTAAATTGACTATTTATATATTTAGCATCAACCTTTTACACCACTTCTCCCCAAGTCTTTCATTTTATACATTCTTTCTGTTATCCTACATCCCTACCTTCCCTCATCCGCATTCCATGTTCATCCTGATGGCTCACAGAGATAATCACTGTGGCGTAGGGTTTTGTCCATACTTGGTCTTCTTCCTTCTTGTTGAAAAGGAAGGTAGCATCAATCCACAGGTGATACAGTCGGAAATCTTTCCTTCCAGTGATTTTGAAATTCCAGCCCACCAATGGAATTTTACAATCTGGCATGGCACATTGTAATACCTAAGTAACCGTAGTGTATCCTCTGAAGTCTCATGGAATGACCAATCTCTGATCATTGATTAATAAGTTATCCATGGCATGGAGACATCTTCCCTGCTCAAAGTATTATCTGTGAATGCTTTACTTGAAACGTATTCTGGCTATCCTTCGATACAGTACTCACACATTTGAACACATTCTTCATCTATTTTTTGAGCTTCCTGAATTTCATCCATTCTGAATCTCTGTTGCAGGTAAATATTTTGTAGTTTATTAAGCATATGATTGAATTTCATTAATAAAGCTTTTGTCCTCTTGTGCAGGATTTTCAACAGGAATGTGTGACAACGTGTCTGTTGATGCTTTCATTGAATCCCTAAGTAGGGAAGCAGGCCATTCAGCCCATCAAGTCCACACCAACCCTCTGAAGAACATCCCACCCAGACCCAGCACCCTAACTTATCCCTGTAAGCTTGCATTTCCCATGGCTAATTCAACTAGCCTTCACATCCCTGGATACTATGGGCAATTTAGCATGGCCAGTCTACCCAACCTGCACATCTTTGGACTGTGGGAGGAAACCCACACAAGCACAAGGAGAGTGTGCAAATTCCACACAGGCTTTGGCCTGAGGCTGGAACTGAACCCTGGTCCCTAGCACTGTGAGGCAGCAGTGCTAACCACTGAACCACTGTGCTGCCTGCTTCATTATCCTCGATTATGGTGTTGAACCTCTTTAATCTTAAATGAAATATGCAGCCTTGATGGCACCTTCACTGGTTCCTCGTCATCCAACAATGTAAGCAATGGTTTGTGGTTAGTTTCAATGGTAAACTTTTGACCTGTTGCATGGGATGAACACTTCTCAAAAGCCCATGTTACTGCTACTGTTTCCTTTTCAGTTACTCTGTATCTTTGCTCCATTTCAGTCAAAGGCCTGGTCATGTAGTAGGCTGATCTACCTTTCTCCAACTCTGCACTGAGAAAGGTACACCTCTTAGATTAGTTGATGATGCAGCTTTTATCTCTGTTAAGGGGGAAGCGTTCAGGATCATAGGGAGCTAATATATTTAGTGAATTTGTTTTAGTCCTCTTAGTGGAAGTTTCATGCCAAGCACCATGTTTACTATTCTCTAAGCGACTGTCATAAGTCACATGTGCCAAAATGAGTAAGAGCTTTCAACTAGATTCATCATCGCCATGAATTATTGAAGCTCAGTTCCTGGTGTGACAATGATGTATCTCAAGATGTACTGGTGAGTTATGAGAATTCACATTTGTCATTGACAGTAAGTCTTGCTTCTTTTAGGCATTGCCATGTTGCTCTTACTCAGTCAACATATTTTCTTGTGATTTAACCATGAATTAGAATGTCATCTGAATAGCAGGTAATTCTGCTCTAATCCTTCTAGGAAATTTGTCAACATTCATTGAAAAAATTCTGATGTAATACTAAAGAGCAGTCGATTGAAGCAATATCTTCCAAATAGTGTGATGAATGTTGTCAGTAGTTTGGATCGTCCATCCAGAGTTGGTTGCCAAAAAGCTCTGTTTATTTCTTCGGTAAAAATTGTGCATTTTACTATCTTTGCCAGACTCTCATCTACAAATGCAATTAAGTAGATCTCCATTTCCAATGCTTTGTTTAATTGTTTGAGGTCAACAAAAAGCTGCAGTGAGCCATTTGGTTTTGGTACAGGAACTGTGCCAGAACACCAAATGGCTTTATCACTGGTGAGCTCACTCTTTAATACCGCACTGACTCAATTTCTCGCTTTGCCTTCTTTAAACGAGGAAGCAGACTTTCCTTGGGGTGGATAAGCACAATACTTTGATATCTGGTCTCAATGTGACACGGTAAGCTGGTTTTTTGCTTTCCAAGTCTTCTAAATAACTTTGGAAACTCTAAATTAAGTCCTGTCAGTTTTCCTTAGTTTATTAATTCATCTACTTTACAAAATAGTCGCAGATCTGTGGAAGCTTTCCAGCTTAGTGAACTTGCTTTTGAATCACGTACACAATTCTTGCAGACAGGACATTTACAGCCAACTGACCCTTTACTTTTAGTTGAAAGCCCTGGATCCATAGAGTTGAATGCTGGATGAATGGAGGAAATCTTATTTTAGCCATCCAATGTTCTGAAAGGACTGGTACTCCTCCTTCAGCATCTATCTTGAAGCTTGTTTTATGCCCACTTGCCATAATTTCACTGCGGCATCATTGGATCCTTTCGCTTTTCCCAGGAACATTCATTATTAGTATCTTTACATTTCTTGAAAGCTCCATGTTTTGGTGGGTTTGTCTTTTTGATTCCACATTTGATTTCTTGCAGCAAGAAAATTTGCGATCATACCCATCTGTCTTATACCATCCTTATTCATCCACTGGAGCTCTCTTTTCACTAACTCTGTGACATCTGCAATCCAACTTTGCCAATGTTGATTCCTCCTTCTGCTGCCCTCCACTTTTCCCTCTCGAAGAAATCTCTGCATCTTTTCAGCTTTGATCAAATGGATGAAATACTGACAATTTCTTTTCTGAAAGCTACCCTTCTAAGATATATTTTTGCTTTTTCAATTTCAGTACCCCTTCATTTGATTTATGGTGCGTATGTGGAATTTTTAGAATATGTCTTACATTTCAAAGGTCTCTATAGTTTTCCATTGATCTTTACTTCTTACCCAGGTTTCTAAGGAATCCAGCATAAAGGGAACAGAAAGTAGCATCTTTCGAGTTTTTACCTCATTACAAGCTTTTCTTTTCTTGTTAATACATCCATCGTCTTCACAAAACCATTTTGGCTAATCAACTTTTTGCTAACCCCTGCATCACATGCGCCATCTTCTGTTACCATTTGTCCTAAACAGACAAATTTACAAACATCCAAATTAGGAGCAAAAAATAGGCAATTCACACCCTCTAGCCTTCTCTGCCACTCAATAACATCATGGTTGATGTGATTGTGACCTCAGCTCCACATTCCCACCATACCTCTTACAGAAAGTGAGCATTGCTAGATCAACATTAGTTGCCCATCTATAATTACCCCGAGGACATTTATGAGTCAACCACGTTGCTGTTCCTCTCTTGATTTTTCTTGCTGTCTTCGTCCTACGGTGAGTTTAATTTGGTGCTTCTTCCAACGTCTTTGTTGGTGCTGGGTTGGTCAGTTATAACCAAGTGTTATTATTGTAATGGGTCTTACAGGAAATGTGTCCTCGATCAAGATCAAAACAGGTTGCTGGAACCCCCACTATTGATAACTTACATTAAACATTTTTAACCATTTATGGGATAAGGCTTAACATGTGGCTTAAAAGAACCATTTGTCTATGGAATCTGTTGCCATGATCTTATGATGTAGATTGACCAGTTACATATATAGCATTAACCATTTATACACTAACAATGTCTGATATCTTTTAATTCACAAATGCAAGTCAGCAAAAGCTATTGTTGAGTGAATATAATCAGATAATAAGAAAGAATGTTAAAATTCCAGATTTTAAGATCTCAATGATATTGTCTGTGAACAGGGAAAAGCCATCTACAGCTCAATGCTTCACAACAATTTCAATTGATAAAACTTTGCCCCATGAAATAGAAATCAAGTTTTAGTAATTATAACGAGGTTAGCCAGGTAGACCTTATAGAATATGAGTTCCCTGATTGGTGCTGTTAATCTGGTCCAGTCATGGGGCCCTGGCTAACAGATATAAACAGGAGTGTCAGAGTTTCTGTTCGCTCTGAGGAAGCCGGACCAACGTCAAGTATAATGCACGTGTCAATAAAGGTTGACCTGGTGATGCGGTATTGGCCTCTGCGGAGTTATTTCACAAATGATCTAGATTTCTAAATCTCAAGGATGCAAAATCAGACAGAGCCTGAAAATGACATAATCCTCCAAACTACCTTCTACTTGTTTCATCCAAGTCACTGCACGCTTAACATTAGTTGTCACATGAGGAAATGTTGAACAGGTTGGGTCAATGCTCCAGGGTCCTGGGTTCGATTCCAGCCTCACACAACTGTCTGAATGGAGTTTGCACATTCTGCCTGTGTTTGCCTGGGCTTCCTCTAGGTGCTCAGGTTTTCTCCCACAATCCAAAGATGTGCAGGTTAGGTGGATTAGCCATACTAAATTGCCCATGGTGTCCAGGAATGAGCAGGCTAGGTGGATTAGCCATGTGGTATGCAGAGTTATGGGGATGGAGTTGGGGGGATGGGACTGACTGGGATGTTCTTTACAAGGTCATGTGGTCTCAATGCGCCGAATGGCCTTCTCCCACACTAAGTATTCCATACCCATTGGAATTAAGAAGAATGAGGGGTGATCTTATTGAACATTTAAGGTTTTGAGGGTCTATCAAGGTATATGCTGAGAGGATGTTTTCTCTTGTTGGGGAATTTAAATCTAGGAGGCATTTTATCACTTTTATTCACTCTTTGATAGTCGTTACAATTTTCAATCACAAGATGTTTCCAGTTATTGCCATATAAAACTTCCAGAGCCTCTTTGGATTCAAGACTTTTTTTAACCATCAATTACAAGATCCTGAAAAGAATTATCAGTTTCACAATGGCCATCCATTAAGAAACTTAATCTACCTGAAATGGTGTCACTTTAGCGATAGGCCAAAACAAACTGGGTGACATGCCACAAACTTCAGCTGGACGTCAATGGTGCCCTAACCAGTCCTTCTGCAATAGAGAACATGGCAGCATGATAATGTTACTTGACTAGCAATTTAAAAAGACTGAGACTATTGATCAGAGGTGAGGTCAAATCCCACTGCTGCAGCTGGGGCTTTTCTATTCCATTAATAAATAACTCTGGGATAAAGCAGAGAGTGCAAGTAATGATGACCATAAAAGTTCGAGATGGTCCTAAAAATCCATCTGCTTCATTACTGTGCTTTAGGGAAGGAAATCTGCTGGTCCAGTTTCCATGTATCTGCAGACCCCGATCACACAGTTAACTCTTGATTGCCTTTTGAAATGGCCAAGCAAGCCATTCAGTTAAGGATAATTTGAGCTGGACAATCAATGCTGGCCTCGTCTAAGAGACCAAGATTCTGTGACTGAATTAGGAGATATGTTTGCATAAAAGAAATAAACTAAGAAGTGTGAAGCGAAATATTTGGTTGGGGAGAGTGAGACAAGGCAAAATGAATAAAACACTGCAATTATAAACCAGATGCAGGAACAGGAGTCTAGGGGTGTACATATATAAATATGTGAAGGTGACAAGACAAGTTGAGATGGCTGTTAAAAATAGCATATGGGATTCTCATCTTTCCAAGTGGAAAAGTAAGGAAATTACACCAACATTTGCAAAACTGTTCAGGCCCCACTTAGAGTCTTCTGTTCACTGCCAGATTCCAGAAGGGAGCAAAAAACTACCGCAGTAACTTGCCAAGCGTAATCATGGAGCAATCCAATGGAAGTCTATACTTGCCGATGTCCTCTTAGGGGCAGGAGAGCAAGAGAAAGGAACTATTTTCAGTAGCAGAAGGTCCTGTGACTCCAGGATTTTTGAGGTGACTGGCAAGAGGTCAGAAGGGAGAAAAGTAACATTTTCTTACATAACAGATTATGAATGATCTGCCTTAAAGAGAGCGGGAATAGATTCAATGATAATTTTCAAAAGGGAATTGGATAAATACTTGAAAGGAAAGTATTTGCAGAACTATTGAGTGAGAGTGACCTCCGATTGCTTAGTGCACACCACAAAATGTAGTTTATATCCCTATCCCCAGCTGGTGGAATTAGCTTACAAATGACAGATGGAATTTAATGCAGAGAAGGCTGAAGTGATTCATTTTGCTAAGAAGAACATGGAGACAGAATATGAAATAAAGGGTACAATTTGAAAGGAGAGGACAAAAACCCATGCACCAGGGATGGTTGTGCGTAAATCATTGAAGAAAGCAGGACAGATTGAGAGACATGCTCACATTATCACTGTCTCATAGCATTTGACATGTGTATAAAGATCACAGATACTGTCCAACCGCAGATTGGCTGAAGCATGACATACTACCGGAAGCATGTTGCTCTGTTGTAACCAAATAGCTTAACACTGGCCCAGGCACTTCTGTACCCATGAATGTAATAATTGTATATGATAGGCAGCTGGACTAATGTCTGTTGGATCTTTCAATATCACAATTTCTGTACCTAGTTTCTTATGCAATGGCAGATGGCAGAAGCTTTGCCACATCAGGTGAAACAAACCCACATCAGTTCTCCTTAGCAAAAAGAAGGTAGAGAGCAGACTTGACATAAATGCTCAAAATCATGATAATTCTAGACAGCGGAGACACAGAGATACTGTTTCCACTGGCAGAAGGATTGAGGATTAATGGAGTTGGATTAAAGTGGTTGACAAAAGAAGCAAAAGTGATGTGATGAAGAATTCATTCATACAGGGGGTGGTTTGATCTAGAATGTGCTGCCTGAGTGTGTGGTGGAGACAGATTCAATCATGGCTTTCAAAGGGGAACTGGACAAACAGCTAAAAAGGGAAGAGTTGCAGGGCCTTGCAAAAAGGCTGGGACATGCAACTTGCTAGGTCACTCTTGTAGAAAACCAGCCTGGGCATTATGCGGTGAGTAGTTTCCTCTATGCAGTAACCAATGAAAACACGGAAAGAGAGTCTAAACAGATAGTTTCTTCCACGAGCTGGCAAAGGTGTGATAGGATGAGTGGCTTCCTTCTGTGTTGATGATTCCACAATTTATTATCTACTGAACAATCAGATCTTAAAGCAAAGGGTTAAACAAATGAGACACTATTGTTTCTCATTCAATTAACTTAACTGTGTCCAATAACTTTTTAATCGAAACTGATCTGACTAGGAGTTTTCTTATCATGTTGACACGGACAGGTGGTGTAACAAGATCATAGGAGGCTGGTACATGTGAGTAGGGGTGTCGACAGACTGGCATCATGAACTAAAGAGAGCGCTGAGAGATTTACGAGCCTGTAAAGTTCAAGGTGACTGTACTGACAGAAATAGCTTTGACGTAAAGGCCACCTCGGAAATGAACACTATCCTAGGCTGATTGAAATGGAATAGCCACACATGAATGTGCCAAGGAATTTCCAACTTCAGCCTGAGTTTTGGTTGATAAGACCAAGGCAGGATATGTGAAACTGAAGAGATTATGTAGTAATAAGTATGAAGCAACAGGATGGAAAGGAAATGATGCAAATTAGCTGCAGGGAGAGGGTATTCAGAATTCAATGATCAGATGTTGCTGGTTTGTGGAATCTCCAGCTAAAACAAATCAGTTGTTAAATTATTGTCAATTGTAAGTATTACCATACACTTAATAAATCTGTAATTGTTAACCCAAACAGAACCCAATTACTTTGAGAAGTTATTGAAAAGAACACTCATCCTCTGTCGCTGGAGATTTTAATTTCACCCAATGTGCAAGGACAATTGACCATGAATCGGCAATGCCACTCCAGCCCATTGTATTAATTCACAATACACGCCTTGGCCAGTAAGCTATGGTTATCAAACAACAATTGCGCAGATTCAGCTCAGGCTCAGAAGCAAATGCACTCCACAGAACTGTAAACATTTATAGTTCAGTGCATGCACACAAATACCTAGAAAATTACAAACCACCTATTACTTGTCCCTTCACATAGCCTGTGTTTTAATAATAAATAGAGACAGAGATAATAAACAGAGATCGAAAGTTGCACAACATGCTTTTTGTTAACTACTAAATATGTGTTAACACCAAACAAGCACTGAAAGTCAGCAGAGTCAGAGATACCAAGAGCTAAAATACTGTCATTTTTTAAAGATATATCAAGACAACAAAAACCCTGCAGGCTGAATTTTCCATTTATATGGCTAAGAGCGAGTTGGTTTGAGTCTTTTGGAGGGCTTCTGTGTGAGGCCTTATGTGTTCTATCACCATCGCTTATCAAACACATCACTGTGGAGCCTCTTACATTCAGTTCAGGCCCCATGTGACCACACAACATTCCCAGAAATCGCTCAGACAATATTTGCCGAAAGACCGTTTCACTTATGCCCACACCATCTTTGAAAGGTTTTGTGCACCTGGACAAGCATTGGCAATCCAGCATTATCCCTCAGCTAACTTCATGGCACAGCAGCCACTAAGCCGCACTGCCCATTGCATATCAGTGGAGTGTCGGGCGCTTCCTCAAACATACAACTCCATTCTCTCAGACAAGTCAACATTTAACCACCAAGTCATCTGTCCATAGCTACATCCTGTCTGCAAAGCCTCTCAGTTACTATTACTCTGTCCCCAATGCCTACTGTACACCTGCAGAGTGTCACTGTTCACTAGTGGAAGTTCATATACAGAAAATCAATCAGCCAAATGCAAATATGAGCTTTTATTTACAGAAAGCAAAGAGGAACGCAAACAGATGGCATGGTGGCTCAGTGGTTAGCACTGCTACCTCACAGCACCAGGAACCGGGTTCGATTCCACCCTCGGGCGACTGTCTGTGTGAAGTTTGCATGTCCTCTTCATGCATATGTGGGTTTCCTCAGTCTGCTCTGGTTTCCTCCCGCAGTCCAAAGATGTGCATGCTCGGTTGATTAGCCATGCTAAATTGCCATAGTTTTCAGGAATGTATAGATTAGGTAGGCTATAGGGGGATGGGTCTGGGTGGAATGCTCTGAGGGTTGGTGTGGACTTGTTGGGCCAAAGGGCCTGTTTCCACACTGTAGGGATTCTCTGATTGAACCTACAAACGTTGAAGTTCACCCCACTAATGCAAACCTGATTTCATCATGAAATATTCTACAGTCCACAATTTTCTGCTGCACCCAGCTCTAGTCTACTGTAACTGAGTGTCAATCAGGTCTTGTCTGACTGGCAGTAATTAATACTGTCATGGACAAGGAGAAGTTCCTGTGCCTCAATGTCCTCACTCTCTTCCTCAGAACAATGCTCTCATTTCCCCAGCTCCTCAGTATGCAGCACATTGCCTCATTTCCTGCTTCAAACATGTAGAGCATAGCAGCCAGAATGTTGCAGCACACACTCAGTGCAGACAATAGTGGAGAGCTTTCCAGAACAGTCCAAGGAGCCAAACTATATCTTCAGTGGCCATATCATTTGTCCCACCACAGACCTGGTCATAGCATGGAGGGCATTGATCTATGCTCCACATCAATCATGGGGTGTGTGCAATGATGCCATGAGCCATGGTCGCAGTAGGTATCCCTTGACCCTCAGTAACCAGCATTGTAAGGCACCTGGATCCTCACATGCACCAGGTATGGGAGAATGCTCCAGGAAAGGGTAACAGTGATTACAGATCATCTCAATATTAATGGAATGGAGCCCTGTCCTATGATATTGCCCTCTCAAATGCCATGTGAGTACAGTCGATGGAACTCTGCACCTTTGGGGGGGGGGTACTAGCATTGTTCCTGAATCTTACTACCCAGGCTGCAGCACTGACCTCAATATCAGGAAACTAAATGAACTGGTGTGTGATCTTACAGAGATGGCATCAATCACTGTCTTGTTGCATAGTGGGTGTACGACTGAGAGGTCCCGACACAGCTCACCATCTCCCCTGGAAGGAGCTAGTACATAGAAATTCAAAACAGTTATCACCTTCCCAGTCACTGGGAGAGGATGGCCTCTGACTCTTGCAGAATTTTATTCTAACATCCAGCACAGTTCCGTCACAACATCCCAGGATGTAGGAAGCCTGTGCCTCCTCAGCCCCAGGAAACGGAGTCAAGGTGAAAATCTCTGAGCCTCTTGTGCACACATCCTGAAGGGCCCTTTGACAACAACCTCTCCCTGACCTGGGGCTCCTTGATGTGATGTTAATGTGATTCAGTGGATTACATTGTCCTCTGGGTCACAACGATGTTTGTTTGTCCTCTGCTGAATATTTAAGACTAGACTGACCTTTCAATGCAGCAGTGATGGAAGGGCTGCGTCTTTGATGAGATATTAAACTGAGTTCTGTACTTTTACCCACCTCTCTGCTTCTTTTTTCACTCATTCCTTTACACTCCTGTACTCACAATCAACTGGTGTTTGACTATCTCGGGAGGCTATATTTTTCTCTCCTTCATCTTGTGGTCAGCAAAATAATTAATGAAACCTTGTGAATTTTGCAATGAGGTTCAGTTGAAAATCGAACACCAGAACTCCAACCTTAGACCACAGGAATGTAACATGGCAACCATAAAATCTGGAGGCCCTGCTTGTCTCTGAACCCTTCTGGAGCACCCAGTGACTGTACTCACAATCATTACTTGTGTCTTTCTCCACTGGGCCTCAGAATCTACCAGGAGTTTAATAAACCCAGTCCTCACTAATCAGATGAGCCAGCAGCTCCAAGCCAGCAATAACAATAAGCAATCTACAGCACTCATGATTTGATCAAAAGTGACACCTTCAGCCTGCTTTAGGCTTTTTTTTACCCCCTTGAGGTCCCCTTTGTGGTTTTGGTCAGTTGACACAAAATGAAAAAATTCAGATTGCATGACAAGGCGGAAATTGTGTTTCCATCTGAAACTCAATAAATTCTCCAGAATACAGTTGTTCTGCATATCTTGTTTCATCTTGAAGGCAACAAAGATTTGCCCCTTGCCTCACACATTCCCTGTGACTAAGCTAAAGGAAGATCCCACATGTTGTGTTCGCTGAGGCTCACTTGGTAGCTCTCTCTGAGACCTTTTTTTTCTAAAAATGCATTCATAAGATGTGGTAACCTGAGTAGGCCAGAATTTATTGCCCATTCCTAATTAAGTTAAGACTTAGTTAAGAGTCAATCACATTGCTACATATTTGGAATCACACATAGGGCAGAACAGGTAAGGGTGGCAGACAGATTTTGAATCAGCAAGGAAATTAAGGATTTGGGGATACGGGAGAAAGTGGTATTGAGGGTTATCAGATTATCCATGATTGTATTGAATGATCTTCTTCTATTCCAATGTCTCATGGTCTTAGTAGCCAACCAGACAGGTTTTTACAACAATGAACAGGGCTACACAGTTGCCATTAGGCTAGTTATTTGTTCCAGATTTTTATTGATTTAAATTTTCCCCAGAACATTAACCTTTTTCTCTGAATTACTGAACCAAGACAATACTATTCAACCTCCCCTACTCGTGTTCCAGTACAGTACTGATGGAATACTGCCAGGGCAGAGGTGCTGGTGTTCCAATGAGATTTAAAGTGACACTTTCTCAGGCGGACATTAAAGATCCCAGAGCAACTATTTCAAAGAAAAGCAGGAGAGTTCTCTCTGCTGTTCTGGCCAATACTTATTACTTGGAGATGGAGTTAGGGTCATTTTAAATTAGCTTGCCCAGTAAAATCCCACAATTTGACTGACCACTTGTTTGCACCATCATACCGGGTGATGGCAAAATTAGAATGTCACTGGGCTGGTAATCCACAATCTCAGGGTAATGCCCTGGAGACATGGCTTTGAATCCCACTGTGATGGAATTTGCAGTACCGAGGGGATGTTAAATGATGAGATTTCAAATTAGTAGACTTTTTATGGCATGGTGGTAATGTCCCTACCTCTGAGACTGGAGACCCAGGGATTCAAGTCCCATCTACTACAGCAGTGCATAATAACATCTCTGAATTGGCTGATTAGAAAATATCTACAAAATAAAACTGAATGTCTGATCTCATCTGACCTTGCAATTTATGCCGACTCCAAATGATTCTGTTCATTAGCTTTAATGGGTCCTTATAATAACATGGGTGTGTAACACATTGAACACAGTGGGACTGAACCCAATTGAGATTGTCACCTTCTAGAATTAGGGCAATTAACAAACAGGCTGACTGAGGAGTTGCTGATCCTAACAATGTGAATTAACACCAATAAAAATCTAGATGCTTTCATGGATGGTGTCCATGCTGATTCAGTGTCCCTGTATCGCAAGGCAGTCTATTCAACTCGAGAGGGTTTCACTACGGTGCCGATGGTATTCACGACTTAATTACATTTTCAGCAAAAAAGAACAGAGATAAAGAGAAGTAATGGAGCCTGTTAAGGTTAATCAACATTGTTCAAATGTATTTTTACAACAGGGAGACTTGTTTGTTCTATGATTCTTTCTGACAGTTTTGAAACATGTAGTTTTCTTCCAAGTGCCTTTCTTTAGTGCACAATTTTCCAATCTGCCAGCTGCAATTATTTCACATGGAACTTGGTTTGTCCTGTCCACAACTGAGTCAAACACTCTCCCTCCACTTGAAACTTTGTAAAAGAGTGCTTTTTTTTCACAGTCCATTTGTGACGAAGCCCATTGAAACCAATTACAGTGGTAAATAATGAGAGTGCATTTATAACAACTTAATCTGAGCTTCAGAGATTTAAATGAATTCTCAAATTTCCTGTGATCACTGGCATTAACTCTTTGTGCAGAAAGTTGATTACATGTCATTTGGAACAGGTTTGGGGATGGGTTGAATGCTAGTAATTCAGGCAAAGTCAGATGACAAAATCATACTGCATTACAAGGAGGCCATTAGGCCCATTCATCCTGTTCTGTCTCTTTGAAGGAGTTAGCTTGGCAGCTCATTAGCCTGCCCAAATAAGTGTCGTACCTCATAAACAGGACTCAACTACAAGTGAACTTGCATTTCAGGAGGTATGGCTTGTGAAACCAATCCTTACCAATCTTCAACATTCCTATTCCCCTTACCCCAAAGCTCACCCCCATTATCCTAGTGTGATTATTACATTTCACTAACTTGTCTCTGTACCTCCTCTGAATGAATTTACTAATCGGGACAAAGGTGGACCAAATCAACAATGTCACGATGCATAAATCTGAAGCTGGGTATCAGAGAAAAAGACTGATGGAAAAGCAGAAGATTCCAAAGGCAAGAACAGAACCTCTGAAAACTTCGAAAGCTGGCCAATTTTGACAATGCAGAAGGCTCACAATAATGCCAGATGCGGAAACTCTAAAGCAGTAGTTTGGAACAGCAACAGCCTTATACACAAACACCATGGAGTCAGCTTCTTTTTATATGCTATAGGTCCAATAGCTGATGATGTTCTGTAAGGCAAAGCATGGAATAAAGTACTACAGAGCAAAGTGTATTGATCAATGCATTCAACACTCCTCTCCCAGCACCCTAAGCTGACACTTAGTATTCATACTTAGTGTTTGACAGCAGCTTTCAAAGTGGCTGAGCGTGATTCAGAATACTGAATCTGCCTGCTGTTAAAAGGGGCCATGCTTTGCTTTCCCCTCGACAGTTCTACACTACAAGGGACCTGTCAGAAAGGGAGTACAGTTCCCATTTCTGAAGGATCCCTGATCATAAACTCCTGTTAGCAATGCAGAACTCTCCGCTTACTCTGGAAAGAAAGGGCATGGAGGGAATATTCATGAGTTTGGAAAATGCGGCCCATTGTCATTGAACAGCAGCTTCATCACCTCAAAAACAAAGAAAAAATCCTGCTAAAGGGAAATTTCCAGAGAAATGGAAATTGTACAAGGGAAATGTTCAAGAAGTTATTGATACAGAACAAAAGATGAAATCAACATTTCAAGGTGAGGACAAAGAGAATCAAAACAAATTCTGGGCTGCCATGGCGAAGAGACCAGGCTTTGAAACAGACTTTAAATTCAACACAGAAGAAGCTGTTTCAATGCTGACACGTAGCTTTTCATGATTAAAATCTGTGCAAGTCAGACCAGTTAACATAGAACTCCAAAGTCCAGGAGGCACAGATCACAGAGAAGTGGAATTACAGAGGACTAAATGTCAGTGAAATGTTGCATATGCTGAGGCATCAGAGTACCTCATTGTTAAGCTGAAATGTATGCATTCATCTCAGTCTCTTCGAGCAAGTAGATACAGTTCCTCAGAACGAATGCAGGAAAAATTTTTGGCAAGTATTTCCAAAGACATTCAAAGGTTTAGGCAAATCAAAGCAGGAGACTCACATGGCCCTGCAAGTATGTGCGAAATCCATCAGTTTCCCAGATAAATTCCTCAACTTCCAATTTAGTTAGACAGCATGTTGAAAGTAGGGTCATATCACCAATGATAGACCTGACACGGTGGTACTCAGGGCTAGTCATTGTTCTGAAGATAAATGGAGAATTAAGATTGTATGTAGATCTCACTGAGTTAAACAAAGGGGGAAAGTCCATCCTATTTCATATGTAGATGACAGTTTGGCAAAATTGCCAACAAGCAGATTTTTTTTCTCACAAAATTGAATGCAAACAGTGGGTTCCTGCTGATACCATTCGACCATGAGTCAAGATTGATAACTACATCTGGGCAGTATTGCTTAAACTATCTACCATTTGGCATCTCTGCTGCACCAGAGATTCTACAAGAGGCAATGCCTAGGATCCTGGAATGGAAGGAGGGAGCTATTTGCCACATGGACTATATCCTAACGCATGATAAAATGAAAATAAAACATGACCAGAGCATTAGGGACATGTTAGACATTCACTGTAGAATACAAGCCTTGCACTAATTGAGAAATCCAATTCACGAGATGATTACATTTCTGGGACATGTTATCTTCCTCTAAGGAAGACAAGAGCCATCTCTAAATTTCCAGCACCGACGTGCAAAGATGATATACAGCACTGTTCAGGCATATATCTGAACAATATGATTCACCTCAACACACTCTAGTTTCTGCTCTCTATCTCTAGCTTATGAAAAAATTGTAGAGAAGTTACTTTTTACTGATGTTCTAGCACATTTCAATTCAGGTTTATTCATATATTAGCTAAGAATACATCATCCAGAGGATTAGCAGCGGCCTTTAGCCAAGCACAAACTATTGAAATATGAAAATTTGTCTATTTTACATTGAGAGGTTTGATATGAGACTGAACAGACGTATGCAGCCATAGAGAAGGAAGCATTAGTGGTAACATGGGTGTCCAAAGGTTTTCAGATTACCTCACAGGACTCAAATTTCAGATCAAGATGGACCACAAGCCTTTGCTAAGATTGCTGAAGTTGAAAGAAATCTTAAAAATACCTCTACACACAGAAATATTCAAGTTTTCTGTGACAAGGTATGATGATGGAATAGTCATATTCTTGGCAAAGCACAAGTACATTCTTAAGGGCAGCAGTATATCAAGCATAGAAAGAGGAAGTGGAAGTATTAGAGGAGTAAAAGTAGAGTTTTATTCTATGGCAATAACCAGCACAGTAAAGGATATTTGCCATTCACCGTTTCCCCGACTAATTGGTATTGGACAATGGAACTCATTGACGATTTCAGAAAGTTCACTTTCTGGCTTTGACTAAGTAACACGTTCTCCACTCCATTCATTTCAAGGGCAAGAAAGAACAGTCCAAACTGTGACAACACAATATGGAGCTGGACGAACTCAGCAGGCCAGGCAGCATCAGAGGAGCAGGAAAGTTGATGTTTCAGGTTGGGACTCTTCTTCAGAAGTCTACGACTCCAGCATCTGCGGTTCTTGCTATCTCAGTCCAAACCATGAATCACTGATGCATAAGAATGTAGGCTGAGAATTAGCTGTACTCAGGTACAGAGCAACACCATTGAATAATGAGTATTCACCAGCAGAAGTGTTAATGGTAAGGGGATTAAAAATAGATATGTCAGTTTTAGAACACAACCTCAAGCCAAACATATTCTCTCAAGAGCTTGGGAAGGTAAGACAATTAAAGAAAATCCATGGCAAAAAGTGGCAGAGGTGGAACAGCTCTAAACGAAGAGCAAAAACTCTGTCAGTCTTAGAGGCCAGGGCAGAAAGTCTGGTTAACGAACAAGAAGTTAGAAGCTACAGTCATCATAGAAACACAGAAGCTGAGATATTATGTTGCCTGAACTCCTGAAGGGCGCTTCAGGAGGAAAAAGAAGGTATTGGTTCTACTCTAGAAAGAAATCAGGCAGCATAGGTTGTGAGACACCCTTACCCAAACTACATTGGATAATGCACAGAGTGGTAGAGTACAACTATTCCAGATATGGTATAACACCATCAACCTGATGTTGAAATCAAGTGAACCAGCTCAAAACATTCAGTAAGAGTTCCAGATCATCTCAGTCTGTAAGATTCAGATTTTGGGAAGATGGTGATAATGGTGAAACTAGTGATAATGATAATAATGATTGCAAAGACTATAAGTAAGTAAAAGTAAACTACTGAAATAATATAGACTAGATAGAGAGAAACTTGAGAAAGAGATATAGTGTGATGAGATTCATATAAATCATGAAGATAATGGACAATAATATTGCACAACATTACAGGCAATATATTGGCATGGATCAAGGATTTTTTTTCCTTTATTCATTATTGGGATGTGTGTGTCACTGGCTAGGCAGCATTTATTGTCCATCCCTAATTGACAAGAGGGCAGTTCAGAGTCAATCACATTGCTGTGGGTCCGGAGTTACATGCAGGCCAGACCAGGTAAGGATGGCAGTTTCCTTCTCTAAAGGACAATAGTGAACCAGGTGGGTTTTTCCCCAACAATCAACAACGGTCATCATTAGACTCTTAATTACAGATATTTTCATTGAATTCAAATTTCACCACCTGCCACAGCAGGTTTCGAACCCAGGTCTCCAGAATGTTATCCCGGTCTCTGGATTAACGACAACAACAACCAAAACAAATTCGCTGGAAAAGCTCAGCAGGTCTGGCAGCATCTGTGAAGAAAAAATCAGAGTTAATGTTTCGGGTCCGGTGACCCTTCCTCAGTTCTG
>JAHRHZ010000052.1:25951325-26028691 GCA_024137785.1 Ginglymostoma cirratum | reverse complement strand
CAGAACTGAGGAAGGGTCACCGGACCCGAAACATTAACTCTGATTTTTTCTTCACAGATGCTGCCAGACCTGCTGAGCTTTTCCAGCGAATTTGTTTTTGTTCCTGATTTACATCATCCGCAGTTCTTTTGGTTTTTTTCTCTGGATTAACAGTCCAGCAATAGTACCGCTAGGCAATTGCCTCCCCTGGCAATTTGGTTAACTAACAGGAAGCAAAGAGTGGGGATAAATGTGCGTTTTTCTGGTTGGCAAACAGTGACTAGTGGTGTGCCTCAGGATCAGTGCTGGGACTGCAATTGTTTATAATTTACATAGAAGGTTCGGAGCTGGGGACCACATGCAGTGTGTCAAAGTTTGTGGATGACACTAGGATGAGTGGTAGAGCTGAGTGTGCAGAGGACTCTGAAAGTTTGCAGAGGGGTATAGATAGTTTAATTGAGTGGGTGAAGGTCAGGCAGATGGAGTACAACGTTGATAAATATGAAGTCATCCATTTTGGTAGGAATAACAGTAAAAGGGACAATTACTTCAATGGTAAAAAAAGTTGCAGCATGCTGCTGTGCAGAGGGACCTGGGTGTCCTTGTGCTTGAATCACAGAAGGTTGGTTTGCAGGTACAACAAGTAATTAAGAAGGCAAATGGAATTCTGTCCTTCATTGATAGAGGGATTGAGTTTAAAAGCAGGGAGGTTTTGCTGCAGCTGTATAGGGTGCTGACAAGGCCACACCTGGAGTACTGCTTGCAGTTTTGGTCTCTTTACTTGAGAAAGGACATACTGGCACTAGAGGAGGTGCAGAGGAGGTTGATTCCAGAGTTAACAGGGTTGGCCTAAGAGGAGAAGCTGAATAGACTGGGATTGTATTCTTTGAAATTTAGAAGAATGGTGGGGGGACTCTTACAGGAACATATAAAATTATGAAGGGAATACATAAGAAAGAAGCAGGGAGGTTGTTTCCACTGGCAGGTAAAACTAAAACAAGAGGGCATAGTCTTAAAACTAGAGGGAGCAGATTTAGGACTGAATTGAGGAGGAACTCCTTCACCCAAAGGGTTGTGAATCCGTGGAATTCCCTGCCCAGTGAAGTAGTTGAGGCATCCTCATTGAATGTTTTTAAAGCTATGATGGATAATTTTTTGAATAGTAAAGGAATTAAGGGTCATGGTGAGAGGGTGGGTAAGTGGAACTGAGGTCATGAAAAGATCAGCCATGACCTTATTGAATGGCAGAGCTGGCTCGTAGGGCCAGATGGCTTACTCCTGCTCCTGGTTCTTATGTTCTTGTGTTCTGACATTAATAGGGATAAATACATAAGAATAGAATGAGCATGCGAAGGGAGGGACCTTGGACACTACATCCAGATTTATCCATCTTCAATGTACAAAGGTAAATAAAGGATTGTTACAGTACACCAGTGGTACAGCTTCAGGAATAGTGTATGTGCAGACACCACAGACCAGAGATACCCCACCTCAGAACTCAACGTGCACGAGCACCATTAGCTGAAAGCATACGATGAAGAAATCTTTTATCCTCTGTACCTCAGCTTCTTGTGTGTTTCTAACTGCAAAAGTCCATTATATTTATAAACAATTTTAATCAACTTGTTCAAAGATGCTCTGATTTCTGCAGCATGTGAGATTAGGACCCAGACCCATATTCAGAGGTAGGGAACTACCACTCTACCACTAGCACTCTCATTGTACATTGTAATCTCACATTTAATTGACAACTCAAAAATACCTGAACCACCAATTTCTCTAATAATTGGTATTTTAGTGTTATTATGTCAGCTGTGTACTTGAAAGTAGCTCCCCATCTATGCACTGTAGGATTGTGGGTTCAAACCCGACTATACAGCCTTAAGGACAAAATCTCAGTTGACACTCCAGTGCATTACTGGAGGGGTTCTGTACTACGAGCGGTGCTATTTCTTGTATGAGATTTTTTATCTGAATTTTTTTGTCTCTTTCAAGAGACTACCTCCTGAAAAATGATCTCTCAGAAAGTGAGCATTGCTGGCAAGGTGAGTATTTGTTGACCATCCTTAATTACCCTTGACAAGGTGATGGTGAACTGCCTTTTTGAAGCGCTGTACACTGTGAGGTTGGGTACACTCCATTATGAAAGGAGTTCCAGGATTTTGACCGAGTGATAATGAAGGAACAATGATTTATTTGCAAATCAGAATGTTGTGTAGCTCGAAGGAGAACATTCAGGTGGTAATGTTCCTATGTCCTATCTTTCTGTGCAGTAAAGGTCTTGAATTTGGAATGTGCAAGTGTGTGGCTGGAGAGCATTTATGTTGCAATGCACAAGGTATCTGAATGGAGTTGGAAAGGCTGGATAGTCTGCTGTGTGCTCTCCCGGTCATTATCTCCGTACATTCATTTAAGAATCTTACATGAAAATGACTGTACCCAAACAATAGCCTAAAGTTTGTATAACAATGAAGATGGCAAACCAGATCCTGATTCTTAAGATGACTTGGCATTTAAACTATTTGAGTTCTGGCACTACGCAAGCGTGGCTTCACTTACAGACAGTAAACAATTCTGTCACCACTAGCCTTCTGTCGCTGTATGCTGTCTTTATGATTGATTAAGGTATTCCAAACAGATCCTAGAAGATTGACAGAGCCAGTTTTTTGCTTGTGCTATTCATAAATAATGGCCTCTTTGGAAATGAGGCCTTTTTTGGCCAGAGGTAGTTCATATCTTTGCAATATCCCTTTCCCTTCTTGATCATTTGTTGGTGGGGCAAGGCCATTTCAAAAAGTTAGAGACAGTAAGAACTGCCGATGCTGGAGTCAGAGACAACACAGCATGGAGCTGGAGGAACACAGCAGGCCAGGCAGCATCAGAGGAGCAGGAAAGCTGACGTTTCAGGTCGGGACCCTTCTTCAGAAATGGCCATTCTCTATCTTGTGCTGTTGGAATGGATCACAGCTAATTGGCAACCTTCAGAAACAGTACTGTCCTAATGACACCATCAATGTCTTGAGGTCCTTGGATTCTTCCACTAAATGGAGAGGCCAGTTTCCATGCTTTGTATCTTCACTGTGAAGAGAAACTTGCTCTGGAAAATTTATGATTTCATTCTTCCTGCATTGGTACTTTGTATGGCCACTTTTCAAGCGAAAGGTGAGGCACCTTGGATCCAGGCACATTCTTATATTGCCATCTTTCTTTAAAATGCACATGAAGGAGCTACAGTAATCTGTGTAATGGTTGACCTTCCAACTAATACCATTTTGCTCTATCTCGTTCAGTTCCACTCAAAGCTTCTGCTGAATCTGCCACAGCGCGTCCTTGGCAGATCAATAAAGAGGATTGCATTGTGATTATGGTGTCATACTGCATCACCCTTAAAATTCCAAATCAAGTCAAATCTGTCTGGGTACAACTGTTTGAGAATATTGGCTGATTTAGTTATGTTGTGCGTGATCTTTTCTGTCACAGTCGGTGTGAATTTGAATCTCACAAGTCGCGACTACACCAAAATGAGTGCCTGCTGGTAGTTCTGCCACTATTGGACTTTTGGTATCTACCAGGTAGAAGATTTTGAGACGACAAGATGAGTTTGCATATTAACACTGCACTGCGGTTCTGCCAATACATGAAATTGGTGACATACCATATAACGAGGGCCAGTGCCTTATAGGCTATACCTTGGTGCATCACTTGCTGATGTTATCAGTTGTCAGGAACAGAAAATTCTAACTTTCTAGTTTTCTGTACTGCTCTGCACTGACCTTGTGTCACAGCTCAAGAATATACTTCAGCCTATCTTTAAATTAAGCTGATCTTTAAATTTCTTTTACCTTGAAAGAACTTATATTTTTACCAAAATGAAGTTATCTCTGTTTATTGGTGATTACTGCCTCATATCTACAGATATGTTTTGCTGTTACTCACAGATGCTTTTTAGGAGTGAGAAACTCTTCCTCAAGTTAAATTCTCTGATGTCAAAAGCTGCTTTCCAGTTGGTCTTCAATTAGTTTCCAAATATTTACCACCAATGTATTGGAGTCTTTTGCAGGTAGCCACTACTGTCACCATGGTGTCAGTTTGCATCCACACAGCATTTAACCTGGTGCTGCAATGCTTATGTTATCTCCTGTAGCATAAGAAGCTGGACGTAGATATCGTGATATTGAGAGGTAAGGCAAAGTGGGAGACCTTTATACCCTCAGTCACATGCTATGGTACAGTAATAATATCAAGAGCTTGTCTCTTTAAAGGTATAATGACACACTGATGTGAGACATAACAGACACAGTTAATGCAGAGAGACTGGAGAAGCTGGAAAAGAAATGATTCTGCCTGGAGATGATGTGTAAGGGGAGACTTTGTTGGAGGTGTTCAAAATTTTGTTACATCAAGCAAGCAAATGATAAATATGATGCAATTCACAAAAATGTAGGAGGCAAATGAGAACAATTTTGTTGCCACACATTAAATTGTTATGATATGAAATGAGTGGCAGAAGCAGATTTGATATTGAATATCGAAAGGGAATTGGAACTGTACAGAAAGGAAAAGTTTGCAGGCCTATGAGGAAAGAGCAGGAAAGAGTGGGACTAATTGGAAAGAACTGACACAGACACAATGGTTCAAATAATTTACAAAGCAGAAGGATCCTTTGACAGCACCTTCCAAATCCCGGTCCTCTACACTGGAAGGACAGGAGTAGCAGTTATGTGGCAACACCACGACCTGAAAGTTCCCCACCAAGTCATACATCATCCTGACTTGGAACTGTGTTGCCGTTCTTTCACTGCTGCTGGATCTAGATCCTGGAACACCCAAACAGTATTGTGGACGTACCGACACCACATAAGCACGAACAGCTTGAGAAGGCAACTCGCCACCATCTTCTCAAGGGAAATTAGGGGCACGCAATAAATGGTGGCCTAGCCAGTGATGTCCACATTCTAAAAATGAATTAAAAAGGAAGCTTAAATTCTACACCAAAATCTGGTGTCAAGAAACACTCACACCTTAAACACTGTGTTCATAGTTTAAGAAGGGCAAATACAGAGTGTGGAGAGTCAACCTCTGTTATTGTGGTTTACCACAACTAAATCTTTCCTGACCAAAAGCCACCTAACCTGCCAGTCTTTCTAGCAAAGCAGTTATTTATGTGGGGGTCTGAGGGTATGGTGGGACTGGAAGAACACACCTGCCTGTGGTTTTATGGTAAAAAGTAATAGCCAAATTAGTTTGCAAGCCCGAAAAAACATGAGTGACAGACAATATCAGGTTGAGAATTCCACTGCTCAATTTGCACAGTGGCACTGTAAGCATTCTGTAAAATGTTTGCTACTTCTAGCCTGTTCTAAAAGAACATGTTTATAATTTCATCATCAAACAAACAAAACAAAAAGACTTTGCAACGTGGTTATATACACATCTCTGGGGAATTCACACCCTAATAATGAGAAGAAACCAGCTTTGGGTGGAATTCCTTGGAGAATTTTCCAAATACCAATTCCAACATAAAAGAACTTAAAAAAATTATTTTTGGAAAATTTAAGCTCAATGTTTTGATTAAAAGCATAAGTAGAGAAAAACCAAATATCTCTCTCTACAAAGAGTGTGGTTTGGCTCATTAACTGACAATATTTAGGAACATAAGGAGACCATTCAGCCCTTGGATCCAATTGTAACAATCTAGTAGAATCATGGTTGTGTACTCTCAGGTCCTTTCATGTTCCACATCCCTCCTTATAAAAAGCTAACAATTTCAATTTTCAAACTGACCTCGGCATCCAGAACATTTTGATGAGTGTTAAGTGTCAGCTGTAGCTTAGGGGGTAGCACCATGTCTCAGAGTTAGCAGTTCCCACTTTGAAGTCCCATTCAGAGAATTGTGTCCATAATCTAAGGCTAACGTTGGAGAGATATTTTGGATGAGGTCCTGCCTGCCCTCCTAAGATGATTGAAAAGATCTCAAGCCACTCCTTGAAGAAGATCATGGCAGAACTCCCTGGTGTCTTGATTAATGTATATGCTTCATCCAAATATATCATCTCACTTGTTACTATCACATTGCTGTTTGTGGGATCCTGCTGTTCATAAATTGGCTGTTGTATTTCTTACATTCCAGTAGTGGCTACACATCAAGAGTTCTTCTTTGACTTTAGGACAACCAGAGATTGTACACGGTTCTATAGAAATACAAAATCCTTCCTTCTGTTCCAATCAGCCCATGGCAGTAACCCTTCAAGGTGGCACACAGAAATTCAGATATAGTGTCATTGTGTAATAACATAGAACTTGTTTGTCCTACTAAGCCACTCAGTCTTAGGGCAATTAGGGATGAAGAACAAATGCTGTATTTGCCAGCAATAACTTTTTCTGTGCTGCAAGTTCTATATACAGTACAAGCAGCTGCTTCACAGCTTTCTTAGGCTGATGAATAGATTTCTACTAATCCTCCAACCGATGAGTTTTGAGTTATGTTGGAAAACTACAATGTTGTCAATTGTCAAGGGACAATTTAACAAAATGCCTTTCTTTGAATGTGAAACAATTAGGGCATCCCTTCTCATTCCAAAGCCATTTCAGCTTCTGTTAAATAGCAAAGCTAATTAAGGCCAAAGTGAGCGACGTTTCATAGCTAGTGCTAATATTGAGTTAATAAGTCAGTAGAAAGGCCCTTCAGGGCAAATTACTCAGTAAATAGTGACACTCAATCAGAAACTCATTACTGTTGGCAGGCTCTTGACATCTTAATAGAAAACAAAATGCTAATTACAGATTAAATGTTATAAGTACACTGTTCATAACAAGAAAGAATTTGTTAAGCAGTTTGTAAATTAATGAGATCAAGGTTAAATGTACCCTTGGTCCCAACTCGTAGTGTTTTGTTTGATCCATGAAGTGATGACATACAAATATATTGCAGATAGTGTTTTCCCATGTGTTGTGTATAGTATGTAGCAGCTACAGGTTTCCCAGTGTCAACACGAACATTCTGCTGAAGAGATCAACAAGCTAAAAATTAATCGGCACAGAAAATATGGGTCTGATAAAAGGAGGATTCACTTGCATTATGATCATTCCACCTCTTCTGCTTTTAATCATCATACTCAGAGGTGTTATTCCACATGTCTGGACTTGGTGGGACTCGAATCCATGTCTCCTGGCCTAGAGGTACAGACATAATCTCTGCACCACAAGAACCCCTACTTAGCTCAGCTTCCCAACACATGTTCTTAATGGGTGTCCGCTGTGACTCAGTGATAAGCACACTCATCTCTAAAGTAAATATTTAGTGTGTTCATAATCCCAATCTTTAAGCACCTAATCCAGCCAACATTCCCAGTGCAACAGTGCTGTATCGTTGGAGGTGCTGTCTTTCAGATGTGACTTAGGCATTGCTGGCAAATGCAGTATTTGTTTCTCATCCACAGTTGCCCCAAGACTGAGCGGCTTAGTAGGACAACCAAGTTGCTGTAGGCCTCCAATCACATGTAAACCTGATAAAGGGATTAGATTTCCCGACCCTAAAGTACTTTAAAACAGATGGATTTTTATGACAATAGAAGCTTTCCTGTTTTATTTGACCCTGTATGCCCAGACCATTAGCCTGGGTCTCTAGATCACTGGCCCACTGTCCATGGCTAGAATGGGAAAGAGTCCCAACCTGCCCTTTTAGATGACCAGAAAATCCCATTTCACAGTAGAGTGGAGCAGTTCTCCTTGGAGACCTGACTGATATTTGTCCCTGTTCAATACTTAAACCAGATGATGCGATTTTTATCACAATGCTATTTGGGTATGGGATCTTGCTGTATGAAAATTAGTCGCTGCATTTTCAACATTCCAACAGTGACTGTATTTCAAAATGGCACCATTTTCAGGAAAACAGTTTACGGGTTTGGGTGGTTGTGAAAGATGCTATAGAAATTGATTGATTTATCGTTGGTTGATTTATTTATTATTGTCACATGTACCAAGATACAGTGAAAAGTAGTGTTTTGCATGCCATGCAGGCAGATCATACGATACAAAGTGCATCAGGGTAGCAAAACGGAGTGCAATATATTGTGCTACAGCTGCAGAGAAGGTGTGCAGAGAGAGAGAGATCAGAATTAACATTTGAAATGTCCATTCAAAAGTCCGATAACAGTGGGGAAGAAGCTGTTCCTGAATTTATTCGTACATGTATTCAAACTTTTATATCTTTTGTCTGACAGAAGAGGGTTGAAGAGAGTATACTTGTGGTGGGAGGGGTCTTTGATTATATTAGTTGCTTTCCTGAGGCAGCGGGAAGTATCGATGGAGTCAATGGATGGAAGGCTGGTTTGCATGATGGACTGTGCTGTGTTCATGACTGTCTGTCAAATGAAAGCTTTCTTTCCATCATTTATTTATGGAGCCATTGTCAATAGCTATGAACGGGCAGGAGTCAGTCTGAAAAAACATGTCAATCAAAGATTTTTGCCTTGTAACAAAATTAACAATGGAATGTTGGTGATTTTAACCTTCCCCCTCCAGGAGGGAACTGGCTGGATCAATCAGAAAGCCTGAGTGAGATTTAAATCAAGATGCTAAAGGAAAAGGAAGGGGAGTCTAAATCTAATTAGGAACGAGAGAAAGATTCTTTCTACTGACAGCTCAGCATTATCTGCACAGCCATAAAGCACAAGCTGTTTGGAAATATGTCGAAATACATAATTTAAAACACTTAAACCAAAACGCATGACGCATTCCCACTTGTCTTGTATTCAAGGGAAGCTGTGATTTCCAAACACTTATTCAACATTTTTGTGACATTAGATTTCATTACACAAAGACAAATAAATAGAAAGCCGATTATATTAAATAATCTGAACCCTCACATCCTAGAGAATATTATTCACAGCTACCCATTCTGTAAACTGTTTGAGAGGTAAATGGGGTGGGGGGAAAACGTGCAGCCTTTAATGATTTAGAATGCTTGAACTCATTATCCTTTTGGGATTTTTCTGCTGTACAGTAGTTGTGTTGATGACAAGTTCACAATGAAAGACATGGCAATGGTCAGAACCTTCTGCTCTCGCTGTTGGTGAGTTTGGAGATGGGAAGGGCATTTAATTAGGTGAGATGATGATGCACACAAACACTACTGCCTTCCCACCTCCACTATAACTAGCCTTCCCACACCAATGCAAACAGAGACCCTTAATGATCCTGTCATAGGCGTCATCCCTACCCACTGGGATTAATCCAGCTGCAGGTTGTCCTATTACAGTGCAGTACGCACAAAAGCTGCTACCCCGTGGGAAGCTCGCTCTAGCGGGGTTAGGGTTGGTGATGATGGATTCTTTCACTCAAAGGGAAGCAGTGCATCTGATCAAGGGATGTGATATTAGCAGGGGAGCCAACACTTTTCCTTGCACCTCACCATGCACCACCCCTCACATCACTTACCTTTGTCCTGGATTCTCCAGTCTTAGGATTCTGAGGGTGTTCTTGTGCCATCAGCCATGGCCTCCTGTATGGTGCTGCTGATCACAAGGAAAAGGCTCAACACTGTCTGATGGTCATGTAGGCCTTCCCTGGCAGAGTCAGTTTGGGTCTCTTGCTAGCTCTCAAGCTGGCTGTTGAGACCCTCAACGCCCAAGAAATTTTCACCCATTCTAAATACAATTTGGAACACTGTTGGCTCTTTAATTGCCAAAACATGAGTTCTAAACTTGATTGCTGAGCAACTTTGTATGGGCACAGTAGCACAGTGGGTCTGTGACCACTGTCACAATGCTCTGTGAAGCCTGGGTTAGTAGTGCAGAATAGTTGAGTGGAATCAAGGCATGGCATTTTGAATTACAAATTCAGTTTTGAAAAGATCAGATGATTACAATTAGAAGTGATGCTGTTGGCTTGTTCCAAAAACTCGACTGGTTCACTATTCTCCCCTTAGCAAGGAAAACCAGTCATCCTTACCCAGACTGAACTACAAGTGACTCCAGATGTACAGCAATCAACTGGCCGCACTAACAGTACAACACAGCATGGGCACTAAATGCCAGCATTGCCAGTAACACACACATCATGAGAATAAATGAATAAAATGTGCGAGAAGACTGAAGGAAAAAGGCTGTCAATCACTAAGGAAGGGAAAGAATCTCACTATTCTTGAAGTACAATCAACTTTTACCATCACAAGAGCATAGCCCGAGTGAATGTCTAGTCACCCCTGTCTAACAATCCATGTGTGCAAAGCTGTCTTGTGATTGCTGGCTGCCTGTTTATGGGAACATCTGAGAAGTAATCCAGACTGTCTTTCTTTTCTATAGAGTGGAGCATGCCAGAGAATATGAATAATGGCCACTTTGCTAATGTTTATCTGTCCAAGAGAAAAAAGTGACAGAAGCCAGAGTACAACTTGTACATAAACAGAGAAAACACTCTTCTGCCAAAACTCTTGCTTATGGTCCATATGTTAAAGCATCTAATAGTACGCTAATCTAATAGCAGGATGGTACGATACACCATTCAGGCCAGTTAATGGCATAGTGCAGGAAAGTGGAGTTTGGGTAGAGGGTTAGACATGATCTTATTGAATGCTGAGCAGATCTGAAGGTGCCAAGTGGCCTCTGACTCCTATTCCTGTGTTTTTGTGGACATTACATAGGAAGAGTTCCCTAATGGGTCTGTGATCCTTTGCCGTAATTTTCTTTACCAAAGTGATCTAACAAGCCCACAACAGAATCAGAATAACTCCAGGAATCTCTTCATTAAATGTTCATTTTGAGGCAACGCATCAGTGCTGAGTTCCTTGGAGCAATTTCTGATGCAACATCATAACTTTGTCGGAACTGCAGAGGATAATCCCCCCAATCCCAATGAAATGCGGAAAGCAGACAGACCAGATATCTGTCATATCCAGTAGCAACATCAACTGAAGCTGTGCTTACTGCATGATGAAATAAACACTCTCAAAACTCAATCCACATGTTGGTTAAATATTTTAAACTCTTTGTAATCTGTTAACCAAAGTAATATGGTCTTTTTTTATTCATTCACAGGGTGTGAGTGTCTCTGGCTAGGCCATCACTTATTGCCCAGAAGGCAGTTAAGAATCAACTATGTTGCCCTGCAGTCAGATATAGGCCACAATAGCAGATTTCCTTCCCTAAAGGACATTAGTGAAACAGATGGGTTTCCCAACAAATTGTTTATGGTCATCATTAGACCTTTAATTCCAGATTCTTTATGGAATTCAAATTCCACTATTTGCCATGGTACGATTTGAACCCAGGACTCCAGAACATTTCCTGGATTAATAGCCCAGCAATAATACCACTAGGCCATTGTCCCCTCCATGACATTCATATTGTTTGCAACTTCCGGGACCTTGGACAGATGAGAACTGGATACCATACTAAAGCAAATTAATAACAATTATTAACCATTAAACTACATACAGCAGCACGATAAAGCAGGACTGCACTTGAATCTTCTTCAATCAGGCCTCAGCTCCATGTGATTGACATCATCTGACACCACTGATGATACAATCTTCTTCTAACCCACATACAACACCTCCCACCAAGTTCACTATTCTCACGCACTGTTAACATCGTGCACTATTTATGGTTTCATCCTAATCCTATTTACTGCCCCCATGTCTAAATCTCTTTTACCAAAGGTATTAATCTCCAAGTGTTCTTGATTCCCTTGGAAGACTCTGTAGGTCTCTGTATGTGCTCCCTTATCATTTCCTCAGTAGGTACTCCGTCCAGTGGCGTAGGATGACAGCTGGTACCTGAGCTATGACACTTACAATGACCCAAAGCACTTCCACGCCCATCTTCAGCAGTGATTCATCCCCTGCTGCTGCGATGTGAAAAGAACTATTTAAAGCTTTTTCCAGAATTAAATCCAGTAAATAGAAATAAGAACAAAGAACACTCTGAAGATGATTTTGAGGATGAAGAAATGACAACTTCAGCACCACTTCAAGGTGAGGACTTCTCTTTCTGAAACTGTTCATCCACATTTTCTTCAGCTTGAGGCTGCTCTTCTGCAGAGAGTGACATCTTTGGAACACCATCAGAAAGTTGGAGTGCACTATCATCAGCAATGGAGGAAACATGAACATTCAAGCAAATTAGACATTCATGGACATCTGCATCAGAACTGGCATGTATAGTAAGTCTCAGCACAGTTCTCTGATCTGGGGCTGGCTTCAAAATTCAGTATTAGCATCAGGCATTTTTTTCTACAAAGTCTATATTTTATACTCCTTCAGGTAATTGCTTTGTGGTCATCATTTTGCCCTGATGCTCTTGCAATCCTTTCAGAAGTGGGACAGAATTCATCCACTCCTCCAGCATGTCATCCTCATTAGCTGCCCCATTTCTAATGTAAGAACCCTCTCCCTGGCCTCATAGACAGTGCTGTGTAACTGCTAGTAGCTAAGACTTTAAGTCAGTAGTCTCCTTCAGGCAGCTAGACATCTCCAACCCTTATTGATGCTCAGCCTTAAGCTTTTCTAAGGTACCCCTCAGCTTTATAAGTTCTGAAGTTTAGACCTCTGTTTCTTTATTGAGAGAAAAATTGAGTACTTCTTTGGTTTGTGATGAGATTCAGTTGCAGACTTCAGCTTACATTTATGCAAATTAACAATATCTGAACCTTCAATATTGTCCTCATCTAATTTAGATTTAAGTTTCACAGATAGCGTTTCACAGGCTGCTTGCATTTGTTGAACAACCTCTTGCTGGGCTGCTGCTTAAGCTTTTCATGACTGAACGTATCAAGTTCATTTTGATGCTTTTTGCTGCCGTAAGTTTATCTCATATACAGGTACATATTGATTTCCACCATTAAAGGTGAGGTGTTGTCCTCGCTATCTGGACATTCGGTGTTCACGAGGCTGGTTGAAGCTCTGAGACATCTTTTGTGGATGAAACAAAGATCCCTTTCAAACTCCATGATCCAAGATTTCTTACTTATCGTGACCACATTGCTGCCTGCATAAAAAAAATTGAAGCTTCATTGGTTGTCATTTGTAATTCAGCTGCCATAAGCTGCACTTCAGCTGTTGCCATTTTCAGTGCTCAAGCTGCTATAGTTTATACCTGCTCATTGCAATTAGCCCCCAACACTGGCAAGTCTTTTAGTTTTGTTAAGTTCGCTACAGCTTTACTGTGGTCTTGATCATCTCAGTTCTGGCTGAAGGCAGCTGGGACTCCAGAATATGGGTCTCTTTCTCCTACACTACAGTCCTTCGTCACAGGGAGGAATTTCCCTACTGGGAAATACAGTTATTGATGCAGTTGCTGTAGTTCTTCTTGCATGGCATTAGTGGGCTCAGGGGAATAAGCAAAAATTTTTATCACCTTCTCCAACCAAAGGCTGATTCTCCCGAAAAGAGAGATCAGTGACTTCAGCATCATCACCTTGCTTATCAAATTGTTTAGCAAGTTTGAGGGCCTCTTCTTCCAAAAAGTCACTAGCATCAGTGGCAGTTTCATTCCCTTCCATTCTTTCCTGAAACAGCAAATTAAAGTCTTAAGTGTCCTCATGCAGTTACATCCTTTAGTGCCTTACTTTCCCACAGCTTTAAGACTCTCCACCAGTACTTGCAATATTGAAATATAATACTTGCACAATCTTCCTCTGGTCTTATGGATGGACTTTCCACAGTGAAGATTGACTCACAATGTAATGAGCCAAACTTCAGTTTCTTCATCAACTGATAAATAAAGAAGATTCAAAGCAACGTAAGATTCTCTGTTTAATAAAGAAGAGTGGTGATTAGGAATGACAACAAAGAATTGGTGATTTTTTTCCCAGCTTGCATTTGTCCTCTCACTCTTGCTTGAGTACCCCCTGCATCTAGAAGCTGAATGAAAGACAGTTTGTGAAAGTCATGCTTCAACCATTGTATAGAACCTGAAGGAATAGACTTGATTGCTCCTCTGTCCAATTCAAATTAGGTTTTTTTTACTAATTAGTATGAAAACTGTAAACCAGAAGTTGCCTTGTGGATCTACAAAATCCTCTAAGAAGAATAATTCTCATTCTTCAGTATTCTTTATTTCTTGGCCAGTTGCTGACTAGAATGGTCAGTTTTGAAATTTTTGCCCCATAGATGGAAAACCTCTGCAGATGTTCATGCATAGTACTTTACAATCTCCTCTCTAATCCCCTAGGACCAGGCCATTGCCTCCCCTGGGTGTGCAGGGTTAGTGTTGTCAGGAGGCTGGGGAACACTGGGTGAGGGAAGATGTTGCAGGCAGTAGTGAGAATGGTGGAGCCTTAGTGGGAGCTGGATCCAGTAGTAAAGATAGAGCAAGTGTGAGGTATTGGACAAAAACATACCCTGGCAGAGTGGAGAAGGTCATTGACGGTGCTGGACATTCCTCTAAGTGGCTAACGCTGCTCTGACCCAGGTGATAATCTGGTTCTGAGGGGAGAGGGCATCCTGCCACAGAGTTACCCTGTCCACCAGGACCTTGAGGTCCCTTCCTGCAAAATGGAACTCCAATTATCATCTTGGCCATTTCTGGGGCAAATGTCAGGGGTTGCACAGGGCAGATCCAGAATGACACAGCAGGTCCAGCTGAACAACGGCCTTTTGAAGCTGGCACAGGCACTAGGGATGCCAGTCCATTCTGAGATATCTGGGTAGCAGTCAGTTGTAGCTAGTACAGTGAATGAGGTAGAATTGAACAGAGGGCAGTGTAGGGTTGAGGTAGGTAATTAATGAGCTGAGTTTGGTAAAGATATGGACAGAGAACCAACGAGGCCTCACAGCAAAAAATTTCCTTGTGAACTCATGTCATCTAACAGCACTGAGGTTGCAGGCTAGCTATTAACATATAACTAGGAACCCACATACTACAGTGAGAGCCACTTTCAACAGCACCTTCCAAAATTCACATTTTAAATAAGAACAGGGTGCCCTGGGAAATGCTAATATCTCTAGCGTAATAATAACTGACATCATTGTAAACTTTTGCTCATTACTCTTTATGGGGTCTTGCTGTGCACTTTTTTGTGCACCTGTATTTCCTACATTACAACATGTATCACATATCAAAAGGTGTAAAGCTTATTCAAACATCCTGCAGTCGTGAACAGCTTTATACGAATACAAGTTTTTCTTTAAAATTGTACAACAGCGATACAGGTCTTGATGACACACAACTTCACAGTTTATTATGAAGATGATCTGACAACACCCTCACAACCTGAAAGAAGTCCAGTCATTTTTTTTAACAGAAAACCCAGAGAACAGTATGTTTATTTTAAGTTTGAGCATGAGGATGTCTAGAATCTTACCAGGACCCTTCAGGTACTAATGTCATTTTTGTTTATTTTAAAGTAAACGTACTCATATTTTTTGACAAATAAATAAACATATCCTTCTTTAAAGCAAGAGTCTTGGGAATCATTGAAACTGGTCAAGCTGCACTCGAAACACATGAGTGTAGAACCAACTGGCTAAGAATGTGAAATTGCTGACACGCAGGCTCTTTCTGCCATGTTTTCTGTGTCCATCTTCTTGACCAAGATGTAAACGACAAATCTAGGAAATTCCCTTCTTTGGGATAGTACATTCCTGAGATTCTAAACAACTACTTTGCTCCAACCCTGCTTACTGACTCCACAATCCAAACACACATCCAGATGGTCCATGTAGAGCTAAAATTTGCGTGGTCAGTGGTGTGGCAATCATTTTCAACTCAAAGACAGCCTTGTGACCACAAGAGTCACAACCCTGTGAGTTAATAAATTTCTCCTCAGCTTAGTTATCAAGATCATCTTCTTTGATTATTATATATCACAGAATCACAGAAGTGTTATGGTGCAGTTGGAGGCCATTCTGCCCATTGTGCCTGTACTAGCTCATTAAATGAGCATCATGACGTAGCACCAATCTCCTGCTTTTTCCCCATATCCTTGCACATTATTTTAACCAATAAAAAATCCAATTCCATCTTGAATACCTCAATTGAACCTGCTTCCATCAGATTTCCACATAGTGCTACTCTAACTTTTTTCCTGAATTTAAACATTTGTATTCACTTTACTCTTGCTTCCTTTGCACATCACTTTAAATCTATGCCCTCTTGTCATTGTTCCTCTTACAAGTAGGAACAATTCCTTCCTAACTACTCTAACCTGCCCCCTGATGCTTTTAAAAACCTCTACCAAATCTCCTCTTAGTCTTCTTTTTCTCAAGGAGAGCAGATCCAACTTATTTCCTACTGTCCTGAAAACGAAGTTTGTCCTCCCTGGAAAACCATTCTTGTAAACCACTTCTGCACTGTCTCCAATGAGTTCACATCTTTTCTATAACATAACACCGAGAACTGTACACAACACCACTTAGGTCCAACAAGTGTCTTGTGCTATTAATTATATTAATTTCCTGCTGGTGATGGACAGACTGAAATTTTGGTGGATGGCTCAGAAGGCATGTGCTTGTGTGGTAGATAAATGCTTATGAAAACCGTGTAAAGATTAGCTGCTTCACTCTATCGTTCGCTAATCGGCTTTTTAGAATATAAAACCATTATCCTGAAAGTCTCACCCATGGCTCTAGACTCTCCAGCTAAGGGAAACAGCCACTCAGCATTTACCCTGTCAAGTCCTCTCAAACATTAAAGCTCAATTCTTTAATGTTTGGATTTCAGTGCTTCAAAGTACCATTTTATTTCTCCATCTTCACTGTACTATTTGCTTCTTACTTAATGACTGTTTGCTTTGATGCTATCCTCGCTGAATCATTTCTTGTTCCCAAGATTTGTCACTGATGCTGACTACAACATCTTTTACAGACTGCTGGGCATTTAGGATTCTAAAAAAATGCAAAATATTTGAGTTGAAAATGATCAGAATACTTTCTAGATGAGAAGGCAGTCACTGCCAAAAGTGATTATGTTGAATGTTATAATGAGGACAAATTGATGTGGAATGGAAACATTTATTTTTCTGTGCATTCTTGATTAGCAAGGGGATGAAAGATTCTTGGGGATATACAGGAATATATAGTTGAGGTTAAATCAGATCAGCCATGATCAAATTGAATGGCAGGGTAGGCTCAAAGGGCCAAATGGACTATGTTTGTTCCTGTTCTATGTTCATCTGTTTGTACGATCTGAAGAAGATTGTAAAGTCATTGGGTATCAGTTCTGAGGAAGGTCACCGGACACGGAACGTTAACTCTGATTTTTACTTCATAGATGCTGCCAGACCTGCTGAGACTTTCCAGCAGCTTCTGTTTTTTGTGCATTAGGTCTTTGGGCTGTTGAATATGCCTCATTACTCTAAGTTTAAATAAGGAGACAGGCAAAGTGTCAACTGCAAGTCTGTGGTTACCACTCATCAGATATTTGAGGGTTCAAGTTCCACTCCAGGATTTGAACACAAAATCCAGGCTGCCACTCCAGTAGGGTGCAGATGGAGTGCTGCACTATAAAGGAAGATATCTTTCAGCTGAGTTGTTAAGCCAAAACCCCACAGGCCAACTTAGGCAGATGCAAGACATCCCCCTATTATAGTAGTGAATACATTTCAAAAGTGCTTTATTAGCTGTAAAGCACTTTGGGATGTTTTGAGGTGGTGAACGGTGCTAAAGAAATGCAAATTCTTTCTTCAGTTTGGGCCGGTTTGAAGATGAGCAGAGGACTTCTCTACAGTGTCCTGTCCTGCATTTATGCTTCAAGTAAAATCATTAAAATTGTTTAAATGGTCATTATTTTGAGGTAGTTAGGATTGACTGTTGGGTTTCCCAATATTGCTGAGTACATCATTAGTTGCAAAGGGCTTGGGAGTATTGTGACCAGCACAATATCAAAGCAGTTCCTTTGCTCAATAAAACAATAGCATGAGATTTGTGCTCATAAATTCTCTTTCACAAAGTGGAAAATCTGGGCCAGCTGACACCATCATATTTAATTTCCTAGACTTTTGCCTTTTGAACAATAACGGTTTAACAAAATCAAACCCAAATCTCCCCTAATCCTAGGCACATTGCTACACTGGTACTAGTTGCCACTGGGTTAAGGTAGAATGGGAGCTGACACATTCCTCCGATGCTGATTAAATCTCTCTTACGGTGTACAGTGACATTTTAAAAACCACACAAGGTTGCTAAGTTAGAAGCATTCAGAAGTTGTGTTGCCAACCTTCCTGTATCATTCCGGAGTCATTAGGAATTGAGAATATCTCCCAGAAATTCCTGCAAGAATAAGTAGACTATGCGCATAGAAAGATAAAAAAAATTGAATTGCTTTTGCATTTGCATTTAATAATGATGAAACTATTGGGGATGAATCTTACACTTTTTGGTTAAATGCCTGTTACATTGAGTTTTTCAGGGGTTGCTTCTCTGCAAGGCTGGTGAGGTTTCTTGCTGTATCTGACCAGTCTCACCTTATTCTGAGTTCTGAGTTCTGAGGAAGGGTCACCGTACCCGAAATGTTAACTCTGTTTTCTCCTTCACAGATGCTGCCAGACCTGCTGAGCTTCTCCAGCAACTTTGTTTTTGTTCCTGATTTACAGCATCCACAGTTCTTTTGGTTTTCACCTTATTAACTACCTGCCCCACCCCCAAAGTTGATTCTAGCCCATTCCACCACCCTTTGTCCCCAGAATAACTCACCACACAGCAGATTTCTGCTGAAAGATCGACACTTCTTGCTTCCATGCAACTTTTGAAAGGCCACTGCGAACAGAAAATAGTTAGCAATATGCTGATAGCAATGCCACGCTGCCCACTGCACATGGTCATTGCTGCCACTTACAAACCCATTCTCTCACACTGGTCACTATTTAACAACTCAGTTTACATTTCCCAAATCCATCCTATCTAAACATCCTCTGTAGGTCACCTCTACTTTGACCCCTAATCCCTGTGGGCAACCATGTCTTGGCATAGTCCAGAAGGGGAACATCATAAACAAGCAAACACTTGGACAATTCAAAGGAGAGCTTTTATCTACTGCCAGCAAAAGTAAACACTGACAAAATGAATACAGTTTGCCCAAACAATCCAATCCAAATGCTGGCATCATGATAATGATAAATCTGCAGCTTATAACAGTCTGCGACACCCATATACCATCACCGGAAGAGGATGTTATTCACGTTCTGTCTGGCTTGTAGTGCCTGAACCAACTGAACATGGCTGTACGCAAGAGAGCTCAGATCTTCTTCCGGAGGAGGAAAATTGCTCCTCTTCTCCGAGTTCCTCAGTATCTATCACATCGCCTTATCGCCTGCTCCAGTTGTGCAGAGCAGGATGCTGTGACACACTCTGTCTCGACCAGTCAAGACAGTGGAACATCTTCAGCAGCCCCAGTGTTTGCTACGCCACACCCCCACAGTCGCAGCATGGGCACCAACGTGGTGAATGTGCCTCATTGGCTAAGCGATGCAGAAAAGAAGTGGCTGCTGTCCTCTGACCCCTTTCCCTTCCCAGACCTACATCAACCATGAAACTCATCATTGAATTCATTAGAGTCCATTGTCATGCTTACGTGCAGCAATGTTCCTCTCGTCCCACTGTACCACGGAAGTTTCACAAGGGATGGGGATCGTTTGGCCAAGGTTGACTGCTAACTTCTGCATCATTGAGATGACATTGTTAAATGTGCAAGCACCAATGACATTGTGCAAACTGCCTTCAACCTAACCTCACTCTACATGCATTGCAAATGGGCAATGAAATGATTGCATATACAATGTAGCCAGAGTTTGCAAATGCCTGCTTCACTTCATTGCCTCTTCGGTGTCCTAGTGTGCAAAAGGCGTCTACTTTCGCCCATGAAATTGATACTGATTCGGTTCTCCCTTGGCATCCTATCCATTTCTCAGTTGGTTTTTGCATCTAGTGAACAGCAAGTGATGACAGACAGCACAACTTGTGGTGAGCTCTGTCAGCACTGGCCTCTGCCTGGTCAGTGCCTCCCCAAACCCCCTCCCCACCAAGAACCTGCATGTTCTCTTGTACCGTGCACCAACCCAACACTGAATGTCCACCCATTGCTCCTTGTGGACACACACCACATTGATCTTTGCCTCAAACTGTCCTTCCTGTCCCCTGAGCCCTGACATTACACCATAATGATGCCTAGCCTGGACCACTGTGGAGGCCCTGGTGGTGGTCGCTATTTACCTCACGTTCCAATGCTGTTCCACCTACCTCCCGTTCACCATAGGTTTCCCCTGTCCCCACCTCTACACATGTCTCTGCTTACCTGCCAAGCCATACTTCCCTGTGCCATTAGCAGTGATCCCCCCGTTGACCCTACCAGCTCCCGTGTCCAGTGCAGTGTGTTTGCTGCACTGGCAGTTAGATCATGCCGTAGGCATTAGACTGAATTAGCTTGTGTGAGATTGAGAAGATGACCATCCCACAGGTCTAATTACTACTGACAGCCAGTCTGCCTGTGTGTCTGTGCAAAACAATGTGCCAAATGGCAGTGCTGATAGTACTTGGGCTCTGGCTCAATCACTAATGCGCCAACTGGCATGGCAGGGATGCTGTGAGCAACCAGGTAGGGATTAAGTGAGCAAGTGCTAAGAGAGCAAGTAAGCATCCCTGAGATGCAGCTTAGTCCAGCATGTGAGCTATGTGCCTGTCCTGTGTGCAAAGTGTCCTTCAAGCAATCTTTCAATGCTATTTGCTGGTGTACCCTGCAGTGCAAATCAGTGCTTCCTAATGATATGAATTATGGCATTAGTAGGGCATTTAACAAACTATAATAACTCTTAATTGGTAACTTACTGCCACCAAGCGAGAAATTCACCTTGCTACTCGGCAGGTATATAAAAGATATTCCTAACACCCTCAGTAGGTATCTTGCCCAATCCTGCCAGCATCCTGCCATAGCCCACATCATTCGGGCCCCTATAAGATTCTGCCTTTGGAGGATTAAGGCTGAAAAGCTGTTTGTCTGAGATCCCAGGATCAATTGATTGAGAACAGTGAAGCTTGTTACCTCTCAGTTGGCTGAGGGAAGGTGAAACACTGATGTTAGGCTACCAATGGCAGGTGGGTGTAAGACGCAGTATTAAAAGATAAAGATCAGCTGATAAAATATCGAGGAAGATTTCCAAACCCCACTGTAAGGGGCATGACACAGCGTCAGAAATAATTAATGATAACACAGCAGCAGAGAGACGTGGAAACTTAGCATTCTGTTCATTCGCCGTTAAACAGCCCTGATAAATGGTTTTTATTATGTTTTCAGATTCTTTGAATCAGACACAAACCCAATTCAGTCATAAATAAGTTAATTTATGAGTAGTCGAGATAACACTCATGGATACAAACATCACCAGTAACATTAATAAAAGCCAAACTATTCAGGAAAAAAATTGCATTTGTTCACTTCATACAAGCTGCATTGTTTTATTTGGCCAATAACAGTTGCCAAGGCGGCTTCTCCAGGGTCCCACATCATTGACAGTAATACACTTGTGACTTTGGTGCGATCCACTCTCGACATTTTCCAGCTTATAAATATAATGTGTTTGCACAAGTCAATTCCTCTGGCTGTCCAGCAACCTATAGCCAACATAAAGGCTGCATTAAACAATTCTTTTCTCTGCAGGGTATGTCTTTGCATCAGTAAAATGAAATGCAGGGCTTTTGCACTGTTACTTTGCATCTAGCTACCAAACTGAACCACAATGACATCCTTGTCCCATGATGGCAGTTACCCACACTCACACTGTCTGTATTTTGTCTGGTGAATGTTTTCGTAAACTTGACCCTTTGGCTGTTAGCTGTTAGTATTTTCTTAACTTTGACAATCAACTGCATGGAAGCTACAACAATTATTCAGTTGGCATATCAACCTAAACATCAAGACTTCACGACTGAACTGTAGTTTTAGTGATATGATTAATCCCTCGAATTCTGTGCTTTTTTTTGTATTGACATTTGAACAATATTATTTTGTATTGACACCTGAATAACATTATTTTAGGCCCATCTTAAGAAGATTCAGACACTGCAAAGCTACAAAATGTCAACCATGAAGTAAACCGAACTCTGGACCATATAAATGAAGGCGTAATGTAAAAAAGCAAGGAAATTGGGCTAAACCTTTAGAAATGTTGGTTGTCAATTGGAGGATTGTGTCAACTTACCTCCCAGGGAATTGTCTCTCAAGGAGACAGTGGCATAGTGGTAATGGTCATTAATTCTGAACTAGAAATCTATTCTCAGTAATAGTGAATATGAAGTGATCATTAATTGTTATTAAAAATAAATCAAGTTTGCTAATATCCATGAAGGAAGAAAATCTGCCATGTTTACCAGGCCTGCATTACATGTGAGTCCAGACCCATGGTGATATAATTGACTCGTAACTACCTTCTGAAATAAACTCATAGGTCACCCAGTTCAAGAACAATTAGGAATGGGTAATAAATGCAGACCCTGTCTGCCTTGGCCATATCCCGTGAAAGAAAGACATTACAGTTTAGAAAGGATGTCAAGCCTTGGAAAGGGTGTAGAAAACATTTACTGGAATGGTACCAAGAATGACAGACTTCATTTATGCGGAGAGATGGTGAAATCAAAGTTGTTTTTGCTAAAGTAGAGCAGGTTAAAGGGCAAATTTAATGGAGATGTTCAAAATTATAAGGAGTTTGAAAAAAGTGAGGAGGGGGTAGCTTCTTTCTCTTATGGCAAGAGACACAAAAACCAAAGGATAAAAATTTAAGGTCATTCGCAAAAAAATAAGCAGAGGAAGTGAAGAGAAAGTTTTCATGGCAAGTTATTGCAATCTAGAATACATTGCTTGAAAACTTGGAAGCACAGTAACTTTCAAAAGGGAATTGCATGAATAGTTGAAGGGGAGAAACTTTACAGGCCTATGAGGACAGAACAGGGACAGCAATGTCACTTTTAACCCACACACAGGTCAGGCCCCTTAAAAATTAGAACCACATGGGTAGTAACACAAAGAAAGGGCCATACACTTAAGTAAATCATGCAAGTTTTACAACTGAGATGGGAAGAGTGCACTGTCTTTCTCTAGTCCCACAACTCTATGGTTTACAACATAAATGAAACTGTTTTACCCAGTTTTCTATACGCTTTCTCTATCTTAGACTTTGAATAAAAAGATCCAACAACCAGGTTTCTTTCAATAACCATAAAATTACTGTTCTATCGTAAACAAGCTTGTTACACTAAATGAAGAATGGTTAACATGCACAGCTTGCAATATTAAATGCTATAAACATTTATCACTCAAACACATGAGCAAAGGAAAATTACAAAAAAATGGATTCTGCTCTGTGATCGTTTTTAAAAAGTAAGACACTTTTGGCTACTAACTCTTAGTTAGGGAAAACAAAAGTGATGAGGTTAGAGCTGTTCATGTGGATTTCAGTCTAATGTTCTGACATACAAAGATGGATGTTGCTGAATATGTGCAGTTGTCAGGAATCTTTGACAACCTATTTCAAAGGCTTCTCATGGGAGATGAACTGGATTAGCACTCCAGGAATGACACTGAACCCATGATCAAATTTCTTTTTCTAACAGAAAAGAAACTGGAAAGCTGAACTGGGAAGCTTCTTTCTTTCAGCAGGCTTCTCTCTATCTACTCCAAACAATACCCAAAGCCGAAACCTGAACACGAAATTTGTAAACCCAGGCAGGTTAGCTCCAGTAAACAAGTGGTTATTACAAGATATGTTACCATCAAGGAATGCCTCATTAGAAAAAAAAGTTCCAATATCCTTTCATGATCGACAATCTTTTAAACAAAGTCTACAAATGTTATTAACTATGAAGCCTTTGTAACCCAGCAGGCATCAAAACGTATTATAGAGTACATTAAAAGGAATGGGACTAATTAGGTAGCAGTTTTTGGAGCTAGTGTGGGCTAATTGCCTGAATGGTCCCCTTCTGTCCTGCAGGATTCGATGATCTTATGTGTAGAGTCCTGAGGAATAGTCTGAGTCACTGCTCATAACTTTGTCAGGCTGGCCTGATCACCAAGCAGTGGGAGAACTGGCATTAAGCCTTTGTCATTTTAATGGGGGAGGATCAAACACACTTGAGACATTTAATTGGACTACCCTGTGATTGCAGTCCCTGGAAGCTGAAATCCCACCCTCAGAGAGTGCTGGCCAATTAGAAGTTGACAACTTGTCACAGTGGAATGGGAGGCAACTGGAGGCACTGTGCCCACCTAAGAGCCCAGAGTCATGGGCATACTCAGAGATAAATGAAAGCAGAATGGGGTTCGCAGGATGTGTGCCATTAGAGAGGGGTACAATAGGGGTCAGGGTAGGAGCAGGGCCGTGGCTTTCTGCAGACATCCCTCTGCCTAATGTCAGGTCTGTCGATTAGGGGTAGGGGTGCCTTAGCAGATGGTTCAGGGAAAACGGGTGTCAATTGGTTAGTTACTGCCATTGACATCCTACATTGATGGCTGGGACTATTACATCAGTTCCTTATGTAATTATGGCAGTGGAAGATTTTCAACATGTGAAAGCCAGCAGGGTCTTTCCTGTGATCATGTGGGCCTGTGTTTTCTGTGGTGATGGGCTGCATTAAGTCTAGTTCACTATTCTTCTACAGATGTAGCCTCTCCAACTGAAAGTTTCAAACTGTTAGTGTGCTAACTTTTAGATTTCCAACATCAGAAGCTTTGCGTTTTAACCTGTTATAGCTTTATTAAATTGATTGTTGCCTTGTTTGCTCCTGTACCAACTCCTGGATCAGCACACTCTCTCATTCAGTCAGATTAACACTGTCTGACTGTGGAGTCCTCCCCATCTGTTTTAAGGTTATTCTGAGTCTCATAGAATGATACAGAACAACCATTCCCCATCCCCCACCTCAAAACTCCAGACTTTTGTTCAAGTAATTCTCAAAATCCCTGTCGATCGGATTGTTCTACAGTTTATCCCTAGCCACTTACCATCAGGGATGCATCTTCACTGGGCCTTGCCAACACCGAGCAGAGCCTGATCAAACATGGCTGGATGTTAAATCATTAGGACTTTGAATTTGTTGAGTTTAGGCCAGAACATTGCAGCAATATTTCATTCTAGGGAGCTTATGGATACTTTCAATTTCAAAATGATAATTTCTCAAGTGGTTTCTCATATTTGTTCCAACTTCTTTTATGACTTTAATTAAATAATTTGAATTTTCAGAAGTGGTTAAATTCAGTATTAATCCCATCCATCTGAAAAAAAAAGCAAAATAGTCACGAAGACTGGATCAGGTCACTAAAAAATTATATGCTGTTCACATCTCAAGTGTGCATTGGAGAAACTTTCAAAAGCCTAAAGGTTCAGGAGAAATTTATTTACCCAAAGAGTGATTAATACGTGGAACTCACTACCTGACCAAGTGGTTGAGGTATTGGTGTAGACACAAAAAGGTATTGACAGATTAACTGAGCAGGCAAAGCTATTGCAAATGAAGTGCAATACGGGAAAGTGTCCCTTTGGCAGGAAGAATAGAAAAAAGAAACTTATATAGATAGTGAGAGATTTCAGAGCTCTGAAGTACAAGGAAACTGAGTGCCCTTGGTCATGAATCACAAAAGGTTTTTATACAGGTACAGCAAGTAATTAGGAAAGCTAATAGAATGTTATTATTTATCAAATGTGGAATCAAATACAAAAGTGGAAGTTTAACAGGGTACTGTTGGGACCACATCTGGAGTATCGTGTACAGTATTATTCTCTCTTTTTAAGGAAGAATGTAAGTTCATTGGAAGTAGTTCAGAGAAGGTTTACTAAGCTAATACTTGGAATGGAGGTATTGTATCATGAGGAAAGATTGGACAGGCTGGGCTTGTATTTGCTGCAGTTTACAGAGCAAGAGGTGACCTGGTTGTAAAACTCTGAGGGGTCTTAAACAAAATGGATGTGGAGAGGATGTTTCCTTTTACGGGAAGATCTAAAACTCAGGGGAAACTGTTTCAAAATGATGGGTCACCTATTTACAACAAAAATTAGGTGAAACGCTTTCTGTCAGAATGTTGTAAGTTTTTTGAATTATGTTCCTTGACAGATGGTGGAAGCAGGGTCCTAGAACATTTTTTTAAGACAGAGTAGATAAATTTTGGCCACGGGATAATCTCCCTACATTTCTTTAAATAGTGCCTTGTTTATATTTAGTGATTAGTTTTCTGAGGTAATTTGATGCAACTAATTGTTTTACTTCAGCTTGTGAAAATGACATATCTCCAGGAAGAAGCCATTCAGCCCCTTGAGCCTGTTCTGCCATTTGATTCGATCGTGGCTGATTTACAACTTCCTCCCTTGCTAAACAAGGGAGTGAAATGCTATCAGGGTAGGTGGGTATGTGTCTTTTTTGTTGCAATAAGATTATCCATGAATTTATTAACTGACGGTAGCAGGCTCGAGGGGCTGGATGGCTTACTCCTGTTCCTTGTTTGTATACATTTAAGGGGAAGCTGGATAAACACATGAGGAAGAATTTACTAGAAAGATATGATGAAATAATCTGGTCTCGGGACAGGTTTGCATGGAGCATCAACGCCAGCCTGGAACAGTCAGGCTGAATGGCCTGTTTCTGTGCAATAGACATTGCCATATGAAATCAAACAATCGGATTTGATAATAGAGGTTCAGGGTGAGGTTGCCAATTGGGTACAAAATTGACTTTACGATAGGAGACAGACGGTGGTGGTAGAGGCCTGTTACCAGCTGTGTTCCACAGGAAGCAGTACTGGGTCCGCTTTTGTTTGTCATTTATGTAAATGACTTGGATCAGAATTTAGAAAGCATGATTAGTAAGTTTGCAGATGACACCAAAATTGGTAGTGTAGTGGACAGTGAAGAAGATTTTCTAAGATTACAAAGAGATCCTCGATCAATTGGGTCAATGGGCTGAGGAGTGGCAGATGAAGTTTAATTTAAATGAACACAAGGTACTGCATTTTGGCAAAACAAAAAATGACAGGACTTACACAATTAATGGTAGGACCCTGGGCAGTGTTGTAGAACAGAGAGACCTAGGGGTTCAGGTACATAATTTTTGAAATTTGCTTCGCAGGTAGTTAGGGTGGTTCAGAAGGCATTAGGCACGCTTGCCTTCATTGCTCAGACCTCTGAGTATATGATTTGGCACACCATGCTGAGGTTATACAGGATGCTGGTGAGGCCTCTTCTGGCATACAGTGTGTAGTTCTGGTCTTCCTGTAATAGGAAGGATATTATTAAACTGGAGAGGGTTCAGAAAAGATTTACGAGGGTGTTGCAGGGAATGGAGCATTAGAGTCATAAAAATAGGCTGGATAGGCTGTGACTGTTTTCTCTGGAGCATGGGAGGTTAATGTGTGACGTTCTAGAGGTTTATAAATTATGAGGAGCATAGATAAGGTGAATAACAAGGGTCTTTTTCCTAAGGTGGGTGAGTTCAAAACTAGGGGACATATTGTTAAGGTGAGAGGAAAAAGATTTAAAAAGATTACAAGGGACAACATTTTACACAGAGAGTGGTTCGTGTGTGGAATGAACTGTCCGATGAGGTGGTGGATGCAGATAAAGTTACAACATTTAAAGGACATTTGGATAAGTATATGAAAAGGAAAGGTTTGGAGGGCTTTGGGCCAAATGCAGGCAGGTGGGACTAGTTTAGTTTGGGAACATGGTCAGCATGGACCAGTTGGACTGAAGGGTCTGTTTCCATGCTGTATGACTCCATGACTGAGCTAATTCTGTTAGTGGCCTTAACACCATATCTAAAACCTTGCTGAAATCCACCTTGCCGTGATGACTTTCTACAAATTATGTATATTTTTAAACAACCTGTCCAGAGATGCTACAATATAGGGGAGGTGAGACTTAACCTCAGACATTCTGGCCCTCAGGTATGGGCACTTCCACAGCACCACCAGATGAGTACAAAAGCTGACTGTTGTTCGGATCCTCATCCTGACTGCTTTAATGCTTGGAATAGATGTAGATCCAGTCCAAATCAATCATTACAACCAGTAAAATTGAAAATTCCAAAATAACTGTGGCGAGTCCAAATGCAGACTGTCACATTTTGATTGGAGCTGTGCTGTGTCTGTGTGTCATTATATCACAGTTGATGTTGTTTGTTTAAAAATAAATCTGTTTTGACACATATCTGGGACAGATGGGACTGGAACCCAGACCTTCTGACCCAGAGGTAGGGTCTACCTCTGTGCCATGAGACCCCTCAGTCATCACAGTTGATACTTTTACAAAAACCAACACAGCCACAATTAGGCTCGGCTTTTATTCCAGATATTATTAAATTCAAATTTCACCCACCTGCTACAAGAGAATTTGAACCCACTTCCTCAGAGGTTAATCTGTGGAGGTTCTGTATTGCTACCCCAACCCCAGGGACATTACCATTGCATCACAATGCTCCCTTCACCACAACTGATGAAATAACTCATTTATTGGGGAGCTCTTGTGAAAATATGAGCCTTTCAGCAGCAATATCACAATGCACTTCTTCACAAAAAGCGGGGTGGAAGTCCAGACCTCTTTCCCCAGCAGAAGCAGCATTTGATGCTCAGGTTGGGGAGATAAGGGGATACAGTTGAGACATTTCAAAGTTGACAGTGATAAACGTAAGACGGCTAAGGATATCAAGAGCTCTTGAACCGAAGCTGATAGCTGTATGTAAGTTTATCCCTCAATCAACATCAATATCTTCTCATTATCACATTTACAATTTGTGGGAGCTTTCTGTGCACAATTGTAGATACTGTGTTCATTGCTTCACAACGGTGGCTACGTTTCAAAAGTACTTCATTAAAGTGCTTTGGTGTGTTCTGAAGTAACGAAATGTTGTGCTAAACAAACACAAATTTTCTTTTCTTTAAGAGTCCTATAAACACGCAACACACTAGTCCCTGTTGTTTCAGAAATGTGAAGGTTCGATTTCAATACAATTCACTTCACAAAGTTGTACATTATCACATTCATTCCGCACAGACATAGTGAGCACACTCACTCTGGATAAATGAACCAGATGATGTATTTGTTCACTAACTAAAAATGAAGCCCAACCGTAAATCTGCATTACTTGGTTACAAGTCTTTGACTTTTCAGTTCACACATCTACCAAGCAGAAGAAGGCCATCATGTTCACGTTAAGTAACTTTACCCAGTCTTATTAGTGTCTTGAGAACACTCGCTGTGTAAATACATTTAGTAATTGCTGATATAATGTAATGTACCACTAATTGGAGGTGAGGATTCAGTGATATTGACTGTGGATTTGTATCTGTAATTGCAGACTTTCAATCAAACACTAATGGGGATCTGTTCAGTTATCAGACTCTCACAGTGCCTCAAATGAATGTAAATATCATCTTGCACAATTAAGCAATGCCTTTGGTTTGTTTGTTGGATAAAGTGAAACTCCAGTGTTTGTTTGTTTTCTTCATATGCTACTGTACAAAGTCAAACTATTTTAGTGACTTTGTGTGTATATAAATTTGTTATGAATAAAGTATATTTTTTAAAATTAAAAAAAACTAACATACGAATTTACATTTGTGTCTTTAGATTTTCTACTTAAGGTCATAACAAATAGGACAGGAAGAGGCCATTTAGCCCTTGGAACCTGCTCTGCCACTCAATGGGATCATGTGTAAAATTCCACATCAATCCTTCCCTACCTGGAAATTTTGACATTGATTTTGTTTTCATTGTTTTTACAACCATCAAATTTTCTCATTCAGAATGAGTGGTTAGGCACTTGTAGATGTCAAATGTAGTTTACTGCCTGATACCTTGATTCTCTTAGTGTCCAAAAGCCTATAGATCTCAGTCTTGAGTATACTCAGAAACTGAACATCCATAAATCTCTGGCTGGAGAATTCCAAAGATTCACAACCCACTGACTACCACTCAAAGCATAAAGTCGTTCCAATCCCCACGGCATCTGCCAGCAATTGTCAACCTGTCAAGAAGTGTCTAGAACAGTGCTTTCCAAAATTCTTCCCTGTGGGACTCCATTTCAAGGTTTGGAAATTGTCATGACCACTAATTGAAACCTGAGAGATGTGGAGGGAGAAGATCTGAGAGCAGGCTATGGAGATGGGAAAATCTGTGAGAACAAAGGAAGGTGGGAACAGAACTCTGTGGCAGCTCTTGCCTCTCAGCAACATCTCAGCTCATGACACCATTTAAGGTCCTGTTTTCGGAAACCCAGGAGTAAGTCTCAAAATATGTATTTTTGAATGACAAAGTCACAGAATAGTTTCACTTTTCTCAATGGTGTTGTCCATAAATCCTATCCTTTATAGTCACACCTAACAATTTACCCACAACTGAAGTCAGACTCACTGGTCTATAGCTCCCCTGTTTCTTCTTACAACCTTTCTTAAACAGAGGTACAACATGAGCCACCCTCATCAGGCACCTCACCCATCATATAGAAGATGCAAACATTTCTGCAAGGGGTCTCACAATTTACTCCCTTACTTCCCACAGCATTCTGGCATACAATAGATCAGATTCCAGAGATTTTTCCACCTTTATATTCTCTAAAACCTCCCGAACTTCCTCTTCTGTAATGTGAACTGTTTTAAACATCACAGTTTATTTCTCTGTATTCTCCAATCTCCATTTCTCTCTCCACAGTAAAAACTGACATGAAATATTCATTTAGTATCTCTCCTATCTCCAGGGGTTCAACACAAAGATGACCTCCTTGATCTTTAAGAGATCCTACCCTCTCTCTAGCTTCCCTCTTGCTCTTAATGTATTTGTAGAATCTCTTTGATTATCCCTAACTTTATTTGCCAATGCTATCTCATATCCCCTCTTTGCCTTCCTGATTTCCTTCTTAAGAATGCCCCTACACTCTTTATATTGTTTGAGAGATTCAATTGAACTAAGTTGTCTATATCTAAAATAAGATTCTCTTTTATTCTTGACTAGAACCTCAATATCTTTATTCATCTATTATTCCTTCATCTTACCAGCATTACCCTTCATTCTAACAGGAACATAACACCTCTGAACTCTCGTCATCACACACTTGAATGATTCTCACTTGACAGACGTCCTTTCACCTGCGAACAGTCTACTCCAATCAACTTTTGCAAGTTCTTGCCCTTGTCCTTAAAGTGATAGAGGTCACAGTTTAGAAAGGTACTGTCTAAGGAGCTTTGATGATTTGTTGCATGGTCCCTTGTAAATGGTACTCGCTGTTGCCACTGTGCCTCAATGGTGGAGGGACTGAATGTTGAGGATATCAGATGGGGTGTCAGTCAAGTAGCTTGCCTTGTCTTGGATGGTATCAAGCTTCTCGTGTTATATTGAAATTAAACTCGTCAAGGATACTCAGTCAGTTGACATTGTAGGTGAAGGGAAAAAGGGTGGTGCATGGAAGTAGGCATTAAGTTGACATGGGTGATTGGGGCTGTGGGAGATTATAGGGGCAGAGATGGGTTGGCATGCTTTGGCATGGGGAATATGTGGAAGTGAGGGGGAGTGAAGGATGGAGGAATGTTTAATATTTCCCTCCTTGCAGACAGGTAACGCACCCCTTTTCATGAAAGCAGGCTGTAGGGTGGCAGAGCATGTATTAGGGACCTTGGGGATGTGGGTTGATGGGCAGAGAGTGGCATTGGTGGGGCATCGAGACTGGGTGAAGTGAGGGGGGATAAAAGGCCATTTTTAGTTTTAAACTTTAAGCAAACTGCCAGTGCCCGTAGGCAGATTTTACACCCAGCCCATCTCAGGAACAGTGCAATTTGTCAGAGTCTTCCAGATCACCTGGCTCAACTCCTAATCCAACTTGGCCTCACCCAGGACCACAAATCTGAAGTATGGACCCTCCCACCTCCATTGTTAAAGATCATGATCGTGGAGCTGAGATTTCTCCAGATCTGTGCCCCCAAACACGGAACGAAAACTGGGGCCTACGTATGCAACGTGTACACAGAGATTTACGTAACTGGAGCTGACTAAAGTTAACGCACAGTTCTGTTAATGAAGATAATTTTCATCATTGACACATATATTAGGTAGTTTGGGTAATTTGTAATTATAGTACATGCAATTTTTTGTTGTTTATGAAAAGACGGATGTTAGGAGAAATGTACTAGTTGACATTCCATAGTCATGAGTTTCTATCTTAACTGTCAGTGTCTTAGTGTACAATCTGTGGCAGTGATTACACACATCACTTAAGGAATTATCCAGGTTGCTGAGGCATGTAGGAAAATTGATAGAACAGAGCATTTTAAGACTATATTTTTTCTTGTTATAAGCTTGAGATTTCTTGCTATTAACAGATCATTCATTAATTACCTCTCCCTTTTTCTAAATTGTGTATCCCATCAGCTGTCTTGTCACTATTTATCTGGAATAGGCAAATATATCCCCTTATCAAGCACCTGATTACTTTATGGCTACTGAACAAGATGAGTTGGAAGAGAGAAGTACATCGGGAAAGGAAATCAGTAAGCAAGAATGACAGGTCATGAGACTCATAACAAAGTCTTGGGCCAAATTTCCAATTTAAATACTAATCCTGTTTAGCACATTATTTGGCTCCTGTTGTGAACATGTTAGATTTAGATTAAAGCCCACTCTGCTCCCTGCCTAATTTTGCAGTTGTTAATTCTGTTGACATCAATCTACATGGTACTACAAATACCAATACCCCTGGACTGGGAAGCCTGGGTTAATAACATCTCTGAACAGTTTGATTCTCAATATAGGTTAAATGAAAAAAATTAAAAATTAGAAATGACTATCGAATACCATGGCATCCTTTCCTTCCCCTGAAAGGTTATATTTTCAGTGCTCCTTTTTTATATGTTTTCTTTGAACATTTCCAGTTCTACTAATGTTGCATATATACTTTGTTCAAAATCATCCTTCTACCCATCACCCCCCACCCCGCCCCTCCCACAGCCTAATTGGATTTTGGGAACATCCAGCTCTCTCCCATCAAAAGCAGAAGGGAAATCATACCAGGCTCTGCAATGTACTGTAATGTTACCTTGAAGCTATTGCTCATTATTCACTTTAACCTTTTTCCCCCTATCCTTGCAAAAATTTTGCATCAAATTATTGTCCATTTCCTATTACTTTTGAACACACCACCAAAAAAAATCCAGTTGTTTCCCAGAGTTAGCAGTCAACAGCTTGAAACATGAATGACACCACAGACAAACAGGCAGGGAATTACCACAGAGATAGTAAGAACTGCCGATGCTGGAGTCGGAGATAACACAGTGTGGAGCTGGAGGAGCACAGCAAGCCTGGCAGGATCAGAGGAGCAGAAAAGTTACCATATGTTGAATCAGTGTGAAGGCACAGCCTTCTCACACAACTGATCACCTGGGGGCTACAAGCAGATAACGTCCAAACTGAAAGATGCTAGAAAGTTAACAGTTGCTTCTATTAGTTTAACTGTTAAATGTAAAACTGTCAATTAATTCTGGAACAGTACAGGATGAACTGCTTTATTTGTTTCCATATGATTCTAATTTAGTGGATTGAACAAAAAGGGATTGATTAATCTCAATTTTAATCTCCCATTTTTCTTCTGGTGATCAGTTCTGTGGACTTCTTCTGGCTACAAAGTTTTGCCTGCACTACAAGTTTCTGTGGTGATGGTTTAGTACATGTATGAGGCTAAACTGTATTTAAAGTCTTGCATGTAAACTCTGTTGTCTGTTTCTGCTTCTGGGATGATTTCCAGTATTCTCATTTTCTGTGGAATGTGGACTGACTAAATCTGCAAAATATAACTAAAATAGAGATTATCCTCTCCCTGGTCAAGTCACTTCTCTTAATTAAACCACAGTATTTCAAAATGATGGCCTGTGTGTTTTGTTTTAGAAAACATCTTTCTGAGATGTAACAAACAGAATGAGGACTGGGAGATTCTTGGATTTTTAAAATTCTCTTTGTTTTCAAACTCCTCTGTGGTGTCATCTCTCCTTGTCTATGTATTCTCTTCCAGTTTCACAACTCTTCAGAAATCCTGTGCTACTCCAATACAGTCTCCTGAGGTTTGAATCATCACACCATTGGTGTCTGTACTATCATCTGCTCGGGCTCGAACCTCTGCATCATTCTCCCCAGACCTCTCCATCTCTCATTGCTCACCTTTCTCCTTTAAGGCGTTCCTCTAAACTTACCTTTTTGATTGTACATCTACAAAGCACCTTTGCAGGGCTTGCTGTCTTAAGGTTGCAATATAAAGGCAAAAGTTGTTGTATTTAAAAGACTGTTTAAGATTGCCTATAAAGCAAGTGAAAACAATTTTAGTTGGGCATTATAAGGGAAATTGAATTGTTAACTAAAAAAGAAAGAATGTGCAGGGTTACAAGCGAATGTTCTGGGTGGATTGTTTGTTTGGAGAACTTCTGCAGGCACAGTGGGCTGAATGGCCACCTTCTGTGTTGTAACAATTCTGTGATTCTGTTATTTCATTCAGTTGGAAAGGGTTAATTGACTAATCGGGGAATTCTGTTTTCAGTAATACACAGTAAGACCACAGCAGTCTCAAAGGTTTAATCATCCACCACTCTATCGTAGTCATCATTGTTCATGGACAGTCTGAAGCAGATTTTCAGCTAAAGGGAGGGTAAGTTTGCACATTCCAGCAGAACACGTGATTCCAAATGACCTTAGATTTGTCATGTAGTTGGCATGTCACCCAGCCCTCCCAGGGTGTGTGGGACTACTGATCCTTCCTCAGTGGCAGCTTAAGCAGAATTTGATGCTTATCTTCGTTCCTCAATATTTGCGCAATGAGATGAATTATACTGCAATGATGACAACGCTTTGCCTGGCTCTTCAAAAGTGCTAGGATCTTACACAGATTTCCTTTCTAGGTTGCTGTCAAAACTTGCAAAGAATTAATAGATTGACAATGTCCCAGAGTCAATTCTCCCTTTCCGTAAATCAGAAGCTTCAGTATTTTGGAAGTTCCTTTACAGTTTGATGGGAATAAAATTGTGGTGTTGCAGTGGAAGGTAATACACCAATATTCATTTCTTTGATTACAAGTAAACTAAACAGATTTATGAATGCTGTTGGTTGAGGGTGAGATATTGGTTCAAAGCATTGCCCTTTTTGAAAACAGTATTCGCTATTTATCCATAAACGAATATTTAACACAAACAATCTCGACAGTTATCTCACTGCTGTTTGTGGGATATTTCCCTCTGTGCAAATTTGGCTGCTGTACTTACTACAATACAACAATGACCACCCTTCAAGAGTAGTCCATTAGCTACAAATTCTTTGGGATGTCCAAAAGGCACTACATAAATGCAAGTTATTTCTTTCTGGCAGTCTTGTAAAGGAGTATTGCAGTATTTGAGAGACTGATGATAGTGGTTGTACAGGTACATACCAACATGAGGAGCTATTCGACAGACTCAAGGTTGGGATAGATAGATTTTTTTACTCTCTCAGGGGATCAAGCGATATGGGAAAGTGGAATTGAGGCAGAAGATCAGCCATAATTGTATGAAATGGTTGAGCAGGGTTGCAAAACTGGGGATCTCATTTGAGAGAGATAATAGGAACTGCAGATGCTGGAGAATCCAAGATAACAAGGTGTAGAGCTGGATGAACACAGCAGGCCAAGCAGCACCATAGGAGCTGGAAAGCTTGACGTTTCGGGCCTAGACCCTCTCGGCCTTTTGGCTAAGATCAAGCATAGTATCTCATTTGAGATCTTGTTTCTCACATTCTTAAAGGCAAGCCTGTTCCATCATTTAATTAGACCCCAACTTATCTGTATTGTAACTCCATCCATCCACCTTGATCAGTACCCTTACTCAACCAGTCTCCGTGTGTATAGGGAAGGAGAGTCTAGTGACCAGCAGATGTATTTATTGATATAAAATGGCAGTGATTGTGCATCAGGTTCGAACAGCCACACACTGATTTAAGACGCCTGTCCGATGTATGACATTGTCCTCCAAAATATCTTCAAGGAGGGGACATTTTAAGAATTACGGAGTGAATAATTCCAAATCCTCAGGATCCAGAAATAGGCCATCAAGTTATTCTGCAACAGTTCATTAGATAGCTAATTACCAATTGACTCCAAACATAGCTGAATTTAATTGTAGCAGTTCACCAGCCAAAGCTCATTGCCAAATAATAGTATAAGCTGATACAAAACATGGGTCCAAAGGAGGCATCTCAGCTACGCCAACCCCCCACCCTCGTGATTAACTCAGCAACAAGGAAGCTGGCCTGTGCAGTGTCAGTCTGATCCTGAAGCCTCTGTAATGCTAATTGTGAAAATGTCACCACGCACATGCCAGAGATCCCAAGCCAACATGAACCAATTGATGCCAAGAATGGATCGTACTTCCAGGATGGTGCAATAGCTGGAAACTGAGTCAAAATTGGAAACATTTCCGGTTCAAAGAAAGTTCAGCATTTCTGGTTGATTAACATGGTTTCATCAGAAATTACAGCACCGTAGTTTTACTGCAACTGCCAAGCTATATAATTCATCATTGGCATTACCCTTTTAAACTCATCTGTTTGCTCAGTGATCAGTCAGATTTGTTTAAGCTTCAATCCACTGAGATTGTTTGGTAATGACTCCCTGGAGGATGTTGTGTTAAATGTGTTGTTCCGGAATTGCTGGAAGTTAAACTTTCTGCAATTAGAAAACAAAACTTGCATTTACTCACAGTTTTTCAAAACCTCAGGATGCCCCAAAGCACTTCACAGCTAATGAAGTACTTTCGAAGAGTAGTCACTGCTTTCATGTAAGAAATGTGTCAGCCGATTTATGCAGAGCGAGATCTCACAAACAGCAATATGATCGCTAATCATATAATCGATTCCTACTATTAATTGAGGGATAAATATTTTCCAAGACATTGGTGGGAACTCCCCTTCTTTTCTTCAAAATGCTGCTGTTGGATCTTTTACATTTGCCCAAGAGGCGGTTTAATGCTTCATTATGTGTTATTTTTAAGTATTGACAGACCGCAGTTCCATGCTTGGTTTCAACATTGTGATGGTGCCTTTTCAAAACACTGTGATTTGATTGTGGTAGAAGAGTGGAGCATGCTGATTTTATACGAAGAACAAATTATTTTAAATCATTCCAGCCCCTATAGTCCACTTCCCAGAATACTGAATGCTTAAAGTATGTACATTGCATCACCTCCTCAAAAGATGCTTGTGGTGATCCCAACAGCTATCAATATGGCACAGATCACTCCCTCAGTCATCTCTTCTACAGTATAAGAAGCTGTTTATGGCACAAACAATTGAAACCATGACATTAGCATAGAGCTAACACACTCACAGATTAAAACCATTTGCACTTGCTATTGACTAATCAACTTCTGCTTGGTTAGTATGTCACAGTGTACATAATGGCTGATTTAAAAAAAACAGAGTTCCGAGTTAAGATAGACAAAGCGTTTGTAATTTCTGTGTTAAATTGAGGAACATTACTGAAAGCGATGATAGTAGATAGGCAATGGCAAGCATTTAAAGGAGGAAGCACAACAATTGTTCATTCCTGTCTGCACAGAAATAAAACAGGAAAAGTGACCTGACCTTGGGTAACAATGCAAATTAGGGATAGTATGAGCTCCAAGAAAGGGGCTTACATATTGGCTAAAAAAAGCAGCAGATCTGAGAAGTGACAGCATTTAAGTTTTCAGCAAGTGAGGACAAATGGATTGATGAAGAGGGGAGGGAAATGAGTAAGGGGGAAATGCAAGAGTAAGCTTGCATGGAACATACAAACTGATTGTAAAAGTTTCTATTGGTATGAGAAAAGAAAAAAAGATTAGTGAAAACAAATATAGGTCCCCTACAATCAGAAATGAGGCAAGTTATAATGGGGCATAAAGAGATGGCAAAGCAATTAAATACATATTTTACTTCTGTCTTCACAAATGAGGACACAAATAACACCTCAAAAATGTTTGACAATACAGGGACTAGTGAGAGGGAGTAACTGCAGGAAATTACTACTAGTATGAATATAGTGTTGTGGAAATTGATGGGATTAAAGGCCACCTCTAGGTTGCAATATTCTACAACCCAGAGCACTTAAAAAAGTCGCCTCAGAAACAGTGGATATCATCTTTCAAGATTGTACGAACTGTGAAACAGTTCCTTTGGATTGTGCTGTAGCTAAGGCAACCTCACTATTAAAAATGAGGTAGTAAAGAAAACAGAAAATTATCGATTAGTCAGAAATTGGTAGTAGGAAAAATGCTAGAGTCCATTATAAGGCAAAAAGATAGCAAAGCAAAATTAGACCATTTGGCCCGAATCTGCTCTACCATTCAATCGTGTCTGACATTTTTCTGAACCCCATTCTCCTACCTTCTCCCTATTACCCTTGATCCTGTTACCAATCAAGAACCTATCCATCTCTGTCATAAATACATTCAATGACATGGCCTCCACAGCCTTCTGTGGCAATGAGTTCCATAGATTAACCACTGTCTGGCTGAAGAAATTCCTTCTCACCTCAGTTCTAAAGGGTCATCCCTTCACTCTGAGGCTGGTCCTCAGGTCTTAGTCTCTCCTACCAGTCAGAACATGTACTCCACATCCACTCTATCTCAGTATTATATAAGTTTCAATCAGATCCCCCCTCATTCTTCTTACCTCCATCGAGTACAAACCTCAACCGCTCCTCATGTGACAAGCCCTTCATCCTCAGGATCATTCTTGTAAACCATCTTTGAATCCCCTCCAATGCCAGCACATTCTTCCTTAGGTACAATGCCCAAAACTGCTCACAATATTCCAAATACAGTCTGACCAGAGGCTTAAACAGACTCAGCAGTCCATCCCCATTCTTGTATTCTAGCCCTCTTGAAATGAATGCTAACAGTATATTTGTCTTCCTAACTACCAAGTGAACCTGCATGTTAACCGTAAGAGAATTCTGAATTAGGACTCCCAAGTCCCTTTGAACTTCATATTTCCAAAGTGTTTCCCTGTTTACAATATAGTCTACATCTCTATTCTTTCTACCAAAGTGCATAGCCTCACACTTTCCTACATTGTATTCCATCTGTCACTTCTTTGCCCACTCTCCGAACCTGTATGAGTCCTTCAGCAACCTCCCCACTTCCTCAACACTACCTACCCTTCCATCTATCTTTGTGTCATCTGCAAGTTTAGAAAAATGCCCACAGTTCCTTTGTCCAGATCGTTAATACATAATGTGAACAGTTTTGGTCCCAACATGAACTCCACTCGTAACCAGCTGCCATCCCCACTCTCTGCCTTCGGCCAGTCAGCCAATACTCTATCCATGCCAGTAAAAAATTTAATAGTTGAGAACTTGGAAAATAGTGATGGGATCAGTCAGAGTCAGCATGGATTTATGAAAGGAAAAGTATGCTCGACAAATCCACAGAAGTAGCCACTGGATGTGGTGTACTTGGACATTCATAAGGCTTTCTACACCATCCCACGTAAGAGATTAGCATGTAAAATTAAACTGCATTTTTTTGGGGCATTTCTGAAGAAGGGTCCCTGCTCCTCTGATGCTGCCTGGCCTGCTGTATACCTCCAGCTCCACACTGTAGGCATAAATGGGTCTTTTTCCTTAGTGTCAGCCAATGACAAGTGGAATCAGTGCTTGGATCACAGCTATTGACAATATGTATTCATGATTTAAATTACAGAACCAAACACAATATTTCCAAGTTTGTTAATGATATAAAGCTGGGCGGAAGAGTGAATAGTAAGGATGATTTAGAAAAGCTTCAATGTGATTGGGACAAGATGATGGCAGATGAAGCATGATGTGAACAAATGTGAGGTTATGCACTTTGGCAGTAAAAACAAGAAAGAAATTTATTATCTAAATAGCAATATACTGGAAAAGGTGAGATGCAACGAGACTTGGGTGTCCTTACACATCTTCCTGAAAGTAAGCATGCAGGTGCACCAGGTGGTGAGGAAGGCAAATGGTATGTTGGCCCTCGTAGCAACAGGATTCAGGTAGAGGAGCAGGGCTGTTTTCCTGTAATCGCACTGGGCCTTGGTAAGACTATGCCTGACATATTGTGTGTAGTTTTGATCTCCTTACCTGGGGATAGCTGTACTGGCCATGGATGGCATGCAACAAAGATTCCTGGGATGGCACGACTGATGTATGAAGTGGATGATTTACAACTATATTCACTGGGGTTTAGAAGAATGGTGGGTGGGGGCTAGTGGCAATGTCAAAGAAATTTACAAAATTCTAACAGGTCTAGACAGGGTAAACACAGGAAATCCAATTAAATACATATTTTGCTTCTGTCTTCACATGACAGGGAGTCCAGAGCTAGGGGGTCACAGTCTAAGCATTCCAGGGCAGGCTATTTGGGACTGAGATGAGGAGACATTTCTTCTTCCAGAGAGTGGTAGGCCTGTGGAATTCTTTGCCACAGTTTAAGCCAAAACATTGAATGATTTACAAGAAGGAGTTAGACATAGTTCTTAAGGCTAAAGGGATCAAAGAATATGGGCAGAAAGCAGGAACAATGTAATGAGATGGATGATCAGCTACAATCATATTGAATGGTGGAGCAGGCTCAAAGGGCTGAATGGCCCGCTCCTGTTCTTATTTTCTGTAATTGTATGAAACAGTGCTTTGGGATATTTCACCACAGACGAGGATGAAAGCTGGTTCCCTCAGTTCAACATCCCACCTGAAAGATGGTACCTTGGACAGGGCAGCAGTTCCACGATACTGTCCTGGGGCAGTTTTTGCTCAAGTCCTGGGATAGGCCTTGAATCTATCATTCTGTGTCAAAGCTAAGAGTGCCCACTGAACTACAGCAACAATGCAATTGATCCTACCATTGCAAAATCACTGCCCTTCTGCAATTCTTTCTTCATAAACTTTTAATATGTAATTCGAAATATTTGTCAAATCACATTGCAATTTTTCCCCTAACTGAAGTGTAAGTAGCAATCTTATTATTTTAACATATCACAAGTCATCATTACTTGTCAACAAATCCATGGAAAACTAGACTTCTAATTTCTGGCTAAAAAACGCAAGGTTACTGACCGGGAATTTGTTGGAGATTCTCTGTTGTATACACTCAATTCTGTATGAATAAGAGTGACAGAAAGAATTTCACTCCATTCCTGCGATCAGTGCGATATTTATTGTCCAATCTTTACTCGTGCACTATTCCACCATTATTGCTGATACCTCAGGTCCTTACGCAAGCTGTCCCTCAACGATGCTGGAAGTGCCTTTTAATCACCTTGCTGTTAACCTCTCACAACTCCCTAGTCTTTCTCATGTGAAAAGTTCAGGGAATCAAGCAAAGATCCCAGTCACGAGTTGATGTGCAATGTACAAAGGGGCCATACGCGGATCTATTCAATAACAAATGGTGGGCATTCCATCAAGTATTTCAATTCACAGAAGACTATACCATGGAAGAAAACTACTCAGTCCATTGTACATTTGCTAGCCCACCGAAACAGCAATCCCATTAGAACCTCTTGCCCTGCCCTTTCTACCCAGCCCTTGCAATTTTCAGGTGGACTTTGGTTCCATGTGGTTGATCAATTTTTGTCTATTGATCTAGGTTATACATGGACGCTCACTCTCAGACACATGCACACTGATTGACACACAGTCCCACTCATATCACTTATGCAGGTCAAGAGCTTAATTGAAGGATTTTCAGTTTAGATTTGTTTTCTCTTTTCTTTTGTTAACTGCACTTTACGACATGACAGAGGAAGAACCTTTATATGCAGCAAGTATTATTGAGTAGGAAACTCATTGCCTTGTGAGGTTGTGGAGGTGGAGATGATCATTGATTTCAACTGGAAACTGGATGACCATGAGGAAAATGAACTTACAAGTCCATAAGGAGTAGATCTGACTGGATCGCACTAAAGAGAGTCAGTATGGAATTGATGGGAAGAATGGTGTCTTTTCGTTCCTGACTGGCACTAAACAGAGAATTGAACACAGGTAAGAATTCCCATTAGTATCAACTTATTGACCTTTTCAGAGGCACTGACTCACCTGAGCACACTCTTAATTCAGATTTCCAAGGCTTGCTTGATCTTCCACCTGAGGTACAACAATAGCTCATCCACAACACATAAGTGATAGTGAAGTAGAGAAATACTTGTAAAGAAGATGCCAGATTTTCATGCATACAACATGTCACATCTTGGCAAATGGGTAAGGCCAGCCCAGTGATACAAATCAGGAAAATGTGGGCAGGGGTTATCAACTGATCAGCCGGATTCAGTATCTGTTTCAGATTTTACAGCTTCCAAGGCTGAAATGGAGTATCTCACAACATGCCCTGGTATTTAGACTTCACCCTTAACCTTGAAGATCTTTTACTCTGTAACTTACAGTGAGTCTGAGCTGATGATTAATTCAAAGAATACAACATCTAAACACCTTGTCAATTTGACAGTTCCCTTTTAAAATTACTTTTGGCAGGTCATCGTGATAATTTTAGTAGGTCTTCTTGACAGTTATAATAGGTATCTCTTGACAATCTTGACAGTTGATTTGAATAAGTTTTTGACAATTCTAATGAGCTTGACAGTTAATAAGGTTGTCTAAAATTTGATTATATTCATTCCAAAAAAATCCTTTATTGTGCCCAAAGGGTACCTTCCTTTTACCTGGGAGCAATGTACCCTAAAGGTCACCTGACTTCCCCAAAAGATGTCCAGGACCACATGCAAGAAGAGTACTTTACCTCTCCAAAATACTTCTCTGGCTGTCTAATGAAAAGCCAAAGCCCAGACATACTGTTAAAGTTCTGGACTTGAGTGAAGGCAGCCTATAATTCAAATGATCAGCCGTATCCATGAACCATACATGTGTGAACCCTGACCCAACCCTACTCCTGCCCCTGAAAAGACGTGAAGTGCCACGTTCAAGGACAGGACTTAAAATTTCAAGGCTCACTCAGCATTTCGCTATAATGGAGTGCTTTCCCATCATGGTGAAAATCCAGGCCTAGGAGACAGAGAGGGAGAGGAAAAGGAAGAAAGAACATTTCTGAAGAAAGGCCCCGACCCAAAACGTCAACTTTCCTGCTAATCTGATGCTGCCTGGCTTGCTGTGTTCCTCCAGCTCCACACTTTGTTATCTCTGACTCCAGCATCTGCAGTTCTTGCTTTCTCTAAGAAAAATTCATGTTTTTAAAACCTTAAACAATAATACACTACTTGAAGAAATGAGGCTGAATTACTTAAATCATTGCCCTTTCCAGGCCAGAGAGATTCATTGACATTACATTAACAATTAACTTTCCGCAGTGAGTTTAACAGGAAGTCAATGTGTCAACCCAGTAAGTTCTTAAAAATAATGGGAAAGCTGAGGATGAGTCTATTAGTGTGAAATAAATGATATAGCGGCGTAAATTGACCCATCAGTTCTAGAGATTTGCAGTTTACAGCACAGCTCTTCATCTTCTACCTCACTGGCTGATTTGTACATTAATAACACTATGCATTGTTAATACTCCAACAAGATTCAGTCCCAGCAGTATAAAACAATTTGGGTCATTTAGAACTGGTTTATCCATCCACTGTAAAATTTTGCTGTTGGAATGTATAATTTTAAAAGCCTCACATTACAAGCCCCTAGAGATAAGCTGCGAGAACTGCTGAAATGTCAAAGGTGGGATAGATTTGATTTAAGACTATTTGAGATTCGGTACAATGCTCAAGTTTATGTTTGGTCTGGCAAAAAGGTCTGTATCTTGCTGTCCCTCCTTTAGCAGGTAGCTGATCCCGGCTTGGGTATCTCTGTTTCACCAGTATATAACAGGAACACGCCACTTTAATAAGACAATTATGTTGAACAATCACACCCAAGGGGAATGATCGAGGGCTGAAAAAAAGCACCTGCCATAGAATTGTAAGAGTAACTGCACAGGAACTCCCTCAGCTCCAATAATTATTAAAGAGAACTGTTTCGAATAGTTCTAAAAATGCACATACATTCACAACACACACACACACACACACACACACACACACACAACTCTAATATTGAAACTTTGTAATTGACTGCAACACCCAAAATATTTTAGGACCAAAAGCTTGCGTTAAGTAGTCTTACCTTACGTTAATCATAATAGACGAGCTCTAAATTCAAAGCTATCCCTCTTGTTTTTCGCTACCTACCCTAATCAATCGTATCAATATTTTAAACATTTGCAATCCTAGCAGCCCCACAATCCACAACTAACTTCTTCTGTTTTGTACTTCAGTGCCTTCAGGTTAAAGTCCAACATTCCACTTTCCAATTATTTTGTCTATCCATGTACACCAGCTTGACATGTCATGTATACCTGATAATATATACTTTTAAAAATTATAGCACAGATGACCATTTGGCCCTTTACTGGCCAGTATATAGCTAGCCAGCCTTATCCCATTTTTCAACATTTGGCCTTTAGCCACATAAATCATTAAATTGCAGCACCCAAACTTCTTTGTTCCTTCACATCATCAATTCTCTCCCAATAATAAGACAATTTTGTAATTTGTTTTCCTGGATCTGTGGATGATTTAGCACTTGCCCATACTGAACTTCATTTGCCCCAGATTTGCCCAGGCAGTGTAGCTGATTTTCAATGTAAATTATCAATGTAAGTAGTCAATGTAAGAACAATTAGGAGGATGAAAATATCACTTAGAATCACCCGAATAGTAGCTTACTCACTCTTACTCTGTCTATCCCTTTGTAACTTTTTGCTCCAAATTATCCAACTTACTTCATGTCATTAGCAAATCTGGATAAAGAACTCTTGATTCCTCCCTGCCAATCACATACATGGTGAAAAACTGAGGGCCCAGTACACATCCCTGGAGATAACCACACATCACATCCCATCAATCAGAATAAATTTTCTTTATCACTATCCTCTGTCTCCTGCAAATTCTCAAAGATGTCATAAGGCTACTTCCAATTTAATGAGTTTTTACTTCTGCAATAATCTGGCGTGCAAAATGACATATTGTTCTTGAAAGCCCATCTAGACACTATCCATTGGCACTCCCCTATTCACCATGCTAATGAACTCTTCAAGAATATTCATTTTGGCTAGGCAGACACTATTTTTTCACAAATTCATGCTGAATCTCTGAATAAGTCCTATTAATCCATTTGATCACTCATACTGTCCAGAAACTTAACCAGAGCTGACATTATACTGACATGTCTGTAATTACCCACATTCTCTCTCTAGCTCTGGAGTTGGGATTGACTTGAGTTTTAGGTCTCCTCTTTTATTCACATCTATGCCCCTTATCCACCCAGCTGCTGCTTCCCACCAGTGGACAACCAATCAGGGAGAGAGAGGCAGTCAAGCCTCGGACTGAAGGGATCACCTGGGCCACATATTACCAAGGTTTGGGATTGGTTTAAAATCTGAATCAGTGCCTTTCCACCCTGAGTTGTTATTGGAGCTTCAGACTCAGACACCAGCTCATAAGGGGTAGTTATTCAATGAGATGGGTACTGCCAGTTTTTGTACTGGTATTACAAACAATTCCATGAAATTGACAGCACAGAAAGAGATTATTCAGCCCAATTGCTTCATGCAGAAGTTTATACAACACAGGAGATCCCCCTTTACACATTTCCTAACAGTCCTTTCTCCTTCTTCTGTTTCTCCTGCTTCCCTTTCAATATACTTGTATAATTCATATCTACCCTCTCTTTGGTAGCAAGTTCTACAATCTTACCCCACTCTGGGTAAAGAGTTTTTTCCTGGTATCTACTTTAATGACTGTCTTATATTGATGGCACTCTATTGTGGACTCCCATGGAAGTGGAAACATTTTCTCTGCATCCACCTTATTGAACTGCATTCATAATCTTTAAGTTTACCTATTGCATTAGTCCTTAGTTTTCACTTTTCCAGAAAATAGAGCCCTGGTATATATAATCTTTCTAGTTCTCACACCATCCTTGCCAATCTCTTTTGCACTTTCTCTATGGCCTCTATCTGTAAAGTACAGGACATGAGCAGTACTCATGAACACTGAATGTTTATGTAGTTCAACGGAGGCTCTGACAAGCAAAAATTAGTCAGACGCTGGCTGTAAACGGATAGGGTTGGATTTGGACAGTTCGAGTTTCCTAGAAAGACTCAGCTAATTGAATGTTTCTTCTGACTTTAATTTTTCCATGTACAGAACTACAGAAAAACAAACGGACTTTAGGTTAACACAGTAGGGAAGCTGGAAGAGGTGCCCATAAAAAACAATGAGCTGGATACTATTCCATCTTGATTGCCCAAAGTCTGAGTGACCCCAGCAGCTCACTTTCAGTTAGAGACACTCGGTTATATGGAAAATGTAATAGTAAGAGACAAGTGCATTTTAAATCATTTTTGCTGCTGCATTAACAGTTCTAGAATTCGAGCAAGTTAGCAAACAGCTTTCCAAATTTTCTGTTGCACAGCTCACCACGGCAACAGATATTGCAAATTCTGTCCTGCTTCTAGTGTGCTTAAGTATTTGAAGAATGCCACTCACCCTCCTCAAAGCTTCTCACTGTTTCGAATGATGGTTTATGTATTCTTACAGTCCTCGTTTGGAATCAGAAAGTTAGGGGTGGTGGTGATGGGCTGGGGGAGAATAGCGAGGAGTGGGTGTTGGTGTTGCTGGTGGTAACACGTTCATCTTCCAAAAAGCTTGTATAATCACGACTTGTACCCATTTGGTCACTGGTATGCAGCCAACGTATAATTGCGTCACAAATGTTGCTTTTTGCTATGATGAGCATGTTCAATTCAGCCTTATGTTTATAGACTTATTTATACACAGAGCAGCCTTTCCATTTACCAGATTGAAGAATAATTGCTGAAGACAGAATAGATCTCCCTTGCCTGTCCTAAACATTCAACAAAGCTTTTGTAACAGTGCGGCTGTGAACTAATTACAACTGAGCCAAAAACCATTTGTGACAGGTCCAGTGAATTACAACTGTTAAACTTGTTAGTTCAGTTAAGGAAAAGCTTCACCTAAACACCAGGAAATATGGACAGATGCAGAATATACATTCAACATTTAACACAACCGGCAGACGGCTTTACAATCAAAGCAGAACATTGTGGAGTGAATGTTGACTTTGTGTGATCTGGACCATAATGAATTGGTGGCCTCCTTTCACATCTCTCCTCAACTTTATTTCCATTATTGTGATGGAAATGAGACATTAGGCAAAACTGTACAGTACAGGAGGCTATTTGGTCTCTCATGTTTATGCCAGCTCTCCACAAGACCAACTCCATAAATCCCGTTCTCCCACTTTTTCTTCATAGCCCTGCAAATATATTGCCTTTGGAAGCTTCTCAAGTTTCCTTTTGAAAGCCATAACTAAATCTGTCTCTAGCACTCTCTCAGACAATGCATTCCAGATCATAACCATTTGCATTCTTGCACAAGGTCAAAATGACCACCTCCATTAACTTGTGCAGGTAACTCAAAGCACGCTGCTTCATAATATCACAAAGCTGCACACGTTATTTAAACAACATTCATTCATAAACTGTAAAATCATGCACAGCCCAACCTTCACAATCTCACAAAACATTTTGCATATGTGATTGAACAGAAACAATGCATTTATAAAAATGTCGTACCACGAAGTGTAAGCATGAAGTACAATATCTAAAAATCTGCAATGCACAAAATGTATACAGTATATAAAATATGTGCAGCACATAAAATATATTCCAGTATATACAACAACATGCTGCAGTTGGCTTGAGATAACCTTATTAGACCAGCTTTAAGGATATCCCTGGATCATTGCAGTTTTGTAAATGCAGTACAGCCTATGATCAGCTTGAGCTTCTGACTAACATCAGCAATTCTTGTGAAGATTCACCAGTCTAATTGGGCATCCAGTATCATTGAATGGAATAGCCAATGTGAGTTAAGCTGAAATTCAAGCTATTTGCCGGCAGAATTTGAAGCTCAACTGATGTGACCAATTGTTAAACCATTGTGGGGGGCCACATTGATATATACATTGTACAGAGATTGCTTTTCACTTGTCACGTGAAGTTTATTCAACACAACAGCAAATAGTATTAATGTAGCACTTTTGACATAGCAAAACATCTCAATGTACTCTACAGGAGCAATTATCCATCAAACAAATCATACCAAGTCACATAAAGAGATATTAGAACAGAGCATCAAAAACTTGGTCAAAAAAAAAGGATTTAAGGAGTATCTTAAAGAAAGAGAGAGTAATGGAGAGGCAAATAGGTTTAAGGAGGGAATTCCAGAGTTTACAGCCCAGAGATGAAAGCACATCTACTAATGGTGGAGCAATAGAAACCAAGAATAGTTAATAGGTCAGATCGAGAGAAGCACGGATATCTCAGCGGGTTATGGGATTGGAGGAGGTCATTGAGGCTGTGAAGGGATTTGCAGCAAGGATGAGAATTTTAAATTTTAATCTTTGCTGGCCCAACATAGGTCAGTGAGTACTGAGGGTAATGGGTGAACAGGACTCGCTGTGAGTTAGAACATGGCAGCAGAGCTTGGATGAGCTAAAATTTATGAAGGGTGGAACATGAGGGACTGGTCAAGAGAGCATTGGAATAGTCGTCTGGAGTCCAGCAAAAACATGAATCCTGGTGTGAATTCTACCATGTTTGGTTGTGATGCTGTAGTCTGGTACCCAATTTGAGTTGAAGCATTGACAGCAGGACATTCGGGAACTGACAATGCAAAAAAGGAAAACAGAACAAGCTCTTACCTTGCGTAGCCACTGGGTGTTGTTGTCCGACCTGCTCTCGAGCTGCTGCAGCTTCTGCGAGGGCCACTCCTGGTCTTCCAGGGGTGCGTCTCGTTGTAGGGAATTGCTGCTGGGCTGTTCCGGAGACCCGCGGCAGCCCCCCTCCGGTTCAGGCAGGACAAAGGTGTAGCTGCATGCTCCGTGCTGAACCTTACTGAGCCTCCTGCGGCCTCCCTCCGTCCCTCTTGCTTGCCCACTGCAACCAGCATGTGCCAGGGCAGCACATAGCAAGGCTACTGAGAGAGAATCCATCGCCCACATTCTCTGTGCTATCACTCCTTCTTTTAGCCTTTCTGGAAGTAATAAGCAATTATAACCTCTTCAATGCTGCAAACAACTTGAACTTTCAATGTGGGAGTGCAGGTGATTTCAAAAAGAAGTTTTATTCTAAAGTAAGGAGGATCAAAACTTTGTTTATTCCTTCCCACTCTCTCTCACACACACACACACACACACAAGCTGAGTTACCCACTTCAGCACCAATCTTAACTGAAAGCACTCGGCTGTTTCCCAGTCTGTTGTAGAGTGGAAGTTCTTCAGCCTGTGCACTGAGCTCTGGACTGTATACTCCTCACTGAATCCTGACTTGAAGAGCACAGCGTCAGTTCAGACTGCAGGGAGGCGTGCAAAGACTTTGACAGGAATGTATACGCCACTATGCTAAGGATGTCTGATACCTCGGTTGCACAGGGATCATCTTACGCACAAAAAAACACAGCGTCCATCCAGCTTCGAGCATGTGGAGCAGTCCAGGCACACGCCCCCTCCTCCCGATCTTACGATCGTCCTTATCTGCTTCAGTCTACCTTTCGGTTTCCTTTTGACAAGCCACCAGTGAAATCTGCTCGAGTTTTCTTTGGCTGCGAAGAAGCCGAGAATCCGGAATCTCTGTTCAGAAGCTGGCGACCACAGCTTGCTGATATAATGTTGTAGCGAACTGCAAAGTTACTGGAGGCAATTAGAATAAATTACATGGCTCTCTGAACTGTTCAATACCCAGCTGTTTTAATAAAAGCAGAGCACAGTCGGAGATTACAGTGAATTCCGTATTGTTTCGCTGCCTTCCTCTGGTTTTGAATCGCTGCCAATTGCTGACAGGCTTGTCAACTTCTGCTTTTTACACTTGCAGATCTGTAGTTTAATCTTTTTCACTCTCTCTGTCCTGCCCAAATATTCTATGGTGATCTCGCTCACTTTAGCTCATAATCTCTCTCCCACCATGTCTCTCAGATCACACTTTGTGTCTCTGAAACGGTATCACTTTTCTCATCGCTCGCATGCTCCAATTCTTTTTCATTCTCAATTTCACATTCTGTCATTTCTGTCTGTCCCTCCAATATTCTATCTTTCCAACACTTATTCTCTTTTTCAATTTCTTATCCTTGGTCTCTCAGTCTCTCTCACATTATCTCTCCCTTGCACTTGTTAATCTTTCTCTCTCTCGTTATCTTCCATTCTTTCTAATACATTCTGTCTTTTCAATTCTAATACAGGCCCTTCTCTCTTCCACTTGCTTTCTCATTCCCTCTCTCATCATGTTCCATTCTCTCCCCTATTCTTTCTCTTATATATTCCCAGTCATTCACTTTCTCAATTCTCTCCTGGCTCAGTGGTGAGCACTACTGCCTCATAGTGTTAGGGGCCTGAGTTCAGTTCCACCTTCAGGCAACTGTCTGTGTGGAGTTTGCACATTATCCCCATGTCTGCATGAGTTTCCTCCTGCAGTCCAAAGATGTGCAAACTAGGTAGATTGGCCATGCTAAATTGCCTGTAGTGTTTAGGGGGGTGGGTCTGGGTTGGATGCTCTGAGGGTCAGTGTGGACTTGTTGGGCTAAAGGGCCTGTTTCCATGCTGTCAGGATTTTATGATAATTTATTTATCTTTCACACATTATTTCCATCACATTCTCTCTCATTCTCTGTTTTCCTATCACATTCTTGCTCTCATTTCCATTCCCTCTCATTCTCTCTTACAAGATGTCTCTTTCATCCCCTCTTTCACGTTCTCTGTCACTTTTTCTCACTCTTTCCCACATCCTGTTTCGTTTTGTTTCACATTCACTTGTTCACCATCATCAATCAGGTCTATTAGATTATATTTAATGGTTACAGGTTCACAACTACCAGGATAATATCTCAGTACAACACATCTAAATGCCTCCAGTGTTGTTTGTGATGATCTGCACAATGAAGCTGCTTGCTCTGGCACACACAGACCATGTACCTGCACAGTCATTATGTCAAGCATTTTATTGCAATTAAGAAGACTGGAGATAATCTCATAAGGTCATAAACTCTGACCTACCGGTTAATGTCTATAGATTTTTAAATTGTTTAGGAGATAGTAGGAACTGCAGGTGCTGGAGAATCTGAGATAACAAGGTGTAGAGCTGGATGAACACAATAGGCCAAGCAACATCAGAGGAGGAAGAAGGGTCTAGGCCCAAAACGTCAGCCTTCCTGCTCCTCTGATGCTGCTTGGCCTGCTGTGTTCATCCAGCTCTACACCTTGTTATTTTAAATTGTTTAAATTGTTTAAAAGCACTTGACTTTTTATATTTTAGCAGTCATGATAGCTCATGAACTATTTCCTCTACATTTGGTTGGTGTTGTGAGTGAGTCCGCTCACCTTTCAGCCCTGATAACCGAATACAAATTCAGCCTGGGTAAAATCCTATAACAAAAGTTACTATCCATGAGGATCTATGTAGGTTTCATCTCTTTCTGTTGCATCTCTCTGAACATCTAAAAAAGTTTACAAACACTGTATTACTATTGCTAAGATGTAATTTTCTTTTTGTCTTTGTTCATGGGACACAGGTACTGCTGGCTGGCTCAACACTTATTGCCTATTCCCATTACCTGTGGAAGGTGGTGGTGAGCTGCTTTCTTGAACTGCCACAGTCCTTGGGGTGTAGAGGCACCAAAAGAGCTGTAAAGAACAGAGTTTCAAGAATTTGAGCCAGTGACAGAGAAGGAGCAACAATGTGGTTTCAAGTCAGGATACTGTATAGTTTGGAGGGAAACTTGCAGATGCTGGCATTACAGATGGTAGAGGTCATGGAATTGTAAGGTTCTGTCACAGGCATCTGAGGGACGCACTGTGGGGCATCTTGTAGATGGTACACATTGCTGTCAATGTGCATGGGTGGTGAATGGAGTGAATGCTCAAGGTGGTGAATGTGGTGCCAATCAAGTGGGCTGCTTTGTCCTGGATGATGTCAAATGTCTTGTGCTGTTGGATCTGCACTCACCCAGGCAAGTGGTTAGTATTCCATCACACACCTGACTTGTGGCTTATAATTGGTGTAAGACTTTGAGTATTTCTAACCTCTGATCTACTCTTGTGGTCACAGTATTTAGTTGGCTAGTCCAGTTTAGTTTCTGATCAGTGGTAATCCCCAGGATGTTGGCAGAGGATTCGATGATGGAAATGCTATTGAACATGAAGGGGTGATGGTTAGATTCTCTCTTGTTGGAGATGGTCATTCCCTGGCACTTGTAAAGCATGAATGTTAATTGTCACATTCTAGCACAGGCCTAGATGTTGTCCAGGTCTTGCTGTACATGGACATGAAAATTATGCAATTATCAGCAAACGTCTCCATTTCTGACCTTATGATGGAGGAAAAATTGTTGAAGTAACTTAAGATGTTTGAGTCTAAAGAGATGTCCTGGAGCTGAGATAACTAACTTTGAACAACCACAACCATCCTTTGTACCAGGTCTGACTCCAGCCAGCCAAGAGCCCCTGATTGTCAATAATTCCAGTTTTGCTAGAGATTCTTGATGCCCCACTTGATCAAATGCCACCTTGATGTCAAGGGCTTCTTCTCTCATCTCATCTCTAGAATTCAATTCTTTTGTCCAGTTCCAAGGCCATAATGAGATCAGGAAGTGAGTGGCCCTGGTGAAGCCCAATCTGAGCATCAGTGAGCAGGTTAGTCCTTGCCAGGCTGTTTGATAACTTCCATCATTACTTTGATCAAGGGTAGATTGATGGGGTGGTAATTGGCCAAGTTGGACTTGACCTGTTTTTTGTGTGTGTGTGGAGGACATATCTGTTCAATTTACAACATTGTCTTGCAGATGCCTGTGTTGTAACTATACGGAACAGCCTGGCTAAGGGAATGGCTTGTTCTGGAGGCACAAAAAAAGCAACTCAGCCTGAATGGATTAATGTTGGTGTTTATCCTCCACAGAATCCTCCTTCATCACACCCTTTGAACATATTCTTCAACCTCTCTGTCCCTCATGGATTTACCCAACTTCCCCTTAAAAGCATCAACACTATTCACCTCAACCACTCCCTGTAGTGTTAAGTTTCACATTCTCCTCATTCTCAGGTGAAGAAGTTTCTCCTGAATTCCTGTATTCGCAGTCTGTTATGTTTAAAGACTCTGATTCTGGTCTCACCCGCAAGTCGAAACATTTTCTCTATAGTACTTGATAAAACACCTTGCATAATGTGATCTGAAATGTTCTACCTGAAAACAAGGTAGAACCTGAATCAAGAAATAATTTGAAAAGGGATTTGGACTGCTATTTGAGCCTGAGGAGCTGAGACAAAGGCATAGATGTAGAATTATCCATGACTGTTCCTTACAAGTACCAACAGAGTGAAATGGGCTGAATGATCTCCTGTGTAAGACTGCAGGATTCTAAATCTTAAAGAACTCCATCGGGTCATCCCTCAGACTTCTCTTTCCTGTAGAAGACAGCCCCAACCTGTTCAATCTTTAATCATTGCTATAAAAGCTCAGTTCTGGTAATACTATATAAATCTATTTTCCACCTCAGTATCCTTTGCATCATATGGAGATTGTTCACAACAATTAATTTTGCTATGTAAATAAGCAGCCATAATCAATAGACAAAATCTTGAAAACAGTAATTAACAAAATGACATTTCTCGTCACGAGTACTAGTTTGAATCACAAAATCATGGAATCCCTACTGCATGGAAGTAGGCCATTTGGCCCATTGAGTCTACACCGACCCTCTGAAGAGCAGCCCATACAGATCCACCCTCTACCCTATCCTTATCACCCCTGGTGGAAAGAAACAATTTGCTTTTTCATAGTACTATTCATTTTCTCTTGGAGGTGCAGAGGTTAATTATCCCACTTTCTGCTGTCTATCTCCAGCCAACTCAGTACAGAAACTTGCCCAGATCCAAACCAGACTGGTGTTACTATGACTCAGTGCGTAGCACCTTCTCTTCAAATCAGGAGGTTGTGTTTCTGAAGAAGTCATATTGAACTTGAGATATTTGGGGGTTTTTTTCTGTCTCTCCACAGATGTTGAGTTACTGACGAACTTCCCCAGCTTGTTCTGTTTTTATTGCAGGTAGTCTGCCACTGCACCACAGTGGTTGACACAGTGAACGTTTAAGATGGTGGATGTGGTGTAAATTGAGGGGGCAGCTCTGTCATAGCTAAACACATGCCACTATAAAAGGAAATCTGGTCATTATTGTATTGCTAGCCATCTGAGAATGTCAGAGCTTGCTGTGTGCAATTTGGCTGCTGCACTTTCTATATTAACGTGTTCAGAAATACATCATTGGTAGTTAATTTCTTTGGGTCATGCTGAGATTGCAAAATATACTATAGGATGCAAGTTCTTTTCTCTCCCTGCCTCACTGACAATTAGAAGTGATGAACCCTCTATATTGTTGTTTGGAAGTAATTTATGTAAATACATTGTCCTTTAAACTCTTTGCATGGCCATGATGTACATTACTTTAAGGGGACTGACTTAGGTCTGTCCTTGCTGGCATTTTCAGGTTGTGTGGAATGTATCTTACTCTAAGCACCTGCAATGGTAGTACACCATATAGGACAACAGGGTGGCTCAGTGGTTAGCACTGTTACCTCACAGTGCCAGGGAGCTGGGTTCAATTCCAGTCTCTGGCAACTGCCTCTGTGGAGTTGCACACTCTCTGTGTGCCTGCATGTATTCCCCTCTGGGTGCTCCATTTTCCTCCCACAGTCCAAAGAAATGTGGGTTAGCCATGCTAAATTGCCCAGTGTCCAGGGCTGTGCAGGCTAGGTGGTTAGTCAAAGGAAATGCAGGGATAAGTTGGTGGGGGGGTTTGGGTGGGATGCCCTTTAGAGGATCAGTGTGGACTCGATGGGCTACCTGGTCTGCTTCCACAGTGTGGGGGTTCTATGCTTATGACCACACGATTCAATTTGTGTGGGCTAAAGCAGAAAATTCAGCTGGAACTGATACCAAAGCCAGAAGCAGTCTTCATAAAACTACCAGTAAGACTCAGCACAATGCTACTTGCCTTGCTTCAACCTTTAAATTCTCTCACTGATCTTTTATGTGACTGTAACAATTTAAGTCACACGCTAGAAAATCAATGACAATAAACGATTGAACAAATATGATCAGAAACATTAGTTGGGGGCAAACGTTTCAGGACTACAGAGAAAAAAATGGGAGTTGGGACTATTTGTGGATTTTTGTCAAAGAGCTGACTCAGTCATGATGGACTGAATGGTCTCTGTCTGTGCGATATTCCCTCTGGTTGCACTGTGTGTTGATCGAATTTTGGGCTGTTGGCCAAAAATTCCTATTAGCCACTGAGATGAGAATCAGAGCCATGTGTATTTATCAATTTCCCTTCAATAATTAAGAAAAAGTCTTTATGTGATAAGTAGTTAGGATCTGAAATGTACTGTGTAAGAATGTGGTGGAGGCAGATTCAATCATTGCTTTCAAAAGGGAATTGGATAAACATCTGTGGAGGAAGAAATTTGTGGACTACGGGGCAAGGGAATGATCGTGAGACTTGCATAAGGTTAGCATGAACATGATGGGCTAAATGGCCTCCTTCTATGCTGGAGCCATTCTTCATGATAATATTTACTGATTTGAATGCAAACACAATTGGTTAAATAAGATATTACAATTTATATAGAAATGTTTAATACTTCTCTTGAACAAATTGCATGGTTGAGAAATAAAAGCCTTGGTCAGATGATGCAGCAAGTTGGTGCAGTCTAACAGTCTGAGTCTGCACCAGTAATATTGACAGGCATAAAACATCAGTTCAATTTCCCGCTGTCCATACAAGCACATTTTGTTTGATGAATCCACCAACAGGTTAGGGGATCTCCAGTTCCCCTGGATAGCCCCAGAGCCTTCGGGAGTTGTAGTTTAATCTCTCAGAATTTGCTGAGATTAAGACCCAAGTGGAAAAGCATCAAGGAATTTAAACAAATTGTAAACTTGTTTTCATTTTCGCTCAACACCTTCATTAATTATAAAAATATCAACGAAGAGTCTTAATAAAGAAGCTGCTTGACCAAGCGGTAAAAGATGATATTTCTTCCCACTGGAAAAGGAAACAATTACAAAGGGTAGAGCTGTAGGTGCTTAAAGTTTTTGAGATGACTCGTAGCTCAGGTTGTGGATGGGGTTGTTGATTTGTTCGCCAAGCTGGTAGGATGCTTTGCAGACATTTCATCACCATACTAGGTAACATCATCAGTGTGCCTCCAAGGAAGTGCTGTTGGTCTGTCCCATTTATTATTTATGTGGGTCCCATCTGATGTGATGGTTGACCTCATTTCCAGTTCTGTTTCGTAGTGATTGGTATATGGGATCTATTTCCACATGTTTGTTGATAGAGTTCCGGGTTGAGTACTAGGCGTCTAGGAAATCCCGTGCATGTCTTTGGTTGGCTTGACCTAGGATGGTTACTTTGTCCCAATTGAATTGGCGGCCTTCTTTGTCCGAGTGTGTGGAAGTGAGTGATAGTTGGTCATGCCTCCTGGTAGCTAGTTGGTGCTCATGTGCCCTGATAGCTAGTTTTCTCCCGGTCTGTCTGATGTGGCAGTCCTTACATGGGATTTTATATTTAACATTGGCCCTGTTAGTTGTGGGTATGGGATCCTTTGTTCTTGTCAGTAGTTGTTGTAGTGTAGTTGTGGGTTTGTGTACTACCACGTTTCCTAGTGGTGGGAGTAGTTTGGTGGTCATCTCTGATATGTTCTTGATGTATGGCAGGGTGACTAGTGTATTCAGGCGTGCTGTGTCTTCAACGGAATACCCATGGAATCCCCCATATCAGGACTACAGCTGAAGCAGTAATGCAAAGGCTAGAATGGACAGATTTTCTCACTATCCAGCCAAAACTATAGGGCTTCTGTGTGGATGACACATTTTGTCATTATCTAGTGCACAAAACTGGAGGACACCCTCCAACTCATCAACAATACCCTCACAAGCATAAAATTCACCAGGGAAGAGGAGAACAACAACTGATTCCCATTCCTGGACGTAATGGTCAAACAAAGGGCCAAAGGTGAGCTCCAGACCAGCGTATACAGGAAAGCTACCCATAGGGACCAAATACTTGACCACAACAGCAATCACACCAATGCCCACAAACGAAGCTGCATCAGAACTCTGTTCAAAAGAGCCTTAACAGACTGCAGCACCCCGGAACTGTGCAAGGCCGAACAAGAACACCTCCACAGCTTCTTTAAAAACAATGGCTACCTAAAAAGCATAGTCAGTGGTACTCACTCAACAGGCAACAACAAAAAGATAGCAAGCCCGAATACACTAGTCACCCTGCCATACATCAAGAACATTTCAGAGATGACCACCAAACATTCCCACTACTAGGAATTGTGGTAGCACACAAACCCACAGCTACACTACGACAATTACTGACGAGAACAAACGATCCTATATCTACCGCTAACAAGACCAACGTTATTTATAAAATCCCATGTAAGAAACACTACATCAGACAGACCAGGAGAAAACTAGCTATCATGGTACATGAACACCAACTAGCTACCAAGAGACACAACCAACTATCACTCGTTTCTGTACACTCGGATAAAGAAGGCCACCAATTCAATTGGGACAAAGTAACCATCCTAGGACAAGCCAACCAAAGACATGCACGGGAATTCCTAGAGGACTGGTCATCAACCCAGAACGCCATCAACAAACATGTGGAAACAGACCCCATGTACCAACCACTATGAAGCAGAACCAGAAATGAGGTCAACCACCACATCAGACAGAACCCACATAAGTAACAAACGGGACAGACCAACAGCACTTCATTGGAGGCACACTGATGATGTTACCTAGCACGGTGATAAAACGTCTGCAAACCAACCTACCAGCTCAGTGAACAAATCAACAACCCCAGTAGAGGTGTAGGACGAATTGGATAGCTTTGTCCTGGTATGGACACAATGGGCTGAATGGGTTCCTTCTGTGCTAGAAAATAAGGGAAGACAATGGCCCAGCGGTATTATCGCTGGACTGTTAATCCAGGTAAAGTTCTGGGGACCTGGGTTTGAATCCCACCATGGCAGCTGGTGGAATTTAAATTCAATAAATATCTGGAATTAAGAGTCTAATGATGACCATGAATCCATTGTCGATTGTCAGGAAACCCATCTGGTTCACTAACATCCTTTAGGGAGAGAAACTGCCATCCTTACCTGATCTGGCCTACACGTGATTCCAGACCCACAGCAATGTGGTTGACTCATAACTGCCTTCTGGGCAATTAGGGATGGGCAAAAAATGTTGGCCTAGCCAGTGATGCCCTCATCCCATGAGTGAATAGAAAAAAAATTCTTCAGCTTCTACAAGTCTTCAGCACATCGACCGCTGTAGTTCAAGTGTTCTGTGTAATTCAGTCACCAGGTTAATTACTGCTGTACAAACTCTGACTTTATAGAGAGAGTTATAGTCATTTGCAGAGATTGCGTATGTGTTTCTGCAGCTAGCAGCTCCAGTGTACAACTGCTCAAAACAGAATAGCTCACTCTCACTCAAACCTCTGTTCCTTCAGCTTTTTTTCCTCATGCACCACTAACTGCAATTGCTTTAATTCAGATATCTGAATTCCAAACAAAAGACCTGGAAAGTACAGGCAAGGAAGGTAACCAAGGTAGACCAACACAGAGAGAAACAGAGAGGGAGACAGGGAAGTATGGAGACAAAGTATAGAGAGCTACAGCAAAGAGAGAGGGAGGGAGAGAAAGAGAGACAACAGAGAGACAGAAAGAGTCAGAGGGGAGAGAGGGAGAGAGAGAGGCAGATAGAAAGAGATAGAGAGAGAATGTCAAAGGGACAGAGAGGAAGGGAAAGGCGGAGAAAGAGAAAGCTAGAAAGAGAGGAAGACAGAAAAGAATTAAGTAAAATTAAGGTCAGATTCAGAGAGAGTGAGGGAGAGAGACACACACACAGATTGAAAAAAGCCTTGGGCCATAAGATCTGAAAAGATTCAAAACAAATTGTAACAGATAATGTTTTACTTTACCCAAAAACGAAGTCAGGACTGACATTCGCCGTTGGAGAGGTAGCTGAACAAAAGTCAGTGGAAGAAAATATCAGAATGTGGTGATCCTTCCCCACCCCACCCACTTCCCTTTAATCTCCCAAGTGTTCTAAACTGAAATTTGCATCACTTCAATTCCAAAATGTGCTAAGAAACCAATTTGAGAGTTTGCCTGTTTGCTCAACCAATACAAATAAGCCTTCTCGTCAGAAAGTGTGATTGATAACACTTCAGGTAGCCAGGAAACTTTATCTTGTAGGTTGGAAAGATAAATGAGTGAATATTCATTTATAACAGCAGATAGATGCAAAACCATGACTCAAATAACTAATTCTAATTTGCCACCAATGTGGATGGAATGTTAGCCCCACACTGACCCAGACATGCCACAGTTCACCTCTTGAAACATCTCATTCAGGGAATTTCTGGTCTTCTATGTCATTCACTAGAAGTTTTTTTTCAGACAAAGACCAAGCATTCATTTTCTGGTTGGAGTTTTATTTCAAGAATCCATGCGCCACAAAATTTAATTAAATTCCTGACTGACTTTCCTTTATGTACCTTTGAATACTGTATTCCAAAACTAAAAAATAAACTTAAATAAAAGTTAAATAAAAATTAATACTTAAAAAGTAAAGCAATTATCTAATAGCTCACATAATTGCCTTGTTATCTTTGACTCCTGGGTATTTGCATCCTATTAACAGAAATAAAGACTAACAATCCTCACACAGATTCCCCCTTTCCTTAAATGATGAGTAAATAAAATGTTTAATCACAAAGTGCTTGCAATTCTCTAGCACTTTTCATGAACTTTTACAGTCAATGAAGCACTTTTTGAAGGTTAGCCATTTTTGTCAAGCAGGAAACACAGCTCACAATTTACACACAGCAAAATCTCACAGGAAATGGTCAGATAATTTGTTTCATTGTAAGTTGAGGGATAATTATTAAGTAGGAGACCGAGGACAATTGCAGCCTGTTCTTCTTCTCTGACAGCTCAGTACTGACCCCGCTGTGCACCCCCCTCCCCAAACTGTGCCACTATCCCTTAGTACAAATCTACTCTCTGTGCATCATTCTCTCAGTTCTAACAATGCAACACACCCTCAGTCCAACCCTCTGACAGCGCAGCACACCCTAAATACTGACTCCCTGAAAGTGCAACATTCCCTCAGTACTGACCCGCTGAGCTTGTACTGACCCTATGACAGTGCAGCGCTCCCTCAGTACTAACTCTCTGACAGTAATTCACTCAGCAATGACCTATGACAGTTCAGCACTCCTATATTACTGACTCTCTAGTAGTGACTGCTTCTGTTGTTCAGTACGAGCAGTTGACAATGTGGTGTGCCTTCATGGCTGATCCTCGCCACTAACACTCTTACCATGCAATGCTCCGTCAGTATTGACACTTTCAAAAGTGCCGCGCACCTGCAGTACTGACCCTCCTACATTGTGACACTGTACTGCACCAAGGTGTGAGCCTAGGCTATATGCTGAAAACTCTGCAGTGGAGTGTTTGACACAGAGAGTGTACTACTGCATTACTTAATATGACAGTGTCTTTCCTGCTTTGTGTCCAAGTCAAAAAAGAATGATCACTCCAATTGCCTTCAGATTTCTGCAAATTATTGATGGTGGGAGAGGGGATGGGATTGGTCTATCAATTGAACTGATTGAACTGTCCCCATAAACAATAAGAAGTGTTTGATTACGTGCTAGACGAGCTGGCGAGGCCTCCAAATACAACAATGAACCATGATTTCATCCTGGCTGTCTATACCACAAGGGTTAACATTTGTCTGGAAACAAGACTGACACTCTCAGGAACTAAACGACACTTAATTGAATCCCGCAGAGAATCTGTGGCCTACGCTTCATAACATGGCTCAATACAGACAAAACATTGAGCAGACTCAACAGCACGAGCCTGAAGGTCCTGATGGGATTTGTGTATTCGCTGTGTCACTGAATTGGCAGCACTAATATATCATCATTACTAACGTCCTGATAAGGCAATGTTGGTGGCATTTTTTTGTTTCTCGATCATCCTGGTTTCACTCTGGAGGAAGAGGGACTTTGAAGTTTCTGCAGCCCAGGCTCCCACCTCTGAGGATGTTCCTGAGCTGTCTCACCTCCATGAAGTCATTTGATTTGAATTGATCGCTCAAGAGAGGAAAACAGGACAGTAACCTCAGACCAACTATGAGACCATTCAGCCCCTCCAGCTTGTTCTACCGTTCAATGACACGACACCAGGTTATAGTCCAACTTGTGTTTACAAATAAATCTGTCGGACTAAAACCTGGTGTTGTGTGATTTCTGACCTTGTCCACCCAGTCCAACACCGGCACCTCCACATCATGGCTACCATTCAATGAGACTAAAGTTGATGTGCAACCTGCCTCTATATCTCCTGATCTCTCGATGCCATTGGGCACATTTCAAAATAACAATTTACAGAAGAGTTCTACCACTGATTGGGATGAACTTAATGCCCTCCTCCATAGTGAAAATAAAGGAGACACCTAGTCACCACTGGTCTCATGGAAGAGACATCCCCTTGCGAACAATGCGACAGCTAACAGGCCTGGGAGAACTGGTCAACTTCAATGTCCAGATACAATGTCCTAAGGACATGAAGCACCATTTACAAACACAAGTCTTTCTTTTTATTTTAAAATAAACAGTATTTTCGTCAATGATGAGTTCTCAGCATCGAGCCATGAGCAAAGGATGGCAGTTTACAGCCTGACCATTGGCAATTCTTTGACAGCTGTGCTTGCAGCCACTTACCACAGAGGGCGCACTCACCACACATGCAGTTGCAATGCCTGTAACCTCTCTGCCAAAGATACCTGCCTGCATCAAAGAATATGACCATCTGAAATATTGAGCAAAGTAAAGGATTTTTTTTAACAAGTGCAGCATCGATGAAATATTTCCCTGATGTAGCGAGTTGTTGTGTGGTCTGAGTCTGACAGCCCAGTTCATGGTTATAGTTTGCAGTTTTCCCAGAATATTGATCTCCAAAAGCACCAGCTAAAAATCCTGGGATCACAATTCCAATGCGCTCTCAACCCAATCATTATCTCACTGGCCATCCCACTCTCTACCTCTTCCTCCCTGTTCTCTCACCGTCTACACAAGTGAGGAAGAAGGGTGGTGAGTTGGAAGGAGGCTATGAGGACTGGTGTGGTCAAGAAGATAGCAAGTAGGGAGGCCATGGATTGCGAGTGGCATGGCAAATTATGCCACAAAGGGGGTGACAGAGAAAGCAGTGAATGCGGCAGCAAGTGTAGTGGGCACATCGACAGACAAAGCAGTGGAGGGGGTGTGGTGTGTGATCATTCAACAGGCATAAAACAATGACGTCAGTGTTACCACATGTGTGCCTCTAGGTGGCATGGGTACCAACTTCTCGAGCACAATAGTGATGTGAACTGCACAAATTTCCTTCAGTGCATTGATAGAGGATACAGTTTTTTTGAAATACCTGGGATCTTGGGCATCTATAGATCCCACTACTTTCTTCAATGCAATGCCTCAGCCAGGCAGAAATGAATTGCCAACCATTCAGCACCTTTAACTTCTATAGTAGAAATGGTTTTGTGATTGTTTGAAATTGGGCATTCTTACATTTGTACTGATGAAAGATTTCAACAATATTTCAGGTCTGGAATACAAAGAAATTATTAGATTTTTTAAAATTTGCCCCATTTTGTGAATGATGTTTTCCACCATCAATCACTATTTTCAAGTCCTGTTTCTGAGGTTAACACCTATGGAGTGAAGACAAACCTTATCTGGAGTTAATGACACCCAGCCAGCTCAGTAATAATAGTTTACCCAAGGATATCATAACTTCTGAGAAGTTATTAAAAGGCTTACTGATCCACAAGCTGTCACTCAGGGGCTCACACCTCCTTTACCCTTTGAAAATTGTACACATGAGGCGTAAGCAGTAAACTCTCCCCATAGAACATGGGTCACTAACAGACTGGCTTGTCTGCACAGAGCCCAGATTAGCAACCGTGCTGGATATCCAGCAACTAAGTGAGTCTGGAATAATTTTCCTATTTTTGCCATCCTAACACACCTTTCCAGCAGTAATGATTCCTAATTTAAAAGCAGGAATTCTGCTTTCTATTGTGAGAGAACAAGAACACAGTATGATAACGGGCTCAGAGATAATAGGTACTGCAGATGCTGGAGAATCCGAGATAACAAGGTGTGGGGCTGGATGAACACAGCAGGCCAAGCAGCATCATAGGAGCAGGAAAGCCGGCTCCTATGATGCTGCTTGGCCTCATGATAATGGGCTCCTCAGGTGACATCTGTCTCTATCAACTCCAAACTGCCAGGGCACATCACAATGATTTGCACATTTGTCGGAGTTCGAAGGTTTAACTTCATGAAGAGCAGTCTAGTTGATACAGCTACTGGATGAAGGAATCAAATTTCTGGATTTAGAAGCAAAAGTAAACTACTGCAGGTAGAGGAGATTTGAAACAAACACCAGAAGGTGCTGGAGAAATGCAAGTCATGAGAGAAAAACCAAATTAACAATTCAAGTCCAGTTTGATTCTTTGGATAATTTTGCCAAAAAGACAACACCAGAATCTGTGATTTAGTTTTCAGTTTAATGGTTTATTTGTGGTCACCATATTAAAGGTAGGATGTGCGTGCACTAGAAAGGGTACAGAAGAGATTTACAAAGTGATGTTGCCAGGAACAGAGAATTTTAGCTTTGGGGAAAGGCTGGATACGTTGGGGTTATATTGCTTTGAAAAGAGGAGGCTTGGGAGATTAAGTGAAGGTGTATGAAGTACTGATGGGACTAAATAGAGTGGTGCGATGTTTTTCCCTTTGCAGGGAGATCAATAATCTCATAGATTTGAAGCAATTAATTAGAGGTTAATTGAGAAGAAATCTTTACACACAAAGGGTATTGGGATTCTGGAAGTCACTGCCTTAAAGGACATAAGCCCTGAGCACATTTATAAAGTGCTTGGTTATACATTCGAAGAGCAATAATTTACACAGCTACTGTACAAGACCTAAAAAGTGAACAGCTCTTTTGGCCAGCTGATCCAAGTGTGTGCAAGTATGTGTACTTAGAAATGTAGATAATAGGAGCAGGAGTAGGCCATTCAGTCCTTTGAGCCAGCTCCACCATTCATTATGATCGTAGCTGATCATCCTATTCAATAACCTGTTCCTGTTTCTCCTCCATATACTTTGATTCCTTTAGCCCCAAGTGCTATTTCTTGAAATCATACAATGTTTTGGCCTTGACTGCTTTCTGTAGTAGTGAATTCCACAGGCTCACCACTCTCTGGGTGAAGAAATTTCTCTTCATCTCAGTCCTAAATAGCTTACCCCTTATCTTTGGACTCTGACCCCTAGTTCGGAACTCCTGTGCCATTGGAACATCCTTCCTGCATCTACCCTGTCTAGTCCTGTTCGAATTTTATAGGTTTCTTTGAGATAAGTACCTCATTCTTCTAAACTCTAGCGACTATAATCTTAATCAATTCAACTTCTCCTCAAATGTCAATCCTGCCAACACAGTAATTAGTCTGGTGAATCTTCACAGCACTGTCTCCATTGCATGAACATCATTCTTCACATAAAAAGACCAAAATTGTGCTCAATATTCCAGGTGTGGTTTCACAAAGCCCCTGTATAATTGCAGCAAGACAGCCTTGCTCCTGTACTCAAATCTTCTCACTATGATTCTACCAATGTTTTCTATATACTCTGCTATTAGCTCTTTTGTAATGGACTCCAGCATTTCCCCATTAATGACATAAAGCTAACTGGTCTCTAAGTCCTGGTTTTCTTTCTGCCTCCCCTTTTTAAATAGACAGTTTACATTAGCTAGCCTCCAATCTATATGAGTCTTGGGATCAGTTAGCACAGTTGGCTGGACAGCTAATTTGCCATTTGCCTTCAGTACCACCTTCAGTGATTGTTGTATGAGAACACATTGATCTGATTACACATCCTCCTAACTCAATTTACAGCCATTCAGACAGCAATCTGCCTCCCTGTTTTTGCTCCCAATTGTCCACATTATATTTTATTTGCCATGCATTTGTCTACTCACTCAGCTTGTCCAAATCATACTGAAGCATCTCTGCATCCACCTCACAGCTCACCCTCCCATTCAGTTTTGTATCATGTACAAATTTGGAGGTGGTACATTTAGAACCATCTTCCAAATCATTAATATACAGTATGAATAGCTAGCGACGAAGCCTCAATCCCTGTTGTCACAACCTGCCATTCGGAAAAAATTTACACATTAATTTCATATGTGGAACTTAAGCAAAAACCTTCTCAAAATCCAAAGAAACCATATACATTATCTCCCCTTCATTAGTTCTATTCGTTACTTCCTCAAAGAATTCCAGTAGATTTATCAAACTTGATTTCTCAATTATAAATCCACACTGGCTGCGTCTGATCCTACCAATGTTTTCCATATATTCTGCCATTTGTTCTTCTATAATGGACTCTAGCATATCCCCATTAATGACGTAAAGCTGACTGGCCTCTAATTCTTGGTTTTCTTTCTATCGCTCCTTTTTAAATAGACAGTTTATATTAGCTACTCTCCAATCTATACAAGTCTGAGGATCAGTTAGCACGGTTGGCTGGACAGTTGATTTGCCATGCAGAAAGATGACAACAGTTTAGGTTCAATTCCTGCCCCAGCTAAGGTTACCATGTAGGATTCCCCTTCTAAAACTCCCCCCTCACCTGAGGCATGGTGACCATCAGTCATCTCTCTTTAATGACAGTGGCCCTATGGTCTGATAGGACTGTGGTGACTGTAATCTATATTCCAGACTCGATAGCATCTTGGAAGATGACCACCAATGTATCCATTTTTCTCAGGCCACTTCCTTATCTACTTTGGGATGTAGGTCATCAGGGCCTAGGGATTTATCAGTCTTCAATCCCATCAATTTCCCCAACACATTCCTCTACTAATATTAACTTCCGCCAGTACCTCTCCCAAAACTGTGCTCCCCAACATTTCTGGCATATTATTTGTGTCCTCCTTTGTGAACACAGAACCGAAGTGTGTATTTAGTTGATAAGCCATTTCCATTCTCCCCATTATTAGTTCCCCTTTTTCTGACTGTAAGGGATCTACATATGTATTCACCAATATTTTTCTCTTCACATACCTGTAGAAAATTTTACAGTCAGTTGCCTGCAATCTTACTCTTGTACATTATTTTCCTTTTCTTAATCAATCAGGTGTAAATAGGTAGATGTGAGTTTTTATTTATTTATTATTTAATGGAATGTGGACATTTTTGGCGATTCCTATTGGCCTTTAAAATGAATGGCTTGCTAGGAGATTTCAGAGACAACCACATTGTAGGGTAAGGACAGGAAATTTCATTCAGTGAGACACAGTAGTGAACCAGATGGGATTTTTCAGCATAAATGGCAGCTTCATATTCACCATTACACAACCTGGCTTCAGAATTGTGAATTGAAATTCTACCAGCTGTCATGGTGGGATTTGTACTCATCTCCCAATAGCATTCTGCCTGGGTTGCTGTCCAGTGACATTCCCTCAGGACCACAAACTCCTGTGTCTGTCTGTCTGTGTTTTACTGTGTGCATATGTGGGTGTGTTTGTGTGGTGGGGCATGTATGTGTGGGTGTATTTAGGTGTGGGGGTGTATATATGTATGTGTGCTTGTGTTGGAGGATTGTATATGTATGTATGTGCTTGTATGGGGGTCAGTGCATATGTATGTGTGTGCTTGTGTGGGGCGTGGGTGTATATGTATGTGTGGGTACATACGTGTGCGCAGATTTATGTCTGTGGGTGTGTGTGTGCAGTTGTGTATGGAGATGTATGTGGGACATGAATGTGCATGCAGGGATGTATGTATATGTGCGCCTGTGTGGGGGCTGTGTAGATGTATGTGTGGGTATGTTTGTACATGTCAGTGTCCATGCGTGTGTGTGTGTTTGTGTCCTGGGGTGTTAGGGGATTTGTGGTATGAATCTGAGTTGCCCCTACATGGGTTAATTGCCTACACTCCAATCCCTTCATCGATGTGATAGCAGTCCTTCAGCTTTTGGGAATTTTGCCCCTAGGTGTTTTCACATTCTTGAGGAGGTGGCAGAAAACATACCTCCTTGGTACCATTTTGATTATCTGACATAACATCTTCTTTGGGTTAAAATTAGATTTTATGTTAAACTCCTGTGAAGCACATTTTTGAAGGAGCTAGTGTCACAGTGCCTATTACTGTGACTAGGTTCCATGAACCAAAATTATTCCTCTTAACCTGTGGTCTCTAGCTTTGCATTCACAATTCAAGTTTAAATATTGACTGAGGCTTGCAAATAGGTGAAAGGTAACGTTCCCGTGGCACTATGCTACCGATGCACGAGAATGTTCACCATAGCATGCTGGGCCAATGTTTATCTTATAATCAATACACTAAAACGTATTAAGTGGACATTATCACATTGCTGTCTATGGGAGTTTGCTGCATTCCAATTAGCAGCCATTTCTCTTGCAGTGCCCCCCCCAAACAGGGACCACACTTCAAAAGTCCTCCCAAGTGCCTTGGGATGTTCTCAAGCTGTGAAAGGCACTAAATAAATGCACGTCCTTCTTTTTTAAACACCCAGTGTCCATCCATGCGTAAAAAAGCTTGCATCAGTTGGGTTATCCTGGGACTGGCTGAATCTCTGGTTACAGTCTTGCACTCCAACATTTAGAGGCAGTGACGAGGTGAAATCAGACCAATCCACTAACACTCCACTGGCTGCCTATGAGTCAGATTGGAAATTCCCAACTTCCCCTTTTCAAGGTACAAGCTGTACCCTCAAGATTAGTCTCTCAGTGAAAGGCCATCAGCATAACAAATTGATTGACACTGCTGAAAGGCATTGACTTCTTCCCCACCTTATCACATTCTCTTCCAAAACTGTCTGTCTAGTTCTTAACAACTGCAGGAGTTAAAAATAATGCAGAGGTGTCAGTTCAAATGGCTTCCTCAGAAAGTGCTTTCAGTCAAACAAGTGTTAGCTGACAGACAACATTCAGCCTATGATAGTTTTGACACCTTGCAAATCTCACTGTTCATGCTCTGTGAATATTTTATTCATGGAAAGTAAGGAGCATTATTAGCAATAGATATGAAATCCCAAATCTGTCAGTCTCTAACTGAGGCTGAATGAAGGCTGTGTTATAATTTATTTTTATGCTGTACGAGTGCAACATATTACATCCCACCTCTATGAGGATTGTACTGTTGCACTAAATTCCCTTGATTATCTTTTCTTCACAGATCTGGGTTAAGTGGCTGATTCATTCCCTAAAATGGACAGTCAATGGACTAATAGCTGAGCCTGTGATGAGCTTGTTACCCCACTCCTTGGCTCAGACTGAATCAATCTATTCACAATCTTGGAGCCACAATTGATTCCAAGATTAGCTTCAAATTTCCTTTCCACGGCATCATTAAGACAGCCTATTTCCACCCCCGTGACATCGCCCAGTTATGCCCATCTGAGCTCTGCAGCTGCTAAACCTCTCACCAATGTTTTTGTTACCTTGAGGCTCAAATATTCCAAGCGAGCATTGACCAGTGTTCCACATTCTACATTCTGTAAAACTGAAGTCATCCAATGTTCTGATACACGGCAAATCCCATTCCCCTATCACCTCCTGTGTGCAATGACTGGCATTGACTCCCAGTCAAACAAAGTGTTGAGTTTTAATTTCCCTTCATTTTTACATTTCTCAGGGCAGCACCATGGCTCAGTGGTTAGCACTGCTGCCTCACTGCCAGAGACCCAGGTTTGATTCCAGTCTCAGGCGATTGTCTGTGTGGAGCTCTCCCCATGTCTGCGTGGGTTTCCTCCAGGTGTTCTGGTTTCCTCCCACAGTCCAAAGATGTGTAGGTTAGTTGGATTAGCCATGGGAAATGTAGCATTACAGGGATAGGATGGGGAGGTGGTGGTGGAGTAGGTCTGGAGAGGATGCTCTTCAGAGGGTCAGTGTGGATACGATGGGCTGAATGGCCTACCTCAACACTGTAGGGATTCTATGATTCTAACTCTCCAAGGCCTCAGCCTCCATATCTCCATTACCTCCTCGAACCTCACAACTCTCCAGGACATCTGTGCTCCAGAAAATCTGACCTCTCTCACACTCACAAAATTGTGCTTTGTGGTACCGTACTATGTCAATGTCACACATGCACCATGTGCCAGCATCTTACACAGCAAATACACTACAACCAAATAGCCACATCTCAAAAGGAGTAGTCTTCAGGCAAGACCAGGGAGACTGTTGTTGCTTGGGGTGACTGCCATAGTCAGTCAAGGCACTATCCAATTTCAGCCCAAGTGCTTAGACACAGTCAGTTCAGGACTTGCAGCAGTCAGGGGTGGCATATAATTACAATCCAGGGATTGTGTCACAGTTACTCCTGCAGGGCCAGTGCAACCATTCTGTTGATTAATAGTACATCAGTCAAGGAACTGCACAGATATCAGTCAGGGGTCTGGTTACCCATCAGTTAGGGCTGTCCGTCCAAGTCAGTTGAGAGTTGGGCCCCAGTCCAGTTGGGTGTGTTCACTGAAAGTTAGGAGGGTAATCATGGGCCACCTACTGTGTGGGATAAATTGGGGAAGTCAATTTTGTGTATTGGAGCAGGGGAGAACTCAGCATTTCAGGGTAGGAGCTGATGGAGCTTTGGAGGACATATCATACTGCTGGAGGGAAATCACCACAACTGACTTCAACAGGCAGACAGTGCATTGTGATGGTTGGCATAATCAAGCTGAAGGCCTGGGATCCTTCAAGGGCCAATTGCATTAATCAGGCATTTACACCATGCAGTTTAAAGACATTGTAATCACAGAATTCTGTATGTTAACTGCTTGCAGTGCCCAACTATGTCAACTAAAAACTCCTGGCCACAAGCAATCTTAATATGTCATTGGTCATTGCAAACTGATCATTATTATCACCACTTCTGTGAAGCTTAACTAATCACAGGTGACCATTAACATGTCACCTTATGACCACAGTTCACAAAGATAATGAAATATCTCTTAAGCTCATATGGAGCTGAAAGTATTTTACATCATGTTCTATTATGCAATTCTGTCTTTTTTGGCTAATCGGGTTGGAGGAAAGGTTTCAGTGATCCTACTGCATTTACAATTGCTATCGTATCTGCGTGATGTGGCCTGTGTTACATACATCAGAATAAGGTCCACTATGTCAAAGGTCCATATAGAGACATTAAACTGAATGTTCACATTATTGCTCTGTTTCTTATATTCCCCACTTGTTAATTGGAACTGTGGCCAGTGGATTCAGCCACAGAGGAGTTATCGTCACTGTGGCTGGTACATGAAGATGCAGAGAACTTGAGGATGAGCAAATACACCTATGAGCCCTGGGCCAGCAGCTGTCGAACAACATCAACATGAAGATGTCAGAGTAGAAAGTGCCCTTGGGATTTGGAGGAGCTAAAAGAGACCCAGAGGTTCACATCCTCAATGTTATTTCCTCCAAATGAGTGAGGATTGTTGCTGCAGACTGATGACATCCCAGGACACTATCAGAGAACTGTGTTATCTGTTGGAACGGGTTCTGATCAACTCCATCTCAACTCCACAGTCACTCAGAAGGTCTACTCACGCCTATTGTGACTTTGACTTACTGCTCCAGAAGTCTGTACCACTCACAGACATCTAAGGTCCATGCAGTAGAGGGACCCACACGGCCATCCTATCCCAGAGGCCATCAACACTAAACTTCTTTATAAACTTCTTTATAACTGGCTGCTTCCAGTCATCCCACTGTGTGGGATCTCTCAATCCTCCACCCACAAGTGTATCAAGACTGTCACTGATGCAATTTGTGCCAGGCCACTCCAATTCATCTCATTTTCCCATGACGAGGGCAGCCCAGGAGTAGGTTTTGACAACATAGCAGGCTTTGCCTAGTCACAGGGAGCTATTGACTATACACAGGTTGTATTGAGACTATCATAATGTGGCTAACTTCATCAAAAGAAAAGGCTTCCATTTTATCAATATACAAGTCACCAGTGATCATTAGTCCCACATGTTTGAGATTAAACCAGTTACTCTAGTTGTTACCATGATGCCTCTTTCCTTTAGAACACTCATGTTCCTGCTTCATTTCAAAGGCCAGATACTCACAAGGATGGTTACTGCGAGATGAAGGCTACCCTCTGCAACCCATGCTGATGACCCCATTACACAATGCACCAGGGCTGAATGTAGATATTACGCAGCCCATTCTTCCAATAGGGCCATTATGGAGCAGATGATGTGCCTCCTCAAGATTAGGTTTCGATGTTTGGATCAGTTTAAGAGCTTTGCTTGTGAGTCCAGACAGAGTGCTGCATAATTCTTGCATTCTGTGCTATTGTGCTGGCAAAAATGGGATTTGATGGATGCCGAAGAGCTAGGAGGGCTACAACAGTCTTCTGAGGAGGAAGATAAGATGATTAAGGGAGAGACGCATCACCTTCATGATGATAAAGTAGCAAAGTGTCAGATAGAACAAGGCAAACAGGACTTAATTAAAACCCACTTCCAAAAGATTGAAGCTGAGTGAAGTCGTCTGTAAACGCAAGCAACCACTGTTTTTTTCCCCAAAAAGAAAGGCAGTTTTTTTTTGTTTGTTCTTTCTTAAATTCTGTAAGTAACAGGAAAAGCAAACATTAGTAACTGTTTGAAAACTTTATAAGGTGTGATGTTCATACAGCAATGGCAAGATGTTATCATTGCTGTGCACCAAGGAGAGGGGAGTACTCCTTCATGGCTTGGCAGGAAGGGCAGATAGCCTGTGTATTTCCATTCTTGTAGCTGCAGATAAGAAAGTCAGCAGACAGGTGATGATACAAAGCTGACCTTCTATTTCCAAAGAAGTGTTGCCTGTGCTGCTCATAGACCCTCAGACGCTTCTTCCTTTCTCTCCTGTATGTGATTGGTAGCATTTGACCTGGTGCATGGCTGGACATGAAATATGGTGCCTGAAGTGAGAAACCCAGAGCATCCTGGCAGAGATGAGCACTTCTGCCGCTGGTGAGCACAAGACAGCAGGAGAATGGTGCCGTAGGGGGGCTACTAAATGACAAGAGCAGTGGAGAATTATGTGAGACAACTCGCTAGAGCTCATGGAAGGTCACCCCCTCCATAAAACTCCTCAAAATTGACTCTTTGCCAATTTTGGCCAAATTCAGCCATATGTCTCAGATTTGACTCTACTGGGGAAGAATCTTCCTTTTGTGGTTTTCTCAGTGGCTACAGCTGGTACTTCAGTGGGTCCAGATGCATTTGGCTCACTCTGCTCAGTGGTTTCTTCCAACTCTTGCTTTCAGCCACTAGAACACAATCTGCTATTCCACAAACTGCCTACCAGCGTCAGTTGTAGCTCTATGAGTAACACTCTTACCTCTGAGTCAGGAAGTTGTGGGACAAAGGCTAAGCTGATAATCTTGTGCAACTCTGAGAAAATGCTAACTGACTCAGGGGACATATTAAAATGAGACAACGGAACAGCATCTGAAGGATGCTGAGAATGTGTGAGTGGTTTAGAGAAGCAGCCAGTATCATAAGTTTCTTAATCTCTCCCTTCTGCTTAAGAACCATGCAATGACACTAAAGAGGAAGAGTATCATAAGTTTCTTAATCTCTCCCTTCTGCTTAAGAACCATGCAATGACACTGAAGAGGAAGAGCTGCTCCTCTGCTACATCCTAGCCTTATACAGATCCACTATCAGAACTCATTACAAAAGACAGTAGTCAAGCAGGAGTCATAGTGAGGAGCTCTGATATCTGCTTTCTCAACTTCTCTGATGTATTTGGATCTAAAATGATTAACACTTAGAGTCATAGAGATATATAGCACAGAAACAGACCCTTAGGTCCAACTCGTCCATGCTGACCAGATATTCCAATTTAACTTAGTCCCATTTGCCAGCATTTAGCCTGTATCCCTCTAAACTCTTCCTATTCAGATATCCATCCAATTGCCTTTTAAATAGTGTAATTGAACCAGCTTCCACCACTTCCGCTGGCAGCTTATTCCACGCGCGCACCACCCTCTGCATCAAAGAGTTGCGCCTTAGGTCCCTTTTAAATCTGTCCCTTCTCACCTTAAACCTATGCCGTCTAATTTTCAACTCCCCTACCCTGAGGAACAGACCTTGACTATTCATCCTATCCACGCATTTTGTGATTTTATAAACCTCTGTAAGGTCACCCCACAGCCTCCGATGCAGCCTCCGATGCTCCAGGGAAAATAGCCCCAGCCTATAAAGTCTCTCCCTGTAGCTCAAACACTCCAACCCTGGCAACATGCTTGTAAATTGTTTCTGCACCCTTTCAAGTTTCACAACGTCTTTCCTTTGGCAGGGAGACTAGAATTGAACACCGTATTCCAACGTTGGCCTAGCCACTTGATTGAAAGTAATAAACATCACCCACTGTAAGAATGTCACAGGGACTTAGAACAAAAGGAAGAAGCTTGTAGAAGACAGACCATAGGCTAATGTAGTCCTAATGGTCTCTATAGCAACATTCTTCTATTTAGACCGAAAGATGGCTATCATCATCCATGCTATACCACTTCATGTTTGAAGGAACCCACACACAACATGGTGACACAGCTGTGTGGTGGCAACAATGGGCCTCTGCAACAGTTTAGTGAGCAGTGGTAACCAGCACTATTTCTAACTGGAGTCAACTAAGAGAAATTAAACCAGGACAAGATCATTTACTGGGTGACCTCGGAACTCCTCAAGAGAAACTGATACTACATGAATGCTGATGACAACAAACTTCACGGCAACAGTCAGCACAGGAGAACAACACAGAGTACATGTCAGACCTGGTTGAAGACACACAGGAACAGGAAATCTGCTGCACCAAGGCAGAGGCACAAGGAGGTAGTGTCCTGTGGGAATCGTCCTGTGTCCAAGATAAGACAGTGAGCCGACCAGATGTTGACAATTGATTGAATTAAAACTAAAACTCCTTTGTGGAAAAGGGAAAACTTTAAACACACAGTAATTCAGCCTGAAAGGGCAGTCATTTATTAAAACATAGAACAGTGGCAGAATCAGGCGTTGTTGCCTTAGTATGGTGATACCATGAGACATGCCTGGAAAAACAAAACAAAGATGGTCACCACTGAAAACTCACTTTGGGAACAGAAAGTCAGGAATTTAAATAATCAAGCTGTTTAAAGCAGATAAGCACTGGGTGAATTAAAAATGGATTTGATTCTGATATGGCACAAAAATTATTCTAGGGAAATAAGAATAATACACAAGAAATCACAGCAAACATAGAAAAATCTCCTATTATATCTGGGAAGTATGAGTAAATCATCATTACAACCTTAAAGGGCAGTAAAATCTCCAGGACAGCTATTACAAGGAAAGTATAGGAAGGTGGACGTAATGAGTTGGATCAGCCATGATCTTATTGAATGGCCAAGCAGGCTTGAGGGGCTGAACAGCCTGCTCCTGTTCCTATTTCTTGTAGACTTATGGACTTAGCTGTAAACTAAAGAGTGTGCCTTCTAGGGTAATTTCTCCTGTACTTTGGTGTCAATGGCAAAGAGCATCAATATGAATGCAACTTCTACTTAGTCTGATTCCCTTTGTGAACACTCCAAACAATTGCATATCCCCAAAGCACTAGTGGCTCAGTGAGTTTCCACATGCAAGAACATGTTACTGGGTGGTTACTCTGCCAACAAAACCTCTGGTGTGGCTTCCTGGATTAGTTAGATCATGTTTTCAGATGCATTCCTGAGGTCCTTGAAAGCTTCATTTGTACATATCTCCTTGACCCATTTCCTTAGCATATCTCCAAATGAGAAACCTAATTAGATTATGAAATGTACTCTGGCCCTGCTGAGTCTACCTCTCTGTGGTCAGGGTTGCCCCTAGGTAGATGCTGTAATAGATGTGTTCCTCCATATCTTCGAGCAGGCCAAATATCATTCACACCCCTTGGACAGTATTGTTCAGTCAGTTTTTGTTGAAATCGGATGTGTGAACCATAATTTTCACACCATGTCTCGTCACGTCTGGGTGTGTGTCTGTGTATTAGTTAAAATGTTTTGGGTAAAACGTCTTACTTTGTTCCTGTAAGTACGTCTTCAGTCTTTTTCTTTCTGTGTAGTTCCATCTTTGTACCACACAGTTAAAAGCTCTGACCACGAGCAAACTTCAACCTGGTTATATTTTAACATAAATGCAAGTATAAGGCATATCTTGCCAATGCTGCAGACAAGATACTTCACAAGGTACCAACAGTGCCCAGCTTTTAAAACCAGGTACTTTTATTGTAAGGCAATAGATCACTTTCAGAAAACATGCCAAAACAGAACAGAGCCACAGAAAAGCAGAAGACTGAAGGACTACTCACATACATGAGGTAGAACAGTCTCCAATAGTAGATAAATTGAAAGTTTTCCCAGGGGACATCAGCGACCCAGCCCAAACACCTTGCATGCTTACATTTTTGTAAATGGGTACCTCATGAATTTCAAGTTAAACACAGGAGTAAATGTCAAACTGTTAACAGATGTCAAGCTTTGGTGGATCAAACACTGTCACAGCCAGCAGAGGTTCAGCTCAATGATTTAGGGAGCATCACAAGTGATGTTTAAGGTGCGCTGCAGCATACCTCCAACATAGCGACACCAAATACTGAAAAAATACTTTTTTTATGCACTTGAAATAACAGCACAAAGGTCAGCATCCTGTCACCAAGTCACCCTTTATTTACATGTCGCTTGTACATGGGATTTGACAGTCAGATCAGAGCTAGTGTTTAGAATCAGGAGACTCTCTAAACCTCCTGTTTATGTCTGTCAGCTCCCTAATTGGATGTGAACATAGGAGATGTGGTTAGTAAGTTTGCATATGACACTAAAATTGGAGGTGTATTGGACAGCAAAGAAGGTTACCTCAGAGTACAACGGGATCTTGATCAGATGGGCCAATGGTCCAAGGAATGGCAGATGGAGTCTAATTTAGATAAATGTAAGGTGCTGCATCCTGGAAAGGCAAATCAGGGCAGGGCTTGTACAATTAACGGTAAGGTCCTCAAGAGTGTTGCTCAACAAATAGGCCTTGGAGTGCAGGTTCATTGTTCCTTGAAAATAGTGAAAAAGACATTTGGTATGATTGCCTTTATTGGACAGTGCATTGAGTATAGGTGTTGGGAGGTTATGTTGTGGCTGGACAAGACATTGGTTCAGCCACTTTTGGAGGATTGCATGCAATTCTGATCTCCTTCCTAAATGAAGGATGGTGTGAAACTAGAAAGGGTTCAGAAAAGATTTACAATGATGTTGCCAGGGTTGAAGGGTTTGAACTATAGGGAGTGACTGAATAGGCTGGAGCTATTTTCCCTGGAGAGTCAGAGGCTGAGGGGTGACTTTCTCGAGGTTTATAAAATTGTGAAGGGTGTGGATAAGGTAAATAGGCAAGGTCTTTTCCCCAGGGTAGCAAAGTCCAAAACTAGGGGGCATAGGCTTAAGGTGAGAGGGGAAAGATATAAAAGGAAACTAAAGGGCAATTTTTTCATGCAGAAGGTGGTGCATGTATGGAATGAGTTGCCAGGGTAAGTGGTGGAGTCTGGTACAATGACAACATTTAAAAGGCACCTGGGTGGGTATATGAATAGGAAGGATTTAGAGGGATAACAAAGCGTGGGGCTGGATGAACACAGCAGGCCAAGCAGCATCACAGGAGCAGGAAAACTTGACGTTTCGGGCCTAGACCCTTCATCAGAAATGGGGGAGGGGAAGAGGGTTCTGAAATAAATAGGGAGAGAGGGGGAGGCGGATAGAGGATGGATAGAGGAGAGGATAGGTGGAGAGGAGGCAGACAAGTCGAAGAGGCGGGGATGGAGCCAGTAAAGGTGAGTGTAGGTTTTTCCCTGCAACCGCAGGAAGTGCTACACCTGCCCCCACACCTCCTCCCTCATCCCAATCCCAGGCCCCAAGAAGACTTTCCACATCAGGCAGATGTTCACCTGCACATCTGCCAATGTGGTATACTGCATCCGCTGTACCCGTTGTGGCTTCCTCTACATCGGGGAAACCAAGCGGAGGCTTGGGGACAGCTTTGCAGAACACCTGCGCTCAGTTCGCAACAAACAACTGCACCTCCCAGTTGCAAACCATTTCAACTCCCCCTCCCATTCCTC
>JAHRHZ010000052.1:25937803-25950925 GCA_024137785.1 Ginglymostoma cirratum | reverse complement strand
ACTAACATCATCCAGCCCCCTTGACCTGTCCGTCCTCCCTGGACTGACCTATCTCCTCCCTACCCCCCCTACCTACACTCACCTTTACTGGCTCCATCCCCGCCTCTTCGACTTGTCTGCCTCCTCTCCACCTATCCTCTCCTCTATCCATCCTCTATCCGCCTCCCCCTCTCTCCCTATTTATTTCAGAACCCTCTTCCCCTCCCTCATTTCTGATGAAGGGTCTAGGCCCGAAACGTCAAGTTTTCCTGCTCCTGTGATGCTGCTTGGCCTGCTGTGTTCATCCAGCCCCACGCCTTGTTATCTTGGATTCTCCAGCATCTGCAGTACCTTTTATCTCTGATAGGATTTAGAGGGATATGGGCCAAATGCTGGCAAATGGGACTAGATTTATATAGCATATCTAGTCGGTATGGACGAGTTGGACTGGAGGGTCTGTTTCTATGCTGTACATCTGGGACTCTAAATCACCCATGGCAACAGAAATGCTTACAAGTTAATTATTAAATAGATACTCAGAAATTCCACATGCTATTTGTTCAAAATTCAAAAATCCAAAGTTAAAAATTAATGATATTAATACACACACACACACACACACGCACGCACGCACACACGCGCACACGCGCACACACGCACACACACACAGTCTGTTTCTGTGCTATATATATCTATGATACTATGACTTCAACAAAAAATTTCAAGATGAAGTACAAGCAAAAAGGCAGTAACTGAACTTCTCATACTACCTGTGAGGATGTATGATGTTACACAGGTTGTGCAAGCACCTACGTATAGAATTGAGTCAGATTGCCACACACCACAGTCAATAACTTTATACTCCAAATTCAGGTATCCCTTAAAGGCTGAGGTGATTCCAAGGCCATCCAAATCCTGCACATTGCAAAAACAGATCCCATCAACAATAAAAGCTATATCATATTAAGCAACCATGAATCTCCAAGTAACACAATTGAGGAAATGAACAAGTTAGTTTAACTAGTAATTCAACCATTGACAGAGAAGGAGAAAGTCCAACATATATAAGAAATTGAAGTATTAAGTCTATCTGCTTCAGCACAAGGACTATAGGTGGAATGAGATCCGAAATCCACTGACACAAAGGGAAGAGGTTTCATTCAACTCAATAGAAGATGCCACTAAGAAGAGGGAAACATTATGCAAAGAAAATAATTGCCTGCTATAGTAGGGACCACCGTGACAGTTGTGAAAAATAGACAAAAACACCAAAGGAAATACAACAACATAGAAACCTTCCAGATAAAGACAGAACTACAGACTTCAGACTAACAAGAAGATAGTCTGAGTCAACTAGCATCTGCCCAACAAATTACCTTTCTTCTGGGTCCATAGAGAACACATTTAGGGAGGACAATGAAACTTCCAAGTTGTTTGAATTTGTAAATTTAAAGACTTGAGGGAAGGTGGGGTAGTTGTAAATGTAAATATATAAACAAATGTACAACTATAATAGCATGAGGAACAAATGTCTTGATGGACAAGATGCAGGGGGAGATGTTATACATGTATCTGAAAGGGTTAATATTTAATTGAGACAAGTACTACGCACAGTGGTGACTCGAACAGCATAAAGAAGGAGCTTATAGGTGACAGACCTGAGGCTAATTTGCTCCTAATGTCTCTGTAGCAGAAATATGTCAATAGTTGCAGTATTGAATAAACTTCATATTGTTCACTCAGCAATATTCTTTTGATAAGATCAGAATTATGATTTTTCTTATTTACGCTAGCACACTTCAGGCGTAAAGGAATCTGCAACATTCTCAATTGCCTCTGCCTTGCAAGATTATTTGTTCAGCTCTGGATGAGCACAAGTTTTCTCCAATGAAACATTGGGAAGCTCAAAGCCATTCTGTGTTCAGACCCCGCCATTAACTCCTTTCACTAGTTACTAATACCATCCAACTGGCTGGTTAAATTTAATGCAGAGAACTGTGATGTGATTCAGCTTGGCAAGAACAATGCAGAGAGGAAGTATAGTATACAGGTTACAATTCTGAAGAGGTTGGAAAGTATGGAGACCAGCGCATATATTTGCACAAATCATTGAAGATGGCAGGACAGATTGAGACAGCAGTTAACAAAAGCACAAGCAATACTGGGGATTATTAATAGAGGCTACAGCACAAAATCAAGGCAGTGGTACATTTATAGAAATGTTGGCTCAGACTCAACTGGAATCCAATTGTCGGCACGACACTTTAGGGAGCATGTGAAAACAAAGAGAAAGCATAGGAAAGATTCACCAGATTGATTTCAAAGATGAGGAACTTCCATTAGGGAGGATAGATTGGAGAAGTTGGAATGATTTTCTTGGAGAAGAGATTGAGAGGTGATTCAATAGAGATATTCAAAATCATGAAGGCTGCACATAGAAGGGATCAGAGAAGCTGTTCCCATCGCCAGAGGGTTCAAGAACCAGAAGGTACAGATTTAAGGCAATTGGTAAAAGAAGCAACAACAACACAAAATGCAATGAGTGGTTAGGACCTGGAATGCACTGCCTGAGAGTATGGTGGAGGTAGACTCAATCATGGCTTTCAAAAGAGAATTGGCTCATTATCTGGAGATGCCGGTGTTGAACTAGGGTGGACAAGGTCAAAAATCACACGACACCAGGTTATAGTCTAACAGGTTTATTTGAAAACACAAGCTTGCATTTTCAAATAAACCTGTTGTACTATAACCTGGTTTTATGTGATTTTCGACCTTGGCTCATTATCCCACGAGAAGGACAACTGCTGCAATTCTGATTCCGTAACTCCCATCTACACAGGAATAATAACTGTCTGGTTATCTGACAATCCTCGCTAATACATACACTGTGTAAATAAACAATTATCAGTACGTCTTAAGCATGAGAGACCTTTACTCTAAGTTAGGAATAAAGTTACGAATGTGAAGGACTCAGAGCAATAGTAGCCTACCGAGAAAGTTCAGCCTCTCAGAGAACAAGTGAAGACATCCAACTTTCTAGAGAACCAAGAGAGTACAGAGTTCATGAAAGCACAACCAGCTGGCAATTGTCCTGTGAGCACAATCCATAGACTTAGTTGCAACAGTCCAAGGCTTGGTTAGCGCAGAGTTTTCACAAATAAATAGTATTTACAAAGAATATAGAGTACATTTAGACACCGAAGGCCCAAAGTTGGAGGTATGTTGACGGTTCTGCAGTTTACAGACACTTAGTCATTTTGTAGTCTGATGCTTCTTGACTGGTATGTTGAAGAAAGCTACTCAGTGTGTGTATATTGGGTTTTTCATGTCCCTTGGAATGCTGAGACACAGAATCAGGTCAATTTCCAAAAATTCTCCATCACAAATAACTTTTGCTTTTAAATGTTGGCTTCTTTTAAGTTGAATGCATTCTTGCTAAATGAAAGCAAACAGGACTTGACCCCCAAGTCTCTGATGTCTAACTCCTTAGATCATCTGTCACACTTGAGCACTTCTCCTGTTTCTTGCTGAGCCATAAGCTGATGCCTTAACTTTAACTCTCATATTTTAAAGTCAATGCATTCTTGCTGAAGAACTGTTTACATGTTCCTTTATTTTCTGTCAGAGTTGTGTCTACTAACACTCCACTGAAGTGCCTTAGAACAGTTTATGATATTAATCGTACTCCGTAAGTACAAGTTAATGCTTGTTGTTGAAAATTATTTCAACCAGCTTGAGCTCAGCAAGCTCCATGAACAGCAAGGAGATAAATGACCAGAGAATCTGCATTTTAATGACTTGGTGGTTAGTTGAAGGCTAAATATTGTCCCATGTCAGGAGGAAAGTCACTCTCCCTCTTCCTCAAAATAGCATAATTAAATATTTCATGCCCATCTGACATGTTAGACTGTACCTCAGTTTAATGTCTTATTTGAAAAGCGATCCTCTGATGATGAGCACTGCCTCAGTACCAAACTTGAGCATGAGTTCAGGTTAGGTTATGAGATCTTGAAATTGTTGCTAACTGCCTTATATCAGAGCAGACCAGAGCTAAACGAGAAGTTGCTTGCCCTACTGATGAATTTAGTCTGTGGAGCATATACCTCTATATCTTTGACTTCAGCCAGGCTCAGCAATTGAAATTAAATATTTCAAGGAGTAGTAAGAAAAATTTATTATTATATATATTAAGAAAGACACAAGTCTGTTTAGAATTCCAAGCACCAGGAGGTCAATGGTGTGAAAGTCATTGCCGTTTGAAAATTCTCTAGCTTCAAGCCTCTCGGTTGTGAAGTATAGACTCTGGTATAGTGATTACATTCACACACCAGCTAAAATACGCTGGAGTTAACTTGGCACTTAGAGCAAGGGTAATGCTCCAAGGTTGGTCTGAAGTCTCCAAGGACCGAAGATTAATCTCCAGGAAACTGGTGCAAGCAACACCCAGGAGGAGAATTATGGGGGACATAAAAATAAATTGTCAGGGCTTTTTATTTTGTTTCCAATTTCTCTCAATATTTTAGTATATTAGTTACAGAAATGTCAGTGATGAGGTGGGCAAGTCCACTTTCACTACACTGCTATTAGCAGGGAGTTATGGGATTTTGACTCAGAGACATTGAAGGAACAGTGATATACTTCCAAGTCAGGCAGGTGTGAGATTTGGAGGAGTACTTCAAGGTGACATGCTGCCATGCATTCGCTACCCTTGCCCTTATAGATGGTAAGAGCCATAGATTCGGAAAGAAAAAGAGCAAAGAACTATGGATTTTGGAAATCAGAAAGTGAACAGAAATTGCTGGGAGGACTCAGCAGGTCTCGCAGCATCCGTGAAGAGAAATCAGAGTTAACATCTTTAGTCCAGCTGAATTACACTCAGACATAATCTGTAACCTCACGGCCTGCATATCTTTCACTCCTTGACATTAGAGTCCGGGTTAAAATCAGATCAGCAATGATCTTATTGAATGGCACAGCAGACATGAAGAACTGAGTGGCCTACATTTTTATTCTTGTTCGGATGCTCGTTGCAACCTTCAGATGTCAGATCAGCATCTAATCGGCAAATGAAAGGCTTGGCATGACGACAACGGACATGTCAGGAAACAGGAGAGTTAGGCCAGCTACCAGAAGTCGAACTTTGTGTCATGAGGCTTCTAAGGCTAAATCCAGTGTTAGAATCATAGAATCACAGAATAGCGCAGCACTGAAGTCTATTCGGCCCATTGTGCTGGTGTCAGTTCTGTGGAAGAGATATTCAAGTTTCCCCCCTGTCCTTTCCATCAAAGCCATACAAAATCTTTTCCCTTCCGAGTATGTATCCAATTCTTCATTGCCATCCCCACTTAGAATGCTGTGAAACTACACCATATTAAGCAAGTCAAACCCTGCAATGTGATCCATTATATCTGCCCGGTCACCAGCAGCACAGCCTCAGCGCTAACAAAACTCTCTGCTAACACTCAAAATAACTTTACAAAATAAGGTTTTTTGAAAAGCTCATAGTTGCAGTTGCATTGTAGCAGATGTGATTCAGATGTCGAATCCAAAAGGATTCGATTTGGTTTGAATTATTGTAGGCACATGTACTTAAGTACAGTTAAAAGGTTTGTTTTGCAAGCAGTACAGGCAGATCATAGTAACAAGGACATGCAGATTATAGGGTGCTTAGACAGAGCAAGGCTTGCAAGGTTATGTTTGAATTTAGGTTTAAAAGTGCAAAATGGTAATAAGAAATGTGAGAATAAAATTGATTGATTGATTGATTTATTGTCATGTGTACCAAAATACAATGAAAAGTTTTGTTGACAAGCAGTACAGGCAGATCATAGTAAGCAAGGATGTACAGATCAAAAAGATTTAGACAGAAGCATACAGGTTACATTGCACAGGGTGTGTTCTAGGCGAGATCAACGTTAGCAAGATCGGCAATATTTAGGCTAGAAAATCCATTCGTCAATCTAATAACGGCCAGAAAGAAGCTGTTCCTGCATGTGTAGGTGTTCAGGCTTCTGTATCTTCTGACTGACGGACGAGGTTGTAGATTACCTGGTCTGGCCTACACGTGACTCCAGACCCACAGCAAAGTGGTTGACTCTTATCTGCCCTCAGGGCAATTGAGGATGGGCAATAAATGCTGCCGAGCCAGCGACGCCCTCATCCTGTGAATGAATAAAGAAAGAAAAAGATCATTATCGGGGTGCGATGGGTCTTTGATGATGTTGGCTGCCTTTCTGCAGCAGCGGGCTGTGTAAACAGAGTCCATGGATGGAATGTTGGCTTCCGTGATGGTCATGCTAAATTTCCTGATCCACCTGAGGAAGAAGAGGCGTTGTGATGCCTTCTTGACTGTTGCATCTATGTGGGAAGTCCAGGACACATTTTCGGTTATCATCACTCCGAGGAACTTGATGCTCTCCACCCCCTCAGCCTCGGTTCCGTTGATGTGGATGGGGGCGTGTTCTCCTCCTTTCTATCTGAAGTCAATGATCAGTTCTTTAGTTTTGCCAACATTGAGAAACAAATTGTTTTCATCGCACCACGTTACCAAGCCCTCTGTCTCCCTTCTGTATTTTGCCTCGTTGTTGTTAGGTATCAATTCCACTACAGTGGTGTCATCAGCGAACTTGTAAATGGTGTTTGTTTGGAATTTGGCAACACAGTCAGAGGTGTACAGGGAGTACAGTAGGGGGCTGAGGACACATCCTTGGGGGGGTCCAGTGTTGAGTGTTATTGTGGAGAAGGTGCAGTTACCTATCCTCACTGATTGCAGCCTATGGGTCAGAAAGATGAGGATCCAGTTGCAGAGGGCGGGGCCGAGACCAAGGTCACACAGTTTCGTGATCAGTCTGGAGGGGATAATGGTGTTGAAGGCAGAGCTGTAGTCAATGAGAGGAGTCCGATGTACGTGTCTTTGTTGTCCAAATGTTCCAGGGATGAGTGCAGGGTTAGGGATATGGCATCTGCTGTGGACCCATTATGTCGGTAGGCAAATTGTAGGGGATCGGGGCAGTCTTGGAGACTGGAGTTGATGTGGGCCAAGACCAGCCTCTCAAACCACCTCATGATTATTGAGGTCAGAGCCACTGGGCAGTAATCATTAAGGCACTTTGCAAGTGCTTTCTTAGGTATGGGAGTGGTGGTGGTCTTCTTGAAGCAGGTGGGGACTTCAGCTTGTAGGAGGGAGAGGTTGAAGATGTCAGTGAATACCTCCACCAGTTGGTCCGCACAGGATCTGCCATAGAGAGCTTGCAAAGAGTCACCCTGTGTCTGCACCATCTTGAATCAGATCTGGAAACCTTACATTAACTGTAAAGGTATATTTCTTTCATTCATTCCCAAGAAATGGCATCACCAGTAAGGCTGGTGATTCCCTGGTTGTCATGTCTACTCCTGCCTGGTACAAACAACATCTGTGAGGATGCCCCAGGTGGCAGTAGACAGTCAGTCAATCATCAGTGTGGGACTGGAATCAAGTACAGGCAATGAATAGGCAAGGCTAAATGGTTTCCTTCTCTATACAAGGACGTAGATTTATGATACCAGTGCTCAGGTGATAATGAATAGACGTGCTTACAAGGCATGGTAAGAGAGGAATTCTGGAAGCCTACACGTCAGCATCCTCCCAGAATCCTCTAGAGATCTCTGTCCCCAGCTTTCCATCTTATAGATCCCCAGCCCTGTGCAGATCACTTATGCCTTCTTCCCAAAATCCAAAACCAGGACTATTTTTTCTCCCTTATCCAGCCTCTTTCCTCTATACAATTCTTCTGAAGCCATACTCATTTCAACAATTTCCAGTTTCTCGGCTGAAGCCACCTCCTCATTGCAGTGGTTGGCCTCTCCTGCAACACCTCCATCCTCCATCAGGGTAGTCTGAGGGCTTTCTGTTTCTTCCTTAAACAAAGGCCTAAACAGTCCCTTCCTCTGCCTGCTTGAGCCTGTTCTCTTATTGAACCATTACTACTTTAAATTGTCTCACTCCCTCCAAACAAAAGGTGGAGTCATGAGTCTCTCATTGGCCATAGCTATTTCTGTTATCTCCAGCATGACACCACTGCAAAACATATCTTCCTCTACCCATTCTCTGTCAGTATTCTGAAGAGATCATTCCCTTAGTGACACCCTGGTCTACTCCTTTATCACCCCAACGCTTCATCCTCCTCTCATAGCATCGTTCTGTGCAAGGGGAGGCAATGGCCTAGTGGTATTATTGTTGGACTGTTAATCCAGAGACCCAGATAATGTTCTGTGGATCTGGGTTCAAATCCCATCACAGCAGATGGTGGGATTTGAATTCAATTAAATATCTGGAATTAAGAATCTAATGATGACCAAAGGCCCATCTGGTTCACTAATGTGTGAGGGAAGGAAACTGCCACCCTTACCTGGTCTGACCTATGTGTGACTCCAGACCCACAACAATGTGGTTGACCCTTAACTGCCCTCTGGGATGGGCAATGAATGCTGCCTGGTCAGTGATATTGTCATCCTGTGAATGAATGAAGAAAAATCACAGGAGCTCTACTCTGGTATCTCCTCCTCCCTCATTATATAAGACCTGAAGCATTCCTTCCAGGTGAAGTAGCCTTTACTTATACTTTTGTTAGTGTAGTGTACTATATTCAATGCTCACCATGTGGTCTCTTACCCACTGGGGACAGCATATGTAAATTAGGTGACCAGTTGCAGAATACCTCTGCTCAGTCTTCAAGTATGGCCCTGACCTTCCAGTTGCATGTCACCTTAATGTGCCATCTTGCTGTTACTCTCACAGGACTGTCCTAGTTCTGCTGCAATGTTTCATTGAAGCCCAACACAGGAACAGGCCTCACTTTCCATTTAGACACTTTACAGCCTTCTTCAATATAGAGCTCATTTCAACTTCAGACCATTGTCTGTTCTAAATTTCGGGTACCTGCCTATCTCCACACTCCCAGTGTCTGATTTTCTTGGTTTTGCTTTCAGCAGATCTCCCCTGGATTTTATGTTAATACCTGCTCTGAACCAATCTCTGCTCTATAACCATAAAGGTTGTTCTTGTAGAAGGGGCACCAAATATAGTGTGTCAAAGTTCACAGACAACACTGAGATGAGTGGTAGAGCAAAGGGTGCAGAGGACAATGAAAGTCCACAGAGAGATATAGTCAGGTTACTTGAGTGGGCAAGGGTCTGGTTGTTGGAGTACAAAGTTGGTAAGAGTGAGGTCATCTATTTTGGTGGAATAACAGAAATTAGACTATTAAATGGCAAAAAATTGCAGCATGCTGCTGTGCAGAAGGACCTGGTCGTCCTTGTGCATGAATCTTAAAAAGTTGGCTTGCAGATGCAGCAGGTAATTAATAAGGCAAATGGAATATTGTCCTTCATTGCTAGAGGGATTGAGTTTAAAAGCAGGAAGGTTATGCAGCAGCTGTATGGGGTGCTGGTGAGGCCACACCAGGAGTACTGCTTTTGATCTCCTTACTTGAGAAAGGATGTACTTGTACTGGAGAGGGTGCAGTGGAGGTTCACTAGGTTGATCCAGGAATTGAGAGGGTTGACTTATGAGCAGAGATTGAGTAGACTGGGACTATACTCATTGGAATTTCAAAGAATGAGGGGGAATCACGTGGAAACATATAAAATTATAATGGGAATAGATGAGATAGAAGCAGGGAGGTTGCTTCCACTGGTTGGTGAAACTAGAACTAGGAGGCATAGCTTCAAAATAAGGAGCAGCGGATTTAGAACTGAATTGAAGAGGAACTTCTTCACCCAAACAATTGTGAATTTGTGAAATTCCCTGTCCGGTGAAGCAGTTGAAACTACCTCATTGACTGTTTTTAAGGCAAAGATACATAGATTTTTGAACAGTAAAGGAACTAAGGGTTATGGTGAGCAGGCAGGCAAGTGGAGCTGAGTCCACAAAAAGATCAGCCATGATCTTATTGACTGGCAGAGCAGGCTTGAGAGGCCAGGTGGCCTACTCCTGCTCCTGTTTCTTATGTCCTTAAGGTCTTGTGTCCGTGATACCTCCAATATCCAATCTCCCTCATCTTCTAACCCTTACCATACCTTCCCTTATGTTCCTTTTGCTCCTCCCTACCTTTTTTCTACAGTACAGTGTCTACTCCTCTCATCAGTTAAGGTACTAACAGTTAAGGGACTCAAACTGTCAGCACTATTTCTCTGATATAACAAGGTGTAGAGCTGGATGAACACAGCAGGCCAAGCAGCATCATAGGAGCAGGAAAGCTTTCCTGCTCCTATGATGCTGTTTGGTCTGCTGTGTCCGTCCAGCACTATACTTTGTTATCTCAGATTCTCCAGCATCTGCAGTTCCTACTATCTCAGCACTATTTCTCTTTTCACATTTGCTGCTAAACCTGCTGAGCTTCTTATTTTTTCTTTACTTCAGATTTCCAGCATCTGCTAAACTTCTCATTTGTTATACTAATGCACATGAAATGACTGTGCATACATCTTATTGGTTCTGAAAATCCCATATTCTGTATTCTCTGCAAATTCTCTATGCTTTTCTGTCACAGGACATTCTATTCTAACTCTTGTGCTCCAGATCAGTCATGCCATTTACCTCACACAGCTTTTGGTGAATATGATTTCTTCACATACTATTTCAGTCAGACTTTTGAAGCACTTCTTTTAAAAAAAAAAGTCACTTCTCCCCAGGTCTCTGACATCCCACTTTGCCCCTTTTTAAAAAGGTTTTGCAGTTTTTGGTGGGTGAAAGCATTTGAAAGCTTCAAGCTGCCACTGTGTCCCCACAACAGCAAAGATGTTTAAAGAAAAGTCATACATGAGACTCAAAAACAATAAGAGAGATAGCGAAATTCCACTGTAGCCTGAATGACTGGTGCACTCCCATTAAATAGAGCAGAACCCCTCTCTTCTATTCATTCATGGGACATGAATGTTGTTGGCAAAGCCACAATATATTACCCGTCATTTGTTAATATGAGAAGGTGATGAGCTGCCTCCTTGAACCACTGCCATCCTATATCTTTTGTAGAAATTTGATACAACTGAGTGTCATGCTAGCCATTTCAGAGGGCAGTTAAAAATCAAATGTGTTTGCACGGAACGCAAGTCACATGTTGGCCAGACTGAACAAGAAAGACAAATTTTCCTCGCTAGAGGACATCAGTGATTTTCTTCGTATGACAATCCAAGAGCTTCAGGGTCACTTTTACTGAGACCAAATTGATGTTTCAAATTTAAAAAAAGCTGAAATCAGATTCTCAAATGGGGTCTGGTGGTCCCCAGACCTAGATTTATTACTTTGACAATGTAATTGTTTTACTACAATGACCATATCAGCCAGGGGTTAATAGTTCCTTTATTGTAGAAAACCATTCTACGGTTTTGTGGCACAGAGGTAATGTCCCTTGTGATGTAGGGTTGTGACTCTTATATATATATATATATATATATGTGTGTGTGTGTGTTTGTGTGTGTGTGTGTGTGTGCGCGTGCGCGCGCGCGCGCGTGTGTGTGTGTGTGTGTGTGTGTGAATATCATCAATTTTTAACTTTGGATTTTTGAATTTTGAACAAGTAGCATATGGAAAGTTCTGAGTATCTGCTTAATAACTAACTTGTGAGTATTTCTGTAGCCATGATGATTTAGAGTCATAGAGATGTACAGCACAGAAACAGACCCTTCAGTCCAACTCATCCATGTCAACCAGATGTCATAAATACATCTAGTCCCATTTGCCAGCATTTGGTCCATATCCCTCTAAACCCTTCCTATTCATATACCCATCCAGATGTCTTTTAAGTATTGTCATTTTACCAGCCTCCATCACTCCCTCTGGCAGTTCATTCCATTAAGGCACCACTCTGTGTGAAAAAATTGTCCTTTAAGTCCCTTTTAAATCCTTTCCCTCTCACCTTAAACATTTGCTCTCTAGTTTTGGATTCCCCCATTCTGGAGAAAAGGCTTCGTCTATTTACCTTATCCATGCCCCTCATGATTTTGTAAACATCTATAAAGTCACCCCCACAGCCTTCAAAGCTCCAGGGAAAATAGCCTCAGCCTATTCAACCTCTCCCTATAGCTCAAACCTTCCAACACTGGCAACATCTTCATAAATCTTTTCTGAACCATTTCAAGCTTCACAAAATCCTTCCTATTGCAGGGAGACTAGAATTGCATGCAGCATTCCAAAAGCGGCTTAATCAATGTCCTGTGCATCTGCAACATGACCTCCCAACCCCTATAATCAATGCACTAACAAATAAAGGCAAGTATACCAAATGCCTTCTTCACTATCCAATCTACCAGTGACTCCACCTTCCAGGGGCTGTGAACCTGCACTCCAAGGTCTCTTTGTTTAGCAACACTCCCCACGACCTTACCATTAAGTGTTTAAGTTCTGCCCTGATTTCCAAAGTACAGCACCTCACATTTATCTAAATTAAATTCCATTTGCCACTCCTCAGCACATTGATCCATCTGATCAAGGTTCCATGGTACTCTGAGGTAACCTTTTTTGCTGTCCACTACACCTCCAATTTCTTTTAAAACAGTTTGCAACAGATAGTCTCCAAGAACTAATAGCTTTTTGCTTACATTGGGAAAGCTTACAGGCAAACAAAGTACATGGTGTAGTGTATTAGAATTTTTGGCGGAAGGTTCTGGACTATTTTTAAGATAAGAAGAAACACCCATTGCGTGAGGAGAAACTTTTCAGTTTTGGTTTCAGTTTGAGGCAATTCTGAAAAAGTCTTGGCTGAAGAAAGATATGTAAAATAGTTGCTCCTGAGAACGGGAGAAGATTGCTTAGATTTATTTTTCAAAATTACATCAGTGTTGGGAGTTCAGTAATAGTTCCAGCCCAGAAGTGTTCGGGTTGCAACTCTGAAGAAGTTATTTGAGGCTGAGAAAGTTTAAGCTTCAGTGGAGGCTTCCAGATTCTCCAGACTGGGAGTTATAACCACAATTAGAATAGTTCCTATCGAGGTGATAGAGAAAGTAACTCCTCTGGTGTGAGTACTGTAAAGGATTAGTTTTAGGATTGATGTTTCTTACAATTAGTGTGTATTGTGCTCCTAAATCTTTAAATCTACGTTATATGTAAAAAGAGATAAAAGGTACTGCAGATGCTGGAGAATCCGAGATAACAAGCATGGGGCTGGA
>JAHRHZ010000052.1:25925712-25937403 GCA_024137785.1 Ginglymostoma cirratum | reverse complement strand
ATGCTGCTTGACCTGCTGTGTTCATCCAGCCCCATGCTTGTTATCTCTTATATGTAAAAAGCCTGGTTTATTCTACTGTACCTTCATTTATTTTGCATAATAAACTTCTGTTTTATTGTTAAACCTAAACCTGTAATATTGCATGCTTATATTTTGGTGAAAGAACACGTTAAAAAATAAATACAAAAAACAAAATATGATCTATCAAGCTGGATTTCATTCTGGGATTTGACTTTTCCGGTAATAAAATCAGCTGAGATTTTAAAACCTATCTCCAAGCCAGAAACTTCAGGTTTAAGTTTCAATCTAGGATTTGATAGCCACAGAAGGTGCATTCATAGCACACTCGAACAGGTTCTAATACATGCCATTGGTAGATAGTAACAGTGGGAATGATTCCTGGACAGCCAAGTGTTGGGAGGATGCTCTAGCCTTTAGAGTTCCAGATTCTAAGCTGCAAGTAAAAGTGCCTCCTTTCACTGCAACTCAAACTTTCTGAGTTAACTTTAACATTCCAACACCACCACATATTTGAGGGGCTGTAGTTGTGGCTCAGTGATTAAGGTGATCTATTGTGGTCTTACACAACTTCAGATGCTGTTGACTTCATTTCAAATCAACCCTGAATTGAACCAAGTGCAGAATTACTTGATAGCTAAATGGAAATAAAAACTTTAAAAGGCCACATTTTTCTACAAATTTACTACACAAGAGGCAGTTTCTATGGGTGAAAAGCAAGGGGATCAGAACCATTTGGAAAGCTCGCAAGATCAAGGGGATTCTGATGATCTCTTCCTGTAGTGTATAATTCTACCACTTTCAATCAGTAAGGTTTTGAACATGGTCCCTGAAATTATTGATGCCGCTACACAAGAAGAATACAGAGGTACAAGCCATGTTCAATACAAGAACGGTTTACATTTATACAGCACCTAACAAGACTTCCAGACATTTCACAGGAGCTTAGCAAAATAACATATAACTCCAAGCCACATAAGGAGATACTAGAACAGGTGACCAAAAGCTTGGTCAAATAAATAGGTTTTAAGGAGAGTCTTAACAGGGGAAAACAGAGAATTGGGAATTTGTGGAGCAAATTCCAAAGTTCTGAGCCTAACCAGTTCAAGATACTGCAAAGAATGAAGGAGTTATTAAAACTGGGGGTGCTCAAATAGTCATAATTAGAGGAGTGCAAACCTTTCAGATGGTTGTGGGGCTGAAGGAAATGACAGGGATAGGGAGGATGAAGACATGGAGGGATTTGAAAATATTAATTAGAACTTACTAAATCTTTAACAGGAGCCAATGTAACTCGGCAAGTACAGAGGTGATGGGTGAACAGGACCTTGTGTGAGAGATAATAGGTACTGCAGATGCTGGAGAATCCGAGATAACAAGGTGAGGAGCTGAATGAACACAGCAGGCCAAGCAGCATCATAGGAGCAGGAAAGCTTGACGTTTCGGACCTCGACCCTTCATCAGAAGTGTGACCTTGTGTGAGTTCGGTTACAGTCCATGGAGGTTTAAATGAGTTTAAATTCATGGAATGTAAAATGTGGGAGGCTAGCCAGGAAAGTATTGGAATAGAATACCACAGGCTGTAAAGTTTGTGCATTCTTGCTAATTAATATGTCCAAAAAAATCTAAATATTTCTTTAAAGTTAATAGGTTGCCAGTTCCAGATTTTTCCAAGCATGAAGGATTTGATAATATTCAACATAATCACAGGCTGAGTGCCTGTCCCTGTCGCGGGATCAACAAGCAGTGAATGAATATGGGTCCTTCCAATTAGTCTCTGCTGATTCAACAGAAAATAGTGTTGAAAAATAATAAAGTAAAAATGTCTTTGTTGGAGAGCTGCTGTCAGTATGGACATTCTCCCACAAACCTAATCCCAGTTATCCACTGTAAATTTTGATATACTCCCCGGACAACTCCTGTAAGTATTCATGCTCTCCCAGGGATCCCCTGTAAATATGCACCCATGTCCCAGGCACCCATTGCATGTGCTGAAAAATTACCTGCCACCATAAACCACACCTCCATCTCCACTAACGTTACTGACATACGCCTAGAGATTGCTTGTAAATTCTGACATATTTTGTGAGGATGCCCTATAAATACAAATGCATCATCCACATGTTCCTGTAAATGTTTACCTACAGGGATCGTCTATAAATACTGATACATTCCTTGTGAATTACCTGTAGCTGCTGACACATTCCTAAGAATCGCCTGTTAACACTGACTTGTTCTCTGGAGACCCCCTGGAGATATTGATACATACTCCTGTTATCCCGTGGAAATACTGACATAGTTCCCAGGCATTTCTTGTTAATACTGACACCCTCCTAGGGACCTCCAATGAATACTGGCACATTGCTGGGGATTGCCTTTGGTATATTTCCAAAGAGCATCAGGCGTGCCATTGATGTCAGGGAGACACACGGTGCTTTGGAATGCTGATCTCATGGATCAGGAAATTAATGTTAAATTACACATATGCTGCCTTTATAATATCAATGTCCTGGCCTGATCAGTATTGATGGTTGTATAAGGCTGGAGAATGGGAGTAAGATGCAAAGTCAGATGGTGAAATGCCAACTTGTGTGATATTAGCAATCTATATGAGAAGGGGAACACGTTAGAACTAATTATATTTAAATATTAATCACCTCAGCGTAGTTCTAGGTTTAACTATAGTGTTTTTGAATTTAGTTTGAGAATTTTCAGTAGTGATTTGCTTGCTCCTACATTGTTCTTAATTCTGAAATACTGTTGTTTACTTTGACTTTTCATATTACTGAAAAAAGACAAGCTTTCATTCTGCTTCACAAACATGCACATTCTGGAGCCACCAACAACATGATCTTGGTCCCTTTACAAACACTGCTCCAAACTTCTCACTCAGTGTGAGAAAGTGACACTCCAACATGTATGTGCACGCTTATGGGTGTGAATCTGTGTGTGGGTGTGTATGTGGATGTATGAGTGAGAGTTTAAGAAAATGAATGTGAGTATATGTATTTTGCTGTGTGCATGGGTGCTTGTGTGTACGTATGTCTGATATTTTTGTGAGGTAGGGGTGGGCTTCCTTTTCAAAGTGCTGCGGGTCTTGGAGTGTAAATACACCTTAGTGCTGTTACAGGGGAGTTTGCAGATTGTGGCCCGGCAAGAGTGAGGGCTAGAGCGATAAAGCTCCAAGACAGGATGGTCATAGAGTCACACAGCTTAGAGACAGACCTTTCAGTTCACCTGTCTATGCCGACTGTTGGGTTCTTCCCAAGACTGGAAAAACAGGAGCGAGTCAGAGACTGGGTAGAAGTTTTAAAGGTTGTCTTTATGGAAAGCACTTCTTAGTACATCTTTGAGCTTAAGCTGCTTACGGTGAGTAGACGTGGCTTTTTACTCAGTAGTGCAACAGATACTTGCATGGGGAGCTTATTTACACAGCATTCTTATAGTTATCTGTCCCAACTATGATAAATAGACATTTTCTTTACAGAATATTCACTTATTATATCTCTCTAACACAGTTAGCATGACTCACTCAGGCATGACAACATTTGCTGCCATGCGCCTCTGTAGTCATTCACTTTAACCCGATCATATTTGCTGTCACATGCCACTATAGTCATCCTAACAACCTTCAGATGCTGCCGTCCACAACTCCCCTTTTGATTCTGTCAAAGCACCCTACACATTCACAATCGCTAAACGTAGTTGCCAAGAAATTTCTTCCATGCCGGAGAACCGGGCTGAACAGAGCGAATTTTAGCGGGCATCGAACTCTTAATATGAGCAGAAAACTATTGCAAAAGGATATAAATGGCAATTAAAATAATGAGAAAGATTATTATGCCTTGGATAATGGAAGCGGCCAAGGATCTTAACCATCCCGTAGGCCAACTCCAAAGGGTGTTTTCTGGAGCGTAATTGAGTTTGTCAGCGTCTTTACAGATGTGATCCGTGAGATCGGTAATTTTCTCCAAACTGTTAGACATGTACGTGCAGCATTCTTTCCCAGTGAGGACACGTGTGCCTCCGTTTTCAGAGAGATGCCAGTCTAAGGCCATTTGGTTTTGTAAGGCAGTTGTGCGAATGGTTACTATTTCGGCAGTGATTCGATCTAAAGCCTGGGCCATGTCATTGGCTATGTGCACCAGGGCAGCAGCCATATTGCAGGATTTCTTGGCCAACCTGGCAGTGCCATATGGGGTAAACAGAATAGAAAGGAATTATTCTGTTTCAGTGATGGCACGCTTGCACATAGTAGAGCGGACATCGGCTAGGTTTAGTAAGGTGAAGCATAAATGAGGCTTGCTTAGCTTTGCGAAAAGTAAGAAGGTCGTTGGAGCACTGTGTGAGGATAGAACCATTAAGAGTCCCTTTGGTCAGAAAGGATTGGGAAATTTTCCCAGGAGGGGGAGAATAGGGACATTATAATATTGGGAGCATCTGCTGACTCCCATGGGTGCCCCCTTCTCCCGAATTGCAGTTCTGGTGAGATAGATAAGGGCTCTGCATCTTCCTTCATACAAAATGTTGGTCAGTGTAACAATAGGGGGAGAGGAGGTAGTGTAGTAGTCTGGCTGGTGCCATCTGTGGAAGGCAGTGAGAGGGGTACCCAGCAGACTACCACTCTTGCATTAGCCTGTTGGTGTTAGCTTTGGTCTGTAAATCCTCCCGATTTCCAGGCAGCGAACTGTTCTGTTTCAGCACCCACTCTGCCACTTTGGAGGCATTGAAGGGGCTTGGTTCTAATGGGATTCCCCCTTTGGAGTGGGTTGGAATGTGGGTACACACCCAACAACTGGACGCATTATTCGTAAAGGCATAAGTATATGAGAGGTAAAGAAAAGTATTTGCATTTAGTTCTTGATTAGGTACATTGCCAGTAGAAACAATACAAAAAGATACAAGTTATCACAGACAACTTCATGTTTCAATGTTGTGAGTAGTCCTTTTTACATGGGACATGTGGATCCAAACTTTCTTGCCATGGACTTTAACAGCAGATTCTGTTGTCAGCAGAACACGGTATGGACCTTCCCACTTGGTGCCCAAAGGTTCTTTATGTACTTTTTTGATGTAGACCCAGGTACCAGAAACTAGGTCGTGTCCTCCATCCGGGGGATTTCCCTAGGCTGCCAACACCTGCTGAGAAGCCAATCTCACAGCTGTGGCTAGATCTTGACAATATTGGAGCAAAGAGTCACCTTACAGGTGGTAGTCAGCAGTATGGAGGTCGATTGTACAGGGTAAGGACATAGGCCATCCTGTTAAGGCTTCAAAGGGACTGAGGCCTGTAATCCTGTTGGGACTTGCCTGCATACCGCACAAGACCAGGGGTAAAGCTTATGGCCAAAATAGGCCTTCCTGCTGGTACTTCGCGAGCCCCTCTGTTTAAGAGTTCTGTTGGTGCACTCCACTTACCCTAAAAAATGGGGGTGATTTGGACAGTTTAGATCCCATTTAATCCCTAGTAGCCCGCAGACTTCAGGACATACTGCACCTGTGACGTGGGTACCTTAGTCTGAGTCAATATTACTAGGGAAACCCCATTGGAGTATATAGTTTTTACAGAGGACTTTGGCAGTTTAGTTAGCAGTAGCCCTCCTAGCTTTAGAGGCCTCCAACCACCTCAAGAATTTATCCACTATAACCAGGACCTCTGTGTATCCCTGACATTTTGGCAAGGATATATAATCAAGCTGCAGGTGCTGGAAGGAGCCCACAGGGGACCGGGGTCTCAAATGGGCCATCACAGTGGGTGGGCCCAGGGTTATTCTTTTGACAGGTCACACATCTGTCTACAACTGACTGCGTGTGTTTAAATCTCCTTCCCCACCAACTTCTCTGAAACCTGGCTGTCATTTGCAGTGCCCCTAGTTGTCCCCAGGAACAGATTTGTTGAGTGAAAAAGGGCAACAGCGCTTGCGGTGTTACTGGTTTATTGTTCCACTGCGTCTCCAAATTCCATCCTCATACAACTTCAATCCTGACTCAACCCATGGTTCACTTGTCTTCTCAAGAGCGTTGCTCTTGCATAGTTTTTAAATCTTGCAATTTATTAACCGTTGTCTTCGGTTGATACTCCGAGCAGCCTTTAAGTTGCTCAAGTAGAGTCAGGCATTCCATTAGGGTAAATTTATCCCATCCAGAAGCCTCTTTAGGTAGTTCATGGTTCTGTTTCCCGCCTGGATACTTTTCCTTTTGTCTGCAATTTTTGCTCCAATGTCCTTCTTTTCCACAATGATAGCATTTTCTGGGATGTTTATCAGTGTTAGTAGGGTCTACAGTCTGTACGACTCTTGAGTTTTAATTCCATGTACCGTTCCAGCTTACTTCCCTCTCCAATCAGGTCTCTGAGGGAGATACAGTCCTGCTCCCAATCACGGCAATGTAACTTCAATATTTTCATAAGTTCGGGTTTAAGGCCGTCCACAAGGGCTGATTTCAGTCGGGTGAGGGCAAGCGTCTATTTTTCTATATTGGTCACCGTGCCATCTCGAGCAAGCCCTGAGTGCTCTATCCAAATATCTATAAAACGCTCCGCAAAGATCCTTACATCTTCAGTACCTTTTTGTTGACAGGCAGTTATTTTGTTTTGTTTCTTATGAGGGCCATAATCGTGGAGATAGTTGTGGCGTCCGTCCTCTAACTCCTGTCCATTCTCCCTTAACTGTGCTGTTAATCGAGTGCAAAGTTTATTTCCCGTAATTGATCCCACCATGGCACATAAAATTTGAACTCCCATGGGATGTAGAGAGTAAATTTACTGTTTCAATTTGCTCTACATTTTTAGATTCCCCTTTCTAGGATGCGGCAATTCTTTTGAACACTTTTCAACCAATTTCGGATCGGGGAATTCGTGAACAGCCCATTGTGTGTATTCATATTTGGACCCTCTGGGCTCATTGTCCTTTTCTTTGACATTAGTCTTTTTCCATTTTTGTTGTTTTAGTCGGACTGGGCGCATGGCCGCAGGGGGTCCCTTTATTAGTATCGGAATCATCGCTTTCCGAGACATTTCTGATGCGCCTTTAAGAGGGGGCGCACCCAGAGTAAGAACAGGATATAAAGGTGAAGCGGAGTAAGGTGGCGGAGTCAGTGAAACAGTCTTCATGTGTTCTGTCTCCTTTTTAGCAGCAGGCAATTCGTCTTTAGTTGCTTTTAATTCATTACTTACCGCTTTTAACTGGTCTTTCAAATTGTTTACTTCTCGGTCATGATTGGACTTGTGACTGATCTCTTGTCTCTTTGTTAATTGTTGTATAACATAAAGAAACCATCGAGTTTGTTCTTTATCTTTGAGTTGGGTACTTTTCTCCCCAAGCTCGTTTGATATGTAACCCAGGGACCATTGTCCCACGGAGGTTCTGTATTTTTTACAAATTTCCGTTAAGATGGTAGGGAGATTGATTCGTTGTTCAATATATCCTTTTAGTTTTTGCAAAACTTCCTCTTTTAGAATGCAGGCAGTGCCTGCCCGCCTTGGACAGTAGTTGGTAATGAACTAAACATTTTTACACTGGGTCTTGCATCACTTAGATCAGAACCAAAACTGTCTGTAGACAATCTAATTTATTACCGAAAGAGCCATCTCTATTTAACAATAGATTCTGGACCGACTAGTTTCGTCTTCTTTGGATCACGTCAGATGGCACCTTCCAACATATAAACTATCACTTTCACTCGAGGATTTTTAAGTAGAGGAGTCCTTACCTCACAGGTGCCAGTAGAGTGAAACAAGAGCGATGGTGGTGGTCGGCTGTCTTATTGTGATCCTGCCGGCTACACCAAGTGGTTGGGTTCTTCCTTAGGCCAGCAAGTAGGAGTGAGACAGAGACCAGTAGAAGTCTTAAAGATTGTCTTTAATGAAAGCTTCGTAGTACATCTTTGAGGTTAAGCCATTTACGGTGAGTAGACGTGGATTTTTACACAGTATTGCAACAGATATAACAGATACTTGCGTGCGGACCTTGTTTATAGAACATTCTTACAGTTACCTGTCCCTATTATGATAAACAGACATTTTCTTTACAGAGTGTTCACTTATTATATCTGTCTGACACAGTTAGAATGACTCACAAAGGCAATGCAACATTTGCTGTCACACACCACTTTAGTCATTCACTTTAACCCGATCATATTTGCTGTCACGTGCCAGTTTAGTCATCCTAACAACCTTCAGATGCCGCCGTCCACACTGACCAACAAAGGCCAAACTACACTAATCCCATTTACCTGTACTTGGTCCATAGCTTACCATGCCTTGTCATTTAAGTACTCATCCGGATGTTTCTTAAATCTTGCAAGAATACATGCCTCCACAACTTTCTTAAGCAATGCATTCCATATTTCTACCACCCTCTGGGTGAAAAAAACATTTTCTCAGATCTCCGCTCAAACACTTACTCCTCATCTTAAACTTGAGCCCTTTAGCCTTCGACACATGCTGCGTTTCCTACATTACAAGAGTGATTATATTCCCTGAGATCCTGAGGTTGTGAAAGCTGCTTTAGAAATGTTGTTCTGGATTCATCTTCACTGGTTCTGACTCAGTCCATAAAGCCGCATCACACAATTCACCAGAAAGAGACAAATAGACTCAGAAGGTAGTAAAATGCAGGACAACTCTCTACACAGTTTGTATTGCGTTCCCATTAACAGAGTGTTGCAATTTTGTAATTAATAACACTTAGATCATTTATCCTCAATATTTGCTGCTATAGCTTCTGTGTTACTCCCATTGAAAACAAAGACTATACAAAGTAGTCCCCCATAAAGTTACTTTGCAACAAATAAATAGAGTATCTGCTGACATACACAGAATGGGAGTGATTATTTCTAGCAACAAGTATTAGTGGCAAGTTAACTATAGTGTTTTTTAATAGATCAAGATACTACAGCTTGGGCCTAAAGTGATTCCATCACCCTGAAGCTTAGTCCATCTCTATGATCGCCAGGTTCCTGGATAAGCTTAATTCTTTCTTTTGACAACATTATGAGTAATATCTTCCTTATTGCATGTTGTTGAGGAAAACTTGAGCAGATTAAGTCTATACTCCTTGGAGTTTAGAAGAATATGAAGTTGTCTTACTAAAACATAAGATTCTGAGGGGGTTTGATAACCTGGATGCTAGGAGAATGGTTTCATTTTATGGGGGAGTTTAGAACTATGGAGCACAGTCTAAAAATAAGGGATGTCCCATTTTAGACAGAGATGAGGATGAATTTCTTCTCTCAGTTGGTCGTTAGGTTTTGGAATTCTTTTCCACAGTCAACAGTAAAGGCTGCAGGGTCATGGAAAGTATTGAAGACTGGGATAGGCATATTTTTGATCGACAAGGGAATCAAGAGTAATCGAACAGGCAGGAAAGTGAGATTAAGGCCACAGTCAGATCAGCCACAATCTTGTTGAATGGGAAAGCAGGCTCAAGGGTTGAATGGCCTTCTGTTGCTTCTATAATGTTCTGTTATGTTTGTCAGCTCATTCCACTTGTAAGAATCTGGTGCTTTGTTAGACAAGTACCTTGGCTGGATAAGTGACCCTAAGCCTCCGGATGGTCTTGATGTTGTGTTAAAACTAGTCCCCAGGCCAGGGTCCCCAGTTTGTTACAATTCTGTATGGGGTACCCCCAAATGGTTTTGCTCCAGATGAGCAGGAATGAAATGGCAGCAGTTCTTTATTCAATCCCTCCCTAAGTTGGTCTAAAGAAGTTGATTTAAATGATCTTTCCCTTCATGGATACCATTTTTTTTTTAGCCCAGATGTATTTATGTTCAGAGGGAGCCAATTTAATTATGTTTTCTTGAGTGAATTTAAAAACAACAATATATTTCTAAGTCAGGATGGAAGGTAACCTGTACGTGTTGGGTTCCCATGTTTCTGCTACCCTTTGCCTTCTAGACGGTGGTAGTTATGAGTTTGGAAGGTGCAGTAAATGGTCTTGCTGGTGCTGCACCGTTGTTGCTGAGCACCACTGGTAGAGGGTTCAATGTTTGAGAATGATCAAGCAGGCCACTTTGTCCCTGATAACGTCAAGTTCCTTAAATATAGTCGGGGCTGCACTCATCCAGGAAAGTAGAGGGTATAGCCTCCTGGCTGAAAAAACATAGATAGATTGGTAAATTGGCCAGACAGCAAGGGATGCTGGGTACATTGGCCAAGTAAAACTCTGAAGAAACAAAACTTAGACACCAGGCACAATGCAAACACAGCAGCCAGGTGCTAATGAAAGTAGTTCAATGTAAAAGTTATGCTGGACAGACATTTCTATAACAACTTAACCACCAGACAAAGGAGGGCCCAGAATGGAGGGCTCAGACAGAATGCACTGGGTCTTGTTAAAACAACAAAACAAACAGTAGCAAGCCATCCAAATGATTGATATGCTCCAAGCTATTAAGCAAGTCTCCCTGACTGGCCAGAACTACAGTAAGTTCCAGAAAACCATCCAAAAGGTATAAAAACAGGATTCGCCTGCAGACCAAGCTCTTGGACCTTCTGGAAAACTTCTGAGGAAACCAGCATGGCAAAAGGCCGAGACCCGCTGACTGTCTGGACAGAGAGAGAGAGAAAGAGGGAGGGAAAGAGAGAAAATAGCTTCGCAGTTCCATATACAGTAACATGCCCAGAGAGAGAGAGTGAGTGACCATGTAAATCTACAAGAGACTCAGGAAGTATTATAAGATTAAGGGGTTGAATAGGATTGGAAATAGTATTGTTTACTATTTTAGGTTATTGTAATTTGTTTCCTAATGAAGTTGAGACCTTTTACATTGATACAGACTTGTGTTTCTGACCGCTTCAGTATCGTGCAACACCTGGGCAAATTCATTCATAACATTCTGATTGTAGTTGTGTAACTTGCTTAAGGAGGGACTAGAAAACAAGAATATTCTATCACACACCTGACCTGTCTCTTGTAGATAGTGCATAGGCTTTGGGAAGTCAGAAGATGAGCTATTCACATTAGGATTCCTAGCCTTTGTCCTCCTTTTGTATCCACAGTGTTCGCACGCTCAGTCCAGTTCAGGTTCTGCTCAATGTTAAATCCCAGGATGTTGATTGTGGAGGATTCAGCAATGGAGATGTAACTGAAAATCATGAAGTGATGATTAGATTTTCAATTGTTGGCAATTACCATTGCCTCACACTTATGTGGCACAAATGTTACTTGACTTCTATCAGCCCAAGCCGAGACATTGTCCAGGCCTTGCTATATTTGGACATAAGTTGTTTCAGTGTCTAAAGTGTCACAAATGGTGCTCAACATTGTGCAACCATCAGGAAATACCCTCAATTCCAACCTTGCAACAGAGGAAGATGACTGACCCCTAACAACACCAATCATCTTCCTTTGTGGTATGTATGACACAAACCAGCAGAGAGTTTTTCCACTGATTCATAAGGAATGCATAAAAACATAAGACATAAGAAATATTCCCAATCACTGCAGATTTTCTCAGGCTATTGGATGCCACTCATGATCAAATGTGGCCCTGATGTCAAGGGCAGACACTCTCACTTTATCTCTGGAGTACACTCTTTAATTCATGTTTAAAGTAAGGCTGTAATGAGGTCAGGAGCTGGGTGGCCCTGGTGGAACCAAAACTGATTATCGGTGAGCAGTTACAGAGATAGTAGGAACTGCCGATGCTGGAGAATCTGAGATAACAAGA
>JAHRHZ010000052.1:25897079-25925312 GCA_024137785.1 Ginglymostoma cirratum | reverse complement strand
TCTTGTTATCTCTGTGAGCAGTTTATTGTTAGCAAACTTTAGTTGATAGCACGGTAGATAACTGTTCCTATCACTTTGCTGATGATCAAGAGTAGATCAATGGGGTGCTAAGTGGCATTGTCAGATTTGTCCAGCTTGCTGTGTGCATAACATAGATGGGTAATTTTCCACATTGTCAGTTAGATGCCAGTTATGTAGTTGCACTGGCTAATTCTGGAGCACATGTCTTCAGTACTATTGGCAGAATGTTGTCAGGGTCCCATCACTTAGAGGTATCTTGTGCATCCAGCCATTTCTTGACATCAAGTGGATTGAACTGAATTGGCTGAAGACTAGAACCTGTAATGCCAGAGAGCTTTTGTGAAGGCCGAGATGGATCATCCACTCGACACATCTGGCTGAAGATCATTATAAATTGCTTCAGCTTTATCTTTTGCAATGATGGGCTGGGGTCCCCTATCATTGAGAAAATAGATATTTATACAGCCTCCTCTTCTGGGGAATTGTTTAATTGTCTGCCACTGTTCACTATTGGATGTGATAGGACTGAGAGCTTAAATTGATCTGCTAATTATGAAACTGTGTAGCCCTGTCTATTGTTTGGTGTTTATGCTGGTTAGCACACAGTTGTCCTATTTTGTTCACCAGGTTGACATTTCATTTTTAAATAAGCCTGATGCTGCACCTGGCATGTCCTCTCACACTATTAATTGACCCAGGGTTGATCTCCTGGCTAGAGGTTAATGATAGAGTGGTGGATATGCTAGGCCATGATGATAGAGATTGTGTTTGAATACCGTTTTGCTGCTCCTGATGCCCTACAACATCTCATGAATGCCTATTCTTGAGTTGCTAGATCTGTTCAAAGCCACGTTTAGTAGGCTGGTAGGGCCACACACACAATGGAGCACGTACCTAATGTGAAGACATTCAATTTTACAACAACTATGCAGTAGTCACAACTGAAATTGCCATATATACACTGTGTCTGCAGTAGGTAGACTGGCGAGGATGAAGATGGCTTTGTCCCTATTTCAGAGGTTTAGTTTCAATAAGTTGCATTATGGCGTGACTGCAAAGGGTGTGCTGCTAAATGAACCTAACAGTTCTGCAGTCCATTAATGACCTTTCTTCTATCATAAGATCAGAAGTGGGATGTTCACTGATGATTGCACTATGTTCAGCACCATTCATGACTCCTCAGATACTGAAGCACTCCATGTGCAAATGTAACAAGATTTGGACAATTTCCAGGTTTGGATTGAGAAGTGCAAGTAACATTCAGGCCACACAAATGCTAGACTATGACCCACCACCAGTAAGAGATAATCTAACCACCACCCCTTGACATTCAATGGTGTTACCATCATTGAATCCCCCACTATCCCCCAGCCCATCATTGCAAAAGATAAAGCTGAAGCAATTTATAACAATCTTCAGCCAGATGTGTCAAATGGAGGTTACCATTGATCAGAAAATCAACTGGATTAGCCGCATTAATACTGTGGCTGTAAGAGCAGGTCAGAGGCTAGGAATACTGCAGCGAGTAACTCACCTGGTGACTTCCCAAAGTCAGTCCATTATCCACAAGGCACAGCTCAGGAGTGTGATTGAATACTCCACACTTGCCTGGATGGGTGTAGCTCCAAAAACACTCAAAAAGCTTGACACTTTCCAGGACAAAGCAGCCGGCTTGATTGGCACCGCATCCATAAGCATCTATTTCCTCCACCCCAACGTTCAGTAGCAGCAATGTGTTCTATCTACAAGATGCACTGCAGAAATTCACCAAAGATCCTCAGACAGCATTTTCCAAACCCATGGCCACTTCAATGTAGAAGGACAAGGGCAGCAGATACATGAGAACACCACCACCTTCTTGTTCCCCTCCAAGCCACTCACCATCCTGAATTGGAAATACATCGCAATACTTTCAGTGCCGCTGGGTCAAAATCCTGGAATTCTCTCTCTAATGGCATTGTGAACCAACCCACTACAGGTGGACTGCAGCAGCTCAAGAAGACAGCTCACCAACACTTTCTCAAGGGCAACTGGGGGCAGGCAATAAATATTGGCCAGCCAGCATCACACCCATCTCACAAAAGAATAAAAAATATTCTCCTGCCTTCTTCCAATAATCCTTGATCCCCTTAGTAATTAAGAACTTATCCATCTCTGTCTTAAATACATTCAATGACATGGCCTCCACAGCCTTCTGTGGCAATGAGTTCCATAGATTAACCACTGTCCGGCTGAAGAAATTCCTTCTTACCTCAATTCTAAAGGGTCATCCCTTCACTCTGAGGCTGTGCCTTCAAGTCACAGTCTCTCCTACTAGTAGAAGCATCTTCTCCATATCCACTCTGTCCAGGCCTCTCAGTAAGTTTCAATCAGATCCCGCCTCATCTTTTAAACTCTGTTGAGTACTGACCCAAAGTCCTCAACTACTCTTCATATGTTAATCCCCAGGATCATTCTTGTAAACTACTTCTGGACCCCTTCTAATGCCCACACATCCTTCCTAAGAAATGAGGCCCAAAACTGCTCGTAATATTCTAAATGCAGTCTGACCAGAGCATTGTACAGCCTCAGCAGTACATCCCTCTTGAAATGAATGCTAGCACTGCATTTGCCTTCCTAGCTGTCAACTAAACCTGCATGTTAACCTTAAGAGAATCCTAAGTCTGTTTGTGCTTCAGACTTATGAAGCCTTCACCCATTTAGAAAATATGCCTCTATTCTTCCTACCAAAGTGCATAATCTCACACTTTCTCACATTGTATTCCATCTGCCACTTCTTTGCCTACTCTCTTAGCCAGTCCAAGTCCTTTTGTAGCCTTCCACTTCCTCAACACTGCCTACCCTTCTACCTATCTTTGTGTCATCTGCAAACACAGCAACAATGTCCTGAGTTCCTTCATCCAGGTCGTTAATGAATATTGCGAATTGTTGTGGTCTGAAGTGACTAGTGTGGAACTCACTCGTCACTAACTGCCATCCTCAAAAAGACCTCTTTATGCCCAGTCCCTACTTTTTGCCAGTCAGCCAATCATCAATCCATGTCAACATCCTGAAATTGTCCAAAACCATGGGCACTTATTTTATTTAGCAGCCTCCTGCACGGCACCTTGTCAAAGGCCTTCTGGACATCCAAATAGATCACATCCTGCCTTACTTTTGTCTAATTTGTTTGTTACCTTCTCAAAGAATTCAAACAGATTTGTCAGTCATAACCTCCCCTTGATGAAGCCATGCTGATTCAGCCCTATTTCATATGCACTTCCAAGTACTCCACACTTTCATCCTTAGTAATGGACTCTAAAATCTTACTAACAAACCACAGTCAGGCTAACTAGTCTATAATTTACTATCTTCTGCCACTCTCCATTGTTAAACAGGAGTGTTACATTAGCCATTTTCCAGTCCTCTGGGACGATCCCTGATTCCAGTGATTTCTGAAAGATCACCACCAATGCCTCCACAATCTCCTCAGTTACATCCTTTGAAACACTGGGTGTAGTTTAGCTGGTCCAGGTGATTTATCCAGCCTCAGACCTCTCATTTTCTCCAGAACATTCTCCTTAGTGATGGTCACTACTCTCCCATCTGACCCCCTGACTCTCTTGAAGTTCTGGTATGCTACTGCTGTCTTCCATCACGGAGACTGATGCAAAGTACCTATTCAGGTCTTCCACTATTTCTTTGCTCCCCATTACTACATCTCTAGGCTCATTTCCAGCAGTCCAATGTCCATCGCTGTTTCTCTCTTACCTTTTATATATCTAAAAAGCTGTTGCGATCTTCTTTTATATTATTAGTTGGCTTACTCTCATATTTCATCTTCCCATCCCTTATTGCTTTTTTAGTTATGTTAGTTTTTAAAGGTTTCCCACCAAACTTCACCACTTTGAATGCGTTTTATTTTCCTTTCATGCAGTTACTGACTTCCCGTGTCAGCAGTGGCTGCCTCATCCTCTCCATTAGTGAGTTTCTTCTTCTTCTTCTTCCATTTCTTGGAATTTGCTACCAGCCTGATTTTCCCATTCCCAGCATATTGATGTTCCCTATGATTATTGTAATGGTGCCTTTCTTACATATGTGTTCTATCTCCTGATTTATTTTCTGTCCATACCTTGACTACTGCTAGGAGGCCCGTACATAATTCCCATCAGGCTATTTCTTTCTTCAACTCTACCCACACAGATGCTAGACCTTCCAGTTCCATATCTCTTCTTGCTATCAATTTAATTTCATTTCTTATTAACAAGGAAACGCCGTCCCCTCTGTCTATCCTTTTAATTGGATATGCATTCTTGGATATTTATTTCCCATCCCTGATCTCTTTGTAGCCATGTCTCTATGATACCCACAACTTTGCACCTTCCAATTTCATTCTATACTACAAGCTCATTTACCTTGTTTTGTATACTGCACACGTTTAAGCACATCATCCTCAATCCTGAGTTGATTGCCTGCCCTTTCTCATAGTTGTCCCCTTATCTGCTGTGCCTGAAGTAAAATTTCTGACCTTTTCCATACTGTCTGTCCTATTACATGTTATGAAAATTTTAATAACCTTTGCTGAGCCCTCCCCGGCTTTTATCTTTTTTGCTCCTATGATCTTAACGATATGTTCTTTTTCCTGCACCTAGAATTCTGTCATGTGTAAATACACAGTTCAATGAATGAGCTAAAACTCGTGGGCCTTCTAATAACAACAACAACTTGATTTATGTAGCATTTTTAATGTAGTGAAGCATACCACAGTGATTCGCAGCAGTGATTATCAAACAAAATCTGATATCAAGCCAGGCAAGGAGATATTAGCTCAGATATCCAAAGGTTTGATTAAGGACGTTGTTTTGAAGGATCGTCTTAAAGAAGGTGAAAATTTAATAATTTTCCATGCAACTGAACCCTCCTCCACCACCCCCCCAACCAATGTTTAGTTGACTAAATAATCCAGAGCAACTTCCAATTCAGTTAACAATCAAAAGGAAAATTTGTGGTCCCTTACAACTGGTACAATCATTCCAACATTCAACAAAAATCTTGTTTCTATTCCATAACTTCACAGTGGAAGACATGAGTAATATCCCAACAATTAAGGAGAGTCGGGGGCAGAGTTGAGTATTGTAGGTATTACAAAAGAGAAAGTGCTAGAAAAGCTAAAAGGTCTAAAAATTGATAAATATCCTGGCCCCGATGGGCTACATCCTAGAGTTCTGAGGGAGGTGGCTGAGGAAATAGCGGAGGCGTCGGTTGTGATCTCTCAAAAGTCACTGGAGTCAGGGGAAGTCCCAGATGATTGGAAAATCGCTGTTGTAACCCCTTGTTTAAGAAAGGATCAAGACAAAGGATGGAAAATTATAGGCCAATTAGCCTAACCTCGGTTGTTGGTAAAATTCTAGAATCCATCGTTGAGGATAAGATTTCTAAATTCTTGGAAGTGCAGGGTCGGATTAGAACAAGTCAGCATGGATTTAGTAAGGGGAGGTCGTGCCTGACAAACCTGTTAGAATTCTTTGAAGAGGGAACAAGTAGGTTAGACCAGGGAAACCCAGTGAATGTTATCTCTCTAGACTTCCAAAAGGCCTTTGATAAGGTGCCTCACAGGAGGCTGCTGAGTAAGGTGAGGGCCCATGGTGTTCGAGGTGAGCTACTGGCATGGATTGAGGATTGGCTGTCTGACAGAAGGCAGAGAGTTGGGATAAAAGGCTCTTTTTCAGAATGACAACCGGTGACAAGTGGCGTCCCGCAGGGTTCAGTGTTGGGGCCGCAGCTGTTCACTTTATATATTAATGATCTAGATGAAGGGACTGGGGGCATTCTGGCAAAGTTTGCCGATGATACGAAGTTAGGTGGACAGGCAGGTAGTACGGAGGAGGTGGGGAGGCTGCAGAATGATTTAGACAGTTTAGGAGAGTGGTCCAGGAAATGGCTGATGAAATTCAACGTGAGCAAATGCGATGTCTTGCACTTTGGAAAAAAGAATACAGCCATGGACTATTTTCTGAACGGTGAGAAAATTCATAAAGCCGAAGTACAAAGGGATCTGGGAGTGCTAGTACAGGATTCTCTAAAGGTTAACTTGCAGGTTGAGTCGGTGTTAAGAAAGCGAATGGAATGTTGTCATTTATCTCAAGAGGGTTGGAATATAAAAGCAGTGATGTGCTTCTGAGACTTTATAAAGCTCTAGTTAGGCCCCATTTAGAATACTTTGTCCAATTCTGGGCCCCACACCTCAGGAAGGACATACTGGCACTGGATCATGTCCAGCGGAGATTCACACGGATGATCCCTGGAATGGTAGGCCTAACATACATTGAACGGCTGAGGATCCTGGGGTTGTATTCATTGGAGTTTAGAAGGTTGAGGGAAGTTCTAATAGAAACTTACAAGACAATGCATGGCTTAGAAAGGGTGGACGCTGGGAAGTTGTTTCCGTTAGGTGGGGAGACTAGGACCCATGAGCACAGCCTTAGAATTAGAGGGGGTCAATTTAGAACGGAAATGAGGAGATATTTCTTCAGCCAGAGAGTGGTGGGCCTGTGGAATTCATTGCCACGGAGCGCAGTGGAGGCTGGGACATTGAATGTCTTCAAGGCAGAGATTGATAAATTCTTGATCTCGCAAGGAATCAAGGGCTACGGGGAGAGTGCCCATCAGCCATGATTAAATGGCGGAGTGGGCCGAATGGCCTTACTTGCACTCCTATGTCTTATGGTCTTAACTGTTTTTTGCAAAGAGAAAATTTGTAGGTCCATTTTTGGGGGTGGGGTGTGGAATTATGTAGCAGAGCTATCATTGGTTGTCGTAATTCAATGCTCTAGATAAATAATCTAGAGAATATGCGTTCTGATCTCAACTGAAGTCAGCAGAGTCCTCTAGATGTCCATTTCAGGACACTGCCAAGATAACAATGACACCGAGGTAACTGCAAGGATGGTCAATGGTCAAATACCATTTTCAGATGAGGGAATAATTAACATCTCTCCATGGTGTGACCAATGGTACCAGTGTTCAATAAAGTCATTTTCAATCAGTGTTAAAAGTATCACAATAAATAAAAGTGCATTTATACCACGTTTTAATGTAATTAAACACTCAAAGGCTTTTCACAAGAGTGATGTAAATAAAATTTGACACTGAGTCACCCATGAGGTATTAATACAAATAATCAAAAGCTTGAAGAAAGAGACAGGGTTTAAGGAATAACTTAGAAAACGGGAAAGAGTGGATAGGTTTACGATGGACATTCTAGAGCTTAGGATCTAGGTAGCTGAAGACACACCCATCAATGCTGGAGCAATTAAAATTGAAACTGTGTAAGAGGCCTTAATTAGAGGAGCAGAGGTATCTCTGAGCATTGTGGGGTTGGAGGAGATTACGGAGATAGGGAGGGGTGAGGCTGCAGTGGGGTTTAACAATAAGGATGAGGGTTTTAAGATGGAGACACTGTCAGACTAGCTAGTGTGAATCAGTGAACATACCGGATAATATGTGAATGGGACTTCATTGCGAGTTAGGATATGGGCAGCAGCCTCTTGCATGAGCTCAAGTTTACTGAGTATGGACAGGAAGTCCGACAAGATCGCATTGGAATCAGCAAGAGACAAAAGTGACAAAGCTGAATATATGATACAAGTATTGGATTTAGAATGAAAGTTGCACCATCATATGGAGGAAACTCAGAAGCAGAAATAAACAAATGGTTTTTTGTTTCAAAGGTGTTTAAACAAAACATTAGTGTTTGGCTGAAGAAGAAATTAGTAGCTCAGGTGTAGCTGAACAGTGGTAATAAATAGGACATATTTCATTGTGAGTAGAGAGTGGAGTAAAATTAGGTTGAGATACATTGCATAGGGTCAAGATGTAATTATACAAGAATTCAATGCTGAATTTGGAACAGCAGATAAGAAATTGAAAGTAGCAAGGGTGTGAACTAATAGTGTAATTGATTCCAATTCATAGCATCTGAAAAGTAACAAGGAAGACATTAGTTGAGATTGTTTGGCATTTCCTAATGTGGCAAGGAACAAGGAAACCTGAAGTTAAATCGAGTAACAAAGATCAGAAAGTAGTTCTCTGACAAGGTTGATCTGACCTGTGGATGTACAAGTGCAGATTTTAATTATGAACAAGGGGAAGAATATTATGTTTGGAGTTTTATATGGAATTATGTGTAAACAATATTGTTCAAATAAAAAAGTCAGACTTCCATTTCTATTGTACCTTTCATAACTTCAGGATGTCACAAAGCACTTACAGCCAATGAAATAATTTTGCGCAGTAGTCAGCATACCAATGGAGGAAATCCTGCAGCCAATTTTTACACATTGCAACAATAAACACTGAATTGATTGGGGCAGCCTGAGGTCATGAAAGGAGCTTTATAAATACACATTTTACTGGGGAGGTGGGGTTAGTGGAAAATACAAAGGTTTCACGCATGTCTTTGCAGTGTTCAGTTGTCTCCAGCTCTGTGGAAATGATACATGGAACAGTTAGGAGTAAAGAAAGTTGATTTGGATTTTGCAAACAATTCAAACACCCTAGAAGTTCAAAATGAGAGGAAAAAAGATTAGTCGTTGGAAAATGTCTCCACATTATTTCTGCTGTCTCTCATGTCTGTCAGCAAAGATCATGCCCTCAAATTCCGTGGAATAATTTGTACGATAAATGACTGTAATAAAATATAATTAATATCAATTTGTTTTTGTCTCATCTCTGGTCAAGAAGAGTTCAATTCTTTTAATTACACTTGAAAAGCACACAGTGTAATCAGCCTGAGTGTCAAAGCACTCTGTCTGTCCGATCACTGTAGGTTTCAGTCAACACCAAAGAAGTCATTTGTTTGTGAGGATGTTATTGTGACCCCTAATTTTGAGAAGAGGTATAATATAAAAAGACTAGATAGCTTTGAACCATTTGGTAGTCTGTGATTTGCCACCATTCACCTTTTTTTCTAAAGAAGTCTATGTATTTTGCTGCTGCCTCACAGCACCAGAGACCTGGGCTCAATTCCACCCTCAGGTGACTGTCTATGTGGAGTTTTCACATTCTCCCCATGTCTGCGTAGATTTCCTTCAGCTGCTCCGGTTTCTTCCCACAGTCCAAAATTGTGCAGGTTAGGTGGATTGGCTGTGGCAAATTGCCCATGGTGCCCAGGGATGTGTAGGTTAGGTGTATTAGCCATGGGAAATGCAGGATTACAGGGAATAAGGTGGCGGGGGGCAGAGATATGTCTGGGTAGGATGCTCTTCGGAGAATTGGCGCGGACTCAATCGGCTGAATGGCCTGCTTCCGCACAGTAGGGATTCTTTGACTCTATTTTTTCTCATGCAGGTTCATGTGTAAAGAGATGCTGCAATCAAATCATTTTACAATGAAAGACTTGCATTCCTGTGGTGCCTGCAAGGCATTTTGCAGCAAATAAAGAACTTTTTTGAAATGTGGTTACAGGAAATGCAGCATTTAATGCATGCACAGTAAACTTCCAGACAATTTTGTGATGTTGATTGAGGGATAAATAATGGCTCCAGACACTGGGGAGAACTCCCCTGTTCTTCTTTGAAACAGCGCCATGAGACCTTTAAATTCACCCATGAGACATTTTAATGTTTCATCCATCTGCTTGGTACTGTGCTAGAACTGTCAGCCTGAATTATTAGGTCAAATCAAGTGGGTCTTGAATGCACAATGGTTTAGTGCTATTCGAAGTCAGGAAGAAATGTGAAGTGGGAGAAAGTGTTCCATTCCAAAGCACTGGCAGTGTGAGCATTGGTGGGAAGTAGGTGCTCTCAAGGTAATATGATGATGCCAGCAATGTACCCATCTAGGCAATCTGTTCTCACCAGGTGGGGAAATGGGTTAACTTCTCTCTTTACACCACAACCTAATGTTTTCCTACTACTGAAGTCAACAGAATAGAAGAAAACAGACATAGGGTGAAAACAAACAGTTCGCTCATCAAAGCAGGTTCAGACCAAATAAATCCTGCTGATATGACTTTAGGGATCATTGTGTTCAGGGCTGCAGTGCAGAGACAGTCACAAGAGCCAGTTTCAGCTAGTGAGCATTTCCATAGTGACCTTTCCCATTCATTAGTCAAAAAGTGACCATTATCACCTTCACCACAAGTAAAGGTCAAAGGTCAGCCTTTCTGGATGCTGTATCATTCACACCTTCACCCTTCACTCTGTAATTTCTCAATTCCATCAAGTGAGTGTGTGGAATGATCCAGAAGGCCTCAGTACAATTAACACAGTATAAATAGAATTCAAGAGATTAGGGGTTTTATACATTAAACTGACACCATTCCATTTGTCGAGATGATTGAGCTGCAAAATAAGAACAAAAACAACCTGTAGTTATCCCATCTGTCTTTTCACTAGCCTGAAGGAGTATTTACTAGCTGTTGTCATGCCCTCGACTGTATGGGGCTTGTACAGAATTCCCTCCCTAAATCTCCCTGCCTCTCCGACACTTTCCTCAAAATGTTGGCTAAAGCTTATTTCTTTTACCAAGGTTTGGTTATTTGTTGCCAATGTATCATATTTTGTTGAATAATTGTTCCTAGGACGTGGCTGAGGATGCTTCGGTGTATTAAAAGTGTTACATACATTAGTGCAAGTCGCTGCTGTTCCGTCTGAAATATCTGTTGATGATAAATCTGAAGCTTGTGCATCCTGCTTCAGAATTCTCTTATGATTAACATGCAGGTTCAGTTGGCGGTTAGAAAGGCAAATGCAATGTTAGCATTCATATTAAGAGGACTAGAATACAACAGCAGGGATGTCCTACTGAGCCTGTACAAGGCTCTGGTCAGACCACATTTAGAATATTGTGAGCAGTTTTGGGCCCCTTATCTAGGGAAAGATGTGCTGGCATTGGAGGAAGTCCAGAGGTGGTTTAGGAGAATTATTCCAGTGATGCAGGGCTTATTATAAGAGGAGTGGTTGGGGAATCTGGGTCTGTACTCAATAGAGTTTAGAAAGATGAGTGATGATCTGATTGAACTGAATACTGAGATGCCTGGATAGAGAGGACATGGAGAAAATGGTCCCACTAGTAGGAGAGACCAGGACCCAAGGGCACACCTTAAAGTGAAGGGAAGACCCTTTAGAACTAAGATGAGATGGAATTTCTTTAGCCAGAGGATGGTGAACCTGTGGAATTCATTGCTGCAGAAGGCTGAGTCCAAGTCACTGAGTGTATTTAAAACAGAGAAGAATAAGTTCTTGATTGGTAAAGGGATCAACAATTACAGAAGAAGGCAGGAGAAGGGGTTGAGAAAAATGATCGAATGGCAGAGTAGACTTAATGGGCTAATTCTGCTTCTGTATTTTTTGGTCTTACGGTCTTGCGATATGTTCATTTTCCTGCACCTAGAATTCTATGATGTGTAAATACATAGTTAATTGGATCAGCTAAAACTCGTGGGCCTTATAATAACAACAACAACTTGGATTTATGTAGCATTTTTAATATAGTGAAACATCTCACAGTGATTCGCAGAAGCGACCATCAAACAAATTCTGACATCGAGACAGGTAAGGAGATATTAGCTCAGATGTCCAAGAGTTTGGTTAAAGACGTTGTTTTGATGGATCATCTTAAATAATGAGAGAGAGAGGTGGAGAAGACTGAGCAGGTCGGATGTGATAAGTGACAGTAGTCATCATAAATCTCAACCTATTTGATTCCATCCCACTGCCATAACTTCATCGCAGTAAGAACACAAACAAGGTTTAGGGTGCACTCTCATAAAAATTATAGCATCTGAAACTGTAGTGGCTCTAAGGAAATCCATACCTGTCTCCATCTCATCTTGGAGATGTAAACATCCATTGAAAACATCTCAAAGGTGAAAAAATTTGCACATGTTGATCTTGTTGATATCCAATAACTACCCTTCAGTATTTTCGTTCAATCTCAAGTCTGGACTCCTTCAAAGTGTCAGCAGCCCCCTGGGAAGGCGAAATATAGGAGAATGTAAACACAATTGGAATCTAACGGCTTGAAGCAGTTTCCCTTTCGCTGAGCTGCTATTTACCAGATCAACTTAATACACTTTCTCAGCACTGTCTATTACGACTCTCTTGGGATTTTAATCATGTGGAATTTCTTAAACCTTACAAACATTGCCATGGATTTTGACTACAAATTAGCAATAATTATGTATTGCTATGATTGTTGAAAGGCAATTAAGAAAGTAGTGCTGTCAGCTGTAATAATTTGCAAAAGCAAAACCACGGAATTAAACGAATACACTACTCCCATTAGATCATCAATCAGACACATGCTTGCCTGACTGGATAATTCCTTCAAAAGACCTGCTCCTGCCCTCAAAAGCATGTGTATATTCAATAACTGAGGACCTATGGCCTCTGGGCTAGGGATTCCGAAGTGTTTCAATCTTACCTGCCTAATAGCAGTAAATCAAGAAGGTAAACATATTCCACAAGCGGCAAGTTGGCCAGTTTACTCTTCTTTTGGTGAGATAGAAGTCAAAGTTTCCCCTCTTCACTTTGCACCCCTTCCACCCCATGACAACAGCACAGTGGCTCAATGGTTAGCATTGCTGCCTCACAGTGCCAGGGACCTGGGTTTGATCCCACATTTGGGCGATTGTCTGAGTGGAATTTACACATTCTCCTCGTATTTGTATGGGTTTCCTCCGGATGTTCCGGTTTCCTCCCGTGGTCCAAACATTTGTAGGTTAAATGGATTGGCCATGCTAAATTACCCATCGTGTCAAAGGATGCGCAGGCTATGTGGGTTAGCCATGGGAAATGCAGTGTTATAGGCATAGGGTTGTTGGAATGCTTTCCAGAGGGTTGATGTGGACTCAATGAGCCGAATGGCACTGTAATGATTCTAAGAAAATAGGTGACAACCAGGATCCACGACTAATGACATAAACCAAAAACAGGATCTTACAGATGAGATAACAAGGTGCAGAGCTGGATGAACACAGCAGGCCAAGCAACATCAGAGGAGCAGGAAGGCTGACGTTTCGGACCTAGACCCTTCTTCAGAAAACAGATGAGTTAGTCATTTTCACACTGCTGTTTCTGGAATTTTGCTGTAAGCATATTGTGCGCTGCATTTCTAAATTACAACAGTGACAATGCTTCAGAAGTATATCGTTGGTTGCAAAGTGCTTTGTGAGCACCTGAGGCCATGAAAGACACAGAAATGCACATTCTTCCTTTTACTCACACCTGGCTGTTGACACCATTCTTGTGCCCTTTTTGGCCATTGTAATGCCAAAATGCCAGAGTTAGAAAAAGCTCCATCAAGCCATTCGTTCATTATTCATGTTGGTGAGTGGAGTACATTCAGTTGTATCCCACTGACATGATTATAGTCTTTGCATTCTTAACAAAAGATCTATCAACCCAGAAGGGGAGATTTTCTTGCGTCTGAGTGTTAGATCGTTCGAATGCAATACGTATTGCAAATTCAGACCTGTTCTGAAAACAAACCTATCTAAGTCTTCGACGTCCAGTTCAGTCACGTATGATCTAGTGCTTTGGTACACAAATCAGAAGAACCCACCTGGAAAGCAAACAATCAACTTGATTTCAATCACAAAGGATGCTTGCTTTCTCTCCATGGATGCTGCCTGACCCACTGTAATCTCCCGAATTTTTTGTTTTCATTTTGATTTCAATCATGTCTTATTTAAAACTCAGCAGTGTTGCATGAAAATGTAAAATACTTTCACTACAGTTCAGTGATATTTTCTCAACTTTTTCTTCTGTTCAAAAACATTATTGTATCCTCTGAAGGAGGTGGGACTTGAATCCAAATCTCATGACTCAGAGAGAGGGGCATTATCACTTTGCCACAAAATCCCTTAGTCCAGTTGAATGAAAACATCCCAAAACATTTAAGGTAGCTGTTTGCAATAACTTTAGATAAATGAGACAAAGTTTTTTAAGACTATTGAACTAAGAAAGAGGAATGGAGTTGAGATATAAATAGGCAACGGTTTGTTTGAATGGCAGAAAAGATTTGAGGGGTTGAATGGCCTTCTTCTGTTCTCATTTCCTATTTAACCACGTATCCATCTTTTCTTTTCATTCAAGTATGCTTCAAACAGAGTATGCAGTCAACGAATGGCTTCTGGTATTGAAGAAACATGGTCCAGTCCACACAAAAAGGCAGATGTGACGGGATGGAGTCTAGCAAATGACAGCAATTTTTAGGATGGCTTTCTGGAAAAGAGTCAATACTACACCACTGTCACCAATGGATATATTGTGGAATAAATGGCTACAAGGGGGCAATGTCACTGGACTAGTAATCCAGAGGCCAAGGCTAAAGCTTTGCAGGCATGTGTTCAAAACTCAGCATGCAACTGCCGGAGTTGAAGTGAGGTTAATAGAATCTGTTCACTGTTGATGTTCATCATGTTCAATGATGGTGATCAAGCCAGGTATCAGCCATTGTTGTGAAAAATTATTTATTTCCCTAAGGTCCTTCAGGAAGGGAAACCTGTAGTCATAATATGTAATTCCAGACCCACAGCAATGTGGCTGATTCTTACAGACCATCAAGAATGGCCTAGAAAGCCAGTCAGTTGAAGGACACTGAGGGATGGGCAACAACTGCTGGCCTTGACATGACACCCACATCCCTCGAAAAGAAGAAGAAAGTGAGACTGTATTCCTCCTCCTGTTAGTTCTGATAAAAACCAAAAGAACTGCAGATGCTGTAAATCAGAAACAAAAACTGAAGTTGCTGGGAAAGCTCAGCAGGTCTGGCAGCAACTGTGAAAAGAAATCAGAGTTAATGTTTCGGGTCCAGTGAGTTCTGAGGAGGGGTCACCAAACCCGAAACGTTAACTCTGATTTCTTTTCACAGGAGCTGCCAGACTGCTGCGCTTTTCCAGCAACTTATGTTAGTCCCGGTGTTGTGTCTCTGACTGTCCATTATTGCTTTCATTGACTTTGGAACAACAATCAATCCAAACATTTGCTTGCCCACTTTTTAAGGGCATTTCTTCTGCCAACCTGTCTGTTAGTCCTTAAGACCTACCCCCAGCCCTATGTAAGTGTGGTCACATGGTTCAATTGAGTGGTTGCTGGACAGGTACAAATGGATAATGATAGGTGAGCACGTCGCTCAATGGTTACACCTGAGCCAATTCTTTCCTGTATTAGAATAGTTTGTGGAGCACTGGAGGTTGCAACATTCTGATTATCCAACACTGATGGTGTGTGTGGCAGTGAGGGATGTGAGGAGGAGGTGGGTGCCAAATTAACAGCCATCAGGGAATAGGGGAAAACATGGTGTGATACAATTGCTGATTCACGATCAGCCCGATCTCACTGCTGAAAAGGGAGGAAGGTATTATTTCAAGTGCTAACAGCAAGGAAGGTTTTGATAGAATAAGTTGGATACAGTGACAGAATGTTCAGTAACCGGGGGCACAGGTTTAAGGTGGTTGGTCAAAGAACATGAGGTAATCCTTTTTACAGAAAGTTGTTGTGAACTGGAATGTGCTGCCTGAAGGAGTCATGAAGGCAAATTCAATAGGAACTTGAAAAGGAAAGAATTTGCAGGTAGAGGGGAGAAGAGGAGAGTAAGACTAAATGGATAGTTCTTTCAAAGAGCTAGCACAGGCACGAGGGGCTGAATGGTCTCTTTTTTTTTAACATCCTTCAATTCTAAATTTCCTACTGGAACAGTGCGATAAAGTGTTATCTCAGAGAGCAATTGCGGAGAAGCTTCAGCACTGTGCCTGTACATTTCAGGTGCTATGTTGTATCAATAGTGTTTACACTGGAATTAAATACATCCTTAAACTAACACAACCCTGATGACCACATTTCATTTTCCCTTCTATTCTCAAATATCACTTTATTCGCATACAAAAGAGAAGTATGTTTAGCTTTCCAAGATTTCATTTGGTGTATATAAGTAGCTTCAAATACCAAACTTTATAATATAGCTCACTGTTCACTGTTCAAGATAAACAGCTCCTGAACCAGTCCGTTATTCTGAACTCATTAATTAGAAACTAATCAGCTCAGAGATAGGTGTTCTCTCCACTAAGAAATCTCTCCTTTACCTGACTCAAAATGTAGTGGAAATCTGAAACTGTCTCCCCAAAACAACCCGTTGAGTCTGATGGACCAAAAACGGAGATGTTAGATTGTAGTTACGTAACGACTATTAAGGGTACAGAGCAAGGTGGGTAGATGGGAATTAAGGTGATCTAACTAAATGGTGGAACACACAGATTGGTCTGACTGGCCTCCTGTTCTTTCTTCTATTTATGAAGTTAAAAGCAGAGAGTGCTGGAAATACTCAGCAGGTCTGGCAGCATCTGTGGAGCAAGAAAAACAGAGTTGATGTTTCAGGTCTCTGAACTTGCACTGGAACTGTTATGATGAAATCAACCTGTTGGGTGCAATTTTAGGCCTTGCTTATAGCAGATTTGGAGGTGTGGAACATATTTAATTGGGCAAGATAGTCGTGTACCTGAACCCCAGTGCCTTCCCACTTCTGTCAGGCTGGTGTTCAGAATTCCTGTATCACTGTCAACTGAAGCCCCTCAGTGGCCAATTCATGACCACCCAAAGGCATTACCCCACCACCACTGGTCTTAACCCAGTTGCAGGAAGATCTGTCCCCATGAGGCATCCAATACAGCTAACCCTGTGCAAACTTGCTCGTGGTCACAGGGGCAGGCAGCTCCTCATTCAAAAGCAGTCAGTGCCTGATTAAGAGACATGACATCTGCAAGTTGGGGTCTACTGAGAAACACCCTTCTGGCCTTACAGCTGAAACCACCCCTCCACCCATCTCTTCATGATCAATACCTTGCAAAAACACTTCAATTTACTCATAGAACACAGGCTAGCCAACATTTGTTGTCTAGTTCTGAGAAAAGGTCACCGGATCCGAAACGTTAACTCTGTTTTCTCCTTTATGGATGCTGCCAGCCCTGCTGAGCTTTTCCAGCAACTTTGTTTTCGTTCCTGAATTACAGCACCCGCAGTTCTTTCGGTTTTTATTTATTGTCCATCCCTAGTCACACTTGAGAATGTGGTGGTGAGATGCCTCCTTGAACCACTGCAGGCCATGTGTAGGTTGACACACAAAGCCCTTAGGAAGGGAATTCTAGGATTTTGACCCAGCAACAGTGAAGGAACGGCAATATATCTTCAAGTTAGGATGATGAGTGGAACCTGGATGGGAACATGCTTGAAGGCGACCTCATGCTGCATCCTGCCTGTTGTTCCTCAGTTCTGGGTCTCAGGTTCCTGTTGTTCTGACAATAATCATTCTCTTGTGAGTTTGCTGCCCGTCAAACAATAAAAGCTGCCAGCCCCTGTCTCTTGGTGGGTTGGATATCCCCACCCACTCCCCTGAAGTCCTTCAACCCAGAAGGGCTCACCAGTGATTATTTACATCCCCAGTGTGCACTTAAAAGCACTGGGCCATCCCAAAGGAGGTGACACAGGGTCTGTCTCTGGTTTTGCAGGCAGAATGTTGAATCCAGGCCAACACTGTTTCTCTTTCCATAGGTGCTGACAGACCTGCTGCGTACTTCCAGTATTTTCTGGTTTTATTTCAGATTTCCAGCTGATGGTTTGAGTGGTTGATAAGATGATGAATTCTCTGGGGCAGAGCACTGTTCAGATCATTTTTTACAGAATCTGGTTACTCCATCAATTTTGGGTGGAAATGAGATATTCCAAACTATGACATCTAGCAAAAAATGTACAACACCTTTCAATGCACTCTGCTCCATTTCCCCATGGGCATTTGAAAACTTCCCTCACCCAAGCAAGCTTCATTTTTATATCTTGAAACAAAAATGTTGCGGCTAAGCCTTTTGTGAATGGTCCTAGCTGCAGTATTATGTCCTATTCTGGGCTCTACATTTTAATAACATTGTTAAGGCCGTGGTAAAGATGCAGAGGAAACTTATTTATTGTGATGGTATCCAGGCTGAGAAACTTCAGTTAATGTGGAGAGACTGAGTGTGGAACTGTGGAGGTTGAGGGGAGATTTAATAAAGATGTTCAAAATCATGAAGAATTTTGTTAAAGCAACTAAAACTAACTACAGGGTCAGTAACCAGAGGATACAGATTTAAGTTACCTAGGAAAAGGACCAGAGGAGGAGATGAGTAGATTTTTTTTCCCATGTTGTTGCGATCATGTACATGCTGTCTGTAAGGGTGGAGGGAGCAGATTCTAAAGTAACTTATATAAGAATATTAGCCATCTATTTGTAATAGGGCATTTTACAAGGTTATGTAGAAAGGAGCAGGTACAGTGAGATTAAATGAATATTCTTTCAGAAAGTTGGCACAGGCAGAATGGGCCAAATAGTCTCCTCCTGTGCTGTATCATTCTCCGACACAAACTACTTTCAGGCCAGCAGACTATCTGCTTCTGTCTAACTTGTCAAACCCCCTTCAGAATTCATTATTTAGGGTCCCTAATTATTTATAAATGTCATTCCACACCTCTGGAGCAGGTGGGACCTGAACCCAGACCTCCTAGTTCAGAGGTGGGGACACTACCACTGCACTGCAAGCTCCTCTCCAATCCTATCTAGCAGGTCAGAATTAAAATCCTCTCTACCTCCCTCAGTTACACATATATAACTGAAGATTCCAATGCACTGCTATTCGGCCAGTAATAAATGCATATTCTGTGGTGTCGGACCTTCTGTTGGAAAACATGTTGGCTTATATTTATCTTTGACATCTCAACTTCAGGTATCACCTTGCAGTTTAGCAGGTCCTAGTATAGGTACCTAACCTAGTGACATAACACAGGTTATACACCAAATCCAAATGTTTTCCTTTATTTTAGGGATGGCTCAGTATGATATGTATAGAGTCATATGATCTATTCCCATTCTAATTTCCAAATCCCTCCATGCTCTCATTCCTCCATATCTCTATAATCCAAGGATTATGCTTTTGGATTTCCAAAGTAATTTCTCTGTAACTTCCTCCAGCCTCACAACACTCCAAGTTACCTGTGTTCTCCTAATTCTGACCTCTTTAGCATCTCCAAATTTAATGCATTTCAGGGTCAATTTTGACTAACTACACAGTGATAAACCTGCTATTTTAAAGGTGCTATATAACATGATGTTATTTTCTGCTTCCTGGTTTGATACTCCTGCTTCTCAGTTAACCTGGAAGCTACAAACTCTGGTTGCAGAGGTCTTCTCATACAGAATTATTAGAATAGCATTAGTTTGTTATAAAGGCTACCTCATAGGTGGAATGGTGGCTCAGTCGTCAGCACTGCTACCTCACAGTGCCAGGGACCTGGGCTCGATTCTACCCTTGGGCAACTGTCTGTGTGGAGTTTGCACATTCTCCCCACATCTGTGTGGGTTTCAGCCAGGTACTCTCATTTCCTCCCATAATCCAAAGATGTGGAGGTTAGGTGGGCTGGCCATACTAAATTGCCCATAGTACCCAGGGATGTGCAGGTTGGGTGGATTAGCTGTGGGAAATGCAGGGTTACAGGGTAGGGGGATAAGCCCTGGGTGTGATACTGTTTGGGTGGACTCAATGGGCTGAATAGCCTGCTTCCGCACTGTAGGGATTCTATTATATTGTATCCTGGTCAACGTTAAGCCATTTTACTATGGATCAAAATTACGCTACTCCGCCTACAAGATCCTTTGCCACTGAGATTTTTCATTTTCTGCAGAGTGTGAGAATCGAATTCTGAGGTATCATAGTGATCTGTGTTCGCTGTTCTCTTGTGTACAGCCATCTGGCTTCATGCCACTGTATATTTGATAGGTGCCAGTTTGTCAGTTGTAGCTTTGTTAATAGGGCAATATTTTTATGAGAGAACATTTAGCAAAACCTGTTTCTAGTGAGCAAGAAGCCCGATCATCTGTTTGTTCCACTATTATGACAGCAATCAAGCAATGTGGAACTGTTTCAATTTGATTTAGTTCATTTCTTTTTGAACTTCTTTTGCTGAGGGAGAGTTGCACAGCTGGAGGCCCCATCCATCAATGAAGACATTCAGCAGGATCTGGTCAGCTTGTGCACTTGGCTGTAAATAATCCTGTGTCACTGTTGATAGAGGATTAAGGAACTCTCCTGGTACTCTCAGCCAACGTTCTTCCCTTGAGCTTCACCACCAAAAAAAAAGATTATCTGATCTTGCACTCAATTGTTATTCTTGAGATGTTATTGCATGGCAAATTGTCTTCAGTGCATTCTTTCCTGTGAATAGTGACTGCACTTATTGACTGTAAAGAGTTTCACAAAGTCCTGTTAACTTGAAAACCTAGAAATCTGACTCTGGATATTTTCTCAGGCACCGGTGGATAGATATTGGCTTAAATACAGTTGTCTGAAGTTTACAAAGGCTTTCGTGGAGTGTGGCCATTGAGATGAAGGAAGGAATAAGCATCGTCAGTCATTTGGATCCAACTTTGGATGAGACTAATTTGGGCGGAAATTTAAGAGAAGAGGAATTAATGATGGGAAAATATACAGTTCATCAGGGAAAAAGGAGGAAATTGAAGTGAAATTAATAGAATAAATAAAGAGTGCATCAGGGAGAAAGGCAAGGAAATAATTCATGGTGATTTGAACTGCCATAAATTGAAGAGTGGATATCTTTTAACAAATCAAGGTAAACTAATTAATGAAATTCAGGTTGTTTTTTGACAACCAGACCAGTGGAATGTTTATAGCTGATCTAATATTTATTAGGAAGTCTCAGATAGTGAGAACATTGGTAATATTTGAATGCCAGCAATCAGGCTGTTATAAGATTTGATACAAAGGAAGAGATAGTAAAATTAATATATATATCGAATACGAAAAGTGCTAATTCTATAACGGCCCAAAGGGAATGGGTTCACTGCAAGATTATTCAGGATTAGATGAGCTGTGTTGACAGGAGAATAGAAATTGATCTGCATCAATCACCAACAGCTGGTGAGTACAAAGCTCAAAAGATTTGAGTTTTACTCCCAGATTGAGAGATTCTCTTCCATTGGTTCTTCCATGATATCAAAGATACTGCACAATAAAAAGCTTATTATATGATGTAAAATTTGTGCCTATTAATTCTACATTCTTCACTACCCTCCACTCGAACACATACACATAACCATTCCCCACTCCTGGAACATGGAGGGCAGTCACAGGCTCAATGGGGCAAATTCCCTGCTTCTCAGCTGTAACCAGTCTATAATTTTATGTTTCGAGGGGACAGTATATTTTGCCCCTTACTCAAACGTGTCCCATCATTCTATGAGATTATCTGTGATCTAACTCAACGCTACTTGTATTTGCCCTATGTCCTTTGATACCGTTAGAACTAAAATCCATCAGTCGTGTTGTAAAATTAAGAATGGTTTATCATCTTTTGCCATTTTTATATCACCCAGTTGTGTCTCTGAGGCAGTGAGTGCTACCACAGTGCTATAGTTTATACCTTTCTGCTCTCCCACAAAATTTGGTTTGAAAATCCCTGAAAGTTGCCACCCGGGTTGATAGTGCTGTTAAGAAGGCATACGGTGTGTTAGGTTTCATTGGTAGAGGGATTGAGTTCCGGAGCCGTGATGTCATGCTGCAACTGTACAAAACGCTAGTGCAGCCTCACTTGGAATATTGTGTACAGTTCTGGTCGCCCCCATTACAGGAAGGATGTGGAAGCATTGGAAAAGGTGCAGAGGAGATTTACCAGGATGTTGCCTGGTCTGGAGCGAAGGTCTTATGAGGAAAGATTGAGGGACTTGAGTCTGTTCTCATTGGAGAGAAGAAGGCTAAGAGGGGATTTAATAGAGACCAGCAAAATGATCAGAGGATTAGATAGGGTGGACAGTGAGAGTCTTTTTCCTAGGATGATGACGTCGGCTAGTACGAGGGGGCATAGCTGCAAATTGAGGGGTGATAGATTTAAGACAGATGTCAGAGGCAGGTTCTTCACTCAGAGAGTGGTAAGGGCATGGAATGCCCTGCCTGCCAATGTAGTTAACTCAGCCACATTAGGGGCATTTAAACAGTCCTTGGATAAGCATATGGATGATGATGGGATAGTGTAGGGGAATGGGCTTAGATTAGTTCACAGGTCGGCGCAGCATCGAGGGCCAAAGGGCCTGTTCTGCACTGTATTGTTCTATATGTTCTATAAAAGTGTCTTGCTTACAAAGCTTCAATCAAATCAAAACTAAATAAGATCAGCAAATCCCAGGATTAATTTTGCTCAACTGGACCTACAGCAAGTCAACAGTAACCAACACAGCCAAGAGCGTGTCTCCAGTTCAACTTACCTCATCAATTTATTGTCCAGTTAACAACTTCCTCTTGAGTGCTCATTTCAGCCAGCTTCTCAGGGGATCAGATGCATTTCCAACACTGAGTTAACATCAGTGATACTGTCTTCATCCCTTGGACTTGCTGCTTTCTTCTCAAAGAAACTTTCCGTTCTGTCAAACACACTGTGCTCATTGAAAATCCAGATTACCATCTAATAGATACCCCTGAACTGGTCTTCAAAATCAATCAAACCACCAGGAAATCATTCAAGCATTTTCTTTCCATGAACTGGTGAATCTGCAGTTGCCAAGGACAGAATTCAGATTTTTTTTGAAAAAAGATTAGATATATCCCTAGCATCCAAAAATTACATTGTGGACTTTCTGCAACACATCCTTTACTTCTTATTCTCAGCTGGATTCCATCGAAACCTGATGCTTTACAAATCCGACATCTCAATGACCATGTCGCTTTTGGACACGCCGTACACAATCATTCCTTTCACACTTTCTGCCAACTTGGACACAAGATGAGAGACCGTATTTATATTTTATATTCTGAAAAATCAGTGTAATAAAAACCTAAAGATTTATGCATTTCCTTTACTATTTCAGCTCACTTAATCTTAAGGGGCCCCACATAATTTTAAAATTCATGTGTACAAAACCAAAATACTTTAATTCATTTCCCTCAAAGGTAGTTACACCTTTCCTTCATTTTCTTCACAGATTAGTTGTCTCTTAATAGTCACAGTTTTATGAGTTAAAGTCTTACTCTAGAGATCTGAACATAAGATCTGGGTTGTCATTTGCAGTGCAATACTAAAAGAGTGCTGCACAGTCAGAAGTGCTATCTTTCAGATCAGACAATAAAATAAAGCCTGCCTAGCCTTGCTTGATTTAATTTAATTTAATTTGATTTGATTTAGTTTTTAATTGTCACATGTATCTTGTCACAAAATACATGGAAAGTACAATCTCCAGCACCATCTTAAAATAAACCAAAACATAGAATATAAAGGCATAAAAATGAAGAAATCGACGAAAAGTGTCCAGCTTTACAGTCCTTCCCTTGAAGTGCTCCGTCATGGGCCATGGGCTTGGTGGCCAGGCACAAGTCCCTTTCTGCTAGAATGAAGTTGCCACTCTGCGGTGCCATCTCGCCTCTACCAACGCCCTCACCACTGTGAGTCCTCGATGGATCTCACTAATGCAGGTGACACCGATGCTGTCGGATACTGAACCGGCCCAAGCTCAACTCCGCCACCACTGGGAGTCTGCTTCAGGCCCACCTCAGTGATGCAGCCTTTGGTGATGCTGCCAGGTCTCACACTGGGCCCAAACTCGCCTCCGCTGCCACCTCCGTGAATCTTCATTGGACACTGACACCATCGGGAACCCAAACCTGCCTCTGCAGCAACAGCCATGAATCGGTGATAGGACTGCCTCGATGATGCAGTAGCCGCCAAGAACCTAAAATTGCCACCGACGCTGCTGCTGCTGGGCCTACTTGCCACCGATGCATTTGCCATGACCAAGCTCTTCACCAAGAGATAAGTAACATAAAATAAAAGAGAAAAAGAAACGGGAGAAGAAAGTAAAAAGGAAAAGAAACAAAAACCACACGAGTGGATGAGCCTGGGCTCAGAAATCCTCTGCACTGCCATCTTACCAGATCTTTTGTGGATGAGTAAGATCCCATGAAGAAGACTTTGAAGAAGAGCAGGAGAGATCCATGTGAGTGATATTTATCTCTAAATTAACATTACAAAAATAAGATAATCTTGTGATCATATTGCTGATTGTAGGATCTTGCTATGCACAGATTTGCTGCTGTATTTCTTACTTTGCAACATTTCAGACACACTTTGAAGTAAAATAATTTGGGGTGCCTGGTGTTGATGAAAAGCACTACGTCAATGCAAGCATTTCTTTCTTTTTGATTGTCAGAAAAGCCCACAAATAGAATCTAAATGGCAGCTTTGTTGCTTTTCATGGAGAGTTCCTCTCCACAAGGTTGAGCCAGCTTACCTGCTCCATTGTTCCAACACATTGCACTAACTGCCATCCTGATTCTCCCACTTATTGTAAGTGGAAGTTTTCACCACTGTTGGGATGTTCTGTGGTCACTGGCACTGCCATCGTTGTACCCAGCCATGCACTAGGTCAAGAGTTGCCAGCCCAGAGTTGCCCTTCACCATTCACATAGTAGAGCAGCACCCAAAAACCAACACAGTTCAGGGCATGTAGCTGACACAGCCTTGCACATACAACTGCACAATAATACATGTATTGCTGTTTAAGCACCAGCTTAAACCTGGCCTGTCATTGGCAACATCCTGTCTCACCTGGTCCAGAGGTGTGTAATAACACCACTGAACAGGTTGATCAGAAATTATTTCCCATCTTATAACCAACTTCCCATCTAAGCTGCAGCTGCGCATGTGTGCAACCATTCCAAGGTTCCTCGCATGGCAAGTGGCATTGGCACACCGGTTATGGGTTGACTCATGGATTTCAAAGTCCAGGCTGGAAAGAAAATTAGGGGGAATGCCACTTACAACCCTCTCAAAGTCAGAGCTATTCCTTCCCCAGTGCAGCCCAGTAAGTTATCATTGTTCACTGGAACAATCACATGGAGGAAAGCCTTCAAACAACTTAAACTTTTATTCACCAACAGTAAAAGTTAACAGAAATCAAACAGACAGGCTGCTTGCTTTAGAGCACCAACTATTTTACAGTCAATGAATGATCACTGCACCCGGCTGTCATTAACTGTAATTGGGTGTCAATTCAGTACTGTCTGGTTTGTAGCATCCCACGCTGCTGCACTCAATCATGAAGAAGGCAACATTCCTCCTGCTCAGTGTGTTCATCTCCCTTGTCGGAATACTTCTTGCAATCTCCCAGCACATCAGCCTCCTTCATATCTCAGTTTTTATCTGCTTTACGACACACTCTCCCAGAATGTATGGTAAGGTCTCCCAGACTGATCCAAGCATCAGAACCTAATTTTATAGTCTGCTCCACCATGGCCCTGGTTGGAAATGGGCTGTATTGTATCTACACTCAGCCTCAGTCAAAGAGTTGTGCATTGGCATCATTAGCCATTGTTACAGAGGGCAGTCCTTGTCACCCAGTAACGTTGAGAGGTATCTGACCCCTTAAATGCAACAGGAATATGAGACATCTCAAGGATATAGGCACCATGATAGCCCCTGGAGTACCTGGCACAGACTTCTAAGAGGTGGTACCAATGATCACAGATGACATACATTGAAGGAATGGAATATCCTCCTATTGATGAAGTCAGCTGCGTTATGCCATGGGCCTCTCAACATGACCTGCGCACAGTCTTTGCAGCCTGTACCAGGAGGTGGTACATGAAACATTAACTCTGTTTACTCTCCACAGATGCTGCCAGACCTGCTGAGTTTCTGCAGCAAGTTCTGTTTTTGTTTCAGATTTCCAGTGTCCGCAATCCTTTGTTTTTGTGTTTTAAGTTACAAAAGCCTGGGCTGCAGCACTGACCTCATCATAGGAAATGAGCTGAAATGGTGTGGTGTGACACAAACGACATTGGTAACAGACCTGATACATTGGTGGGGGACAACTGCAAGATCCCGCACAGGTCCCCATGACTCCTTGAAAGGAGCTTGTTACCATCTTGATGGCTGTGGGACATGATGACTGCCCACTTCACCCCTGAACCCCATCCCTACAGGTTAGTGCTGCCCACCATCAAGATGCACACTTCCTGCTTGAGCCCAGAGCCAAAACCTACCCTGCCACACAGAATCCCATGTCCTCCCACCCATTACCTCCTTCGTCCTTATACATTGAAATTTCCCTCTTCACCATCTGTGACTCCCTGCGCCCATGGTTACTGCCTCCAATCCCGAATGTTGAGTTCCCACACTTCCCTCCCAATACGGAGTGCGTGGTAACCACTCCATTGTCTTCAATTCTAGTGATCCCCAGAGCAGATCATGTCTCACTCTCCAACTGACTTAGACAAGCACCCTAACTGACGACTGACCAAATGTCTGACTGATCCCCATGCAGTTCCCTGCTTGATGATCTATGAATCCCCTAACTACATGCAGTAGACCTTTGTGATTGATCATGGCTCACTCCCCAGATGGTAGAAATAAGAATTCTCTGACCCTGACTGCTACCATTGGATGACTGACCATGCCCAAGCCCTTAGATTCGGAGTGGACAACGCCTTTGATTCCCAGTATTGGGACTTCCTGACAGACAGCAGTTGCTCTTGACTAGACTGAAGACTACTCCCCTTAGACTTTGAGACACAGCCATGTAGTTGATGTACATGAAGTGTGCTTGCAGCATAGATTGACAGCACATGCTATAAGTGTGGGATTGACATAAGCTGTGACTTTTAAATGATAACTTAAACACTTTAAGAGAGGAGTAACATTTTAACTAATAGTTTTATTTGTCAATGGTTTATGACAGTTTATTTGCAGCTAGAGTCTAATTATTTGGAATAAATAATAATTCTTGTTTAGTACAGAAACCTGCTCTGTGCTTTTTATCAATCTGGTAAATTGGGGAACTTTGCATAAATTATAAAACCTTTAAATTTTGTGATGTCTCCTGCAATTATGGGCTTGACCACTACCCCATGAGTTGTAACTTAATGCTGCCCAAGACACACAGCACTCATCACATCATCGTGCATATTTAAAGCACCTTTAAATTGGTAACAATAAAGTCTCATGGCACATCATAGAAGCATTACCGAATAAAGATTGTAACCAAGCCTAAGCAGGAGATACAAGGAAAAAATAACCAAATGTTTCATTTAAGGGGTAGGCATAACTAACATTTTAAAGAGGGGCAACAAGATATGGGGAGACAAGTTAAGACTTCAATGTATGCGTCATTATGTCTCTTTTTGCTGTGCTGCACTGTCACAGGGTCAGTACTGAGGGAATGCTGCACTATCACAGGATCTGCACTGAGGGAGCGCTGCACTGTTACAGGGTCAGCATTGAGGGAGTGCTGCTCTCTCAGAGGATCAGTACTGAGTGAATGCTGCGCTGTCAGAGGGTCAGTACTGAGGGAGTGCCACACTGTCAGAGGGTCTGGACTGGGGGAGTGCCGCATTGTCAGAAAGTCTGTACTGAGGGAGCGCTGCACTATCAGAGGGTCAGTATTGAGAGAGTGCCATACTGTCACAGGGTCAGCACTGAGGGAGTGCTGCGCTGTCAGAGAGTCTGTATTGAGAGAGTGCTGCACTGCAGAGGGTCAATATTCTGGGAGTGCTGTATTGTCACAGGGTCACCACTGAGGGAGTGCTGCACTGAGCAAGTGCCATATTGTCACAGGGTCTGTACTGAGGGAGTACCGCACTGTTACAGGGTCAGCACTGACAGAGTGCCGCACTGTCAGAGGGTCAGTACTAAGGGAGTGCTGCACTGTCAGAGGGTCAGTGTTGAAGGAGTGCTGTGCTGTCAGAGGGTCAGTACTTTCATAGAAAAGAATAGAATCCCTACAGAATAGAATCCCTACAGTGTGGAAACAGGCCCTTCGGCCCAACAAGTCCACACCAAATCTCGGAGCATCCTGCCCAAACCCATCCCCCTATAACCCACCTAATCTACAACTCCCTGAACACTACGGGCAATTTAGCATGACCAATCCACCTAACCTGCACATTTTTGGACTGTGAGAGGAAACCGGAGCAGCCGGAGGAAACCCACACAGACACAGGGAGAATGTGCAAACTCCACGCAGACAGTCACCCGAGGTTGGAATTGAACCCGGGTCCCTGGTGCTGTGAGGCAACAGTGCCAACCACTGCCACCATGCTGCCTACAACTGAGGGAGTTCTACACTGTCAGAGGGTCAGTACTGAGGGAGTGCTACACTGTCAGACGGTCAGTGTTGAAGGAGTGCTGTGCTGTCAGAGGGTCAGTA
>JAHRHZ010000052.1:25861177-25897069 GCA_024137785.1 Ginglymostoma cirratum | reverse complement strand
GTGGGAGTGCCGCACTGTCAGAGGGTCAATACTGAGGGAGCACTGCACTGTTAGAGGGTCAGTACTGAGGGAGTGCTGAGTGTCAGAGGGTCAGTACTGAGGGAGTGCTGCACTGTCAAAGAGTCAGCGCTGAGGGAGTGCTGCACTGTCAGAGGGTCTGTACGGAGCAAGTGCCACACTGTCATAGGGTCTGTACTGAGCGAGTGCCGTACTGTTACAGGGTCAGGACTGAGGGAGTGCTACACTGTCAGAGGGTCAGTACTGAGGGAGTGCTGCACTGTCAGAGGGTCAATACTGAGGGTCCGATGCACTCTTAGAGGGTCAGTATTGAGGGAGTGCTGAACTGACAGAGGGTCAGTACTGAGGGTGTGCTGCGCTGTCAAAGGGTCAGTGCTAAGGGAGAGCTGCACTGTCACAGGGTCAATATTGAGGGAATGCCATACTGTCACAGGGTCTGCACTGAGGGAGTGCTGCGCTGTCAGCGGGTATGTACTCAGCAAGGGCTGTACTGTCACAGAGTCAGCACTGAGGGAGTGCCGCACTAAATGCATAGCTCCTTCAAGAACAGTTGTTTTTGTTGATTAGGAATCTACAATTTGGTAGCATAATCTCAAGGGGTGATTATTTAAGACTGAGATGAGGACAACTTTCTTTATTCAAAGGGCTGTGATTCCATACTGCAGATTGTCACTCCATCGTTCAATGTCTTTAGGGTGAGTAGACGCATTCATGGTCCTTCCAGGAATCAAAGGATATGGGGACTGAGCAGGAAAATGGAGTTGAAACCCAAGGTCAGCCTTGATCATATTGAACTTATAATTAACCAGTTCCATGTGGTCTAATCCTGGCCCCAGACTTTGTGTTCTTGTGATTTCATGAGGTCATAGACAAATCTGGGTCATTTTAATTAATGTTCCACCAGGCTTATCAATTACACCAGCCCTTAGCAGTCCCTATTATTCATTTCTTTCAATTCGTTTTGTACCCTTGCTCTCAGATATCAAGGACATGGTATCCGTCATCTGTGTAACTTCTCCCATTGTTGCTTCTTTTCTGAGCTATGTATTTAGAACTCAATCAACTGGTTACATTGCCACTGCCTCCTTTGAGGACTAAACTATTTTGGCACTGAGTCCTGGCATTAAAACGTGATTAGGACATGTCACAATCTAAATACCGAACCTGTGACTTGTAAGCAGCATAGTTCTTATCCAATTCCCAAACAGCACAAAGAAAGTTAACCTCTGCACTTTATTTAATTTTAAAGATTAAAGCCTTCGCAACTATTAAATTATGGTTTCATAAATAAATGTCAACCTGTCACGGAGGAGTAATGATTAGACGGATACAGAGATGAGAGAATTTAATTTGATTATTCTTTTGGTCTTTCACCAAAATGGATAGACCATAGCCAAATGCTCAAACTGACTGCACAAAACTAGTTCCCATCTCATTAAGAGGTAGTACAAGAATAGCTAGTAATAGAACTGGAGTACCTCATTAGGGGTGAGACTATCCCCTCTCTAAAGAGGCAAGAAGAGTCACCTCAGCAAATGGGTGCTGGGCAAGAAGGTCCATTGGCAAACTTCTCAACTTGTCGGCAGTTAAGGTTCTTAAAAGTCACATTAATGGCTATTTAAGGGTCTCTCCTACCATTGGCTTAATTACCTGCCTTCCCAGCAGCCAAAAAATGTGGCGGGTTTGCTGACTGGAAAACCAGGGCAGCTGGCCTGCTGGGTAAATGTGGCCTCCATTTACTCCAATTGACAATGTAGATGGGGGCATGGAAGTTGTTGCTAAGGTCACGACTCGGTCCTTGCTGCTGACAGCCACCCCTTTGCCCATGCTTTCAAACACTCCCCAACTCACATTGCCACAATAGCTGACTCGCAAGACCATAAACAGCCAGTTTATCACCACTGGATCTCCTGAAGACTTGCCTTTCACGGATGATCTCTAGGGCCCAGGTGTCATCAGCCTCTGATTGGCCAGTAGCTTTTGGTGAGGTGGGACTTAAGCATCAAGGCCAAGCTCACTGGTCAGCTCTTAACTACCTGTTTGGAGCTTGATCCAATGAGATCTTTCATTGGTGAGTGTGGGGAGACAACCATGTCTGATGACATCTGTCCCCATGTTCCGTGCTTGAAGCATTAAATCATGGTCTGGTTGTGATTGCTTGCAGGGTGTTTGAGAAAAAGGAAGATTTGTATTTGAATAGCACTGAAATAATTGCACAGAGGCTGGTATCCCATCACCAATTTAGCCTTTATATCCTTGTGCACAGTACACTGGCTGTAGTCAGCCAGCTTGAAGTCAGTCGCTTGAACTGGGGAGATTCCAAAACTTCTGTTAATATTGGTCAGTCAGAGCTTTCCTGATTGGCCCAAGTTAATAACCCCTATTCCAGGACCTCATAGTAAATGGGTCCACCTGGTTCCAATCACTACAAACACCATTTAGCAAAACCTTGCAAGCCTAAGGTATACAGTGTCTGTTCCAATGTAGAAAATGTGGCAGCCAATGTTCACATGCAAGATCCAGCAAGAGTGACACAGTAGCTCAGTGGCTCAGTGGTTAGCACTGTTGCCTCACAGCGTCAGGGACCGGGGGTTCGATTCCACCCTTGGTGACTTTCTGTGTGGAGTTTGCACACTGTCCCCATGTCTGTGTGGGCTTCCTCCCATAGTCTGAAGATGTGCAGCCCAGGTGGATTGGCCATGATAAATTACCTGTAGTGTTCAAGGATGTGCAGATTGTCTGGGTGGGACGCTCTGAGGCTAGTGTGGACTTGTTGGGCCAAAGGGCCTGTTTCCACACTATAGGGATCTTTGATCCCATAAACAATTGTATGGTAATGATGTCCCTTTAAGGGATAAATATTGGCCAGAACACTGGGAAAAACATCAGCTTTCTTCTCCAAGAAGCAACAAGAAACATTTCACAGTCAACAGAGAGGATGGAGATGGACCCTGGGGTGGTATCTCATTTGAAAGATAATGGGTCTGACATTGAAGCACTGCGTGGGGAGAGTAAACTAGGATTTTGTGCTCAAGTCGTGATTCAAGAGTGGGTCTTGAACCTATAATCTTCTGGCTCAGAAGGTACATGTTAGTCACACAGCCGTAGGAACTAATGACCCTGATGATGGCAAAGCAAAATGAGGAAGAGAGTCTACAATCGACATCTTTCACCTTGGGATTAAAGCACAAAGCCACATTGTTAATTTTTGATGGCCATTATTAGGCTGATTTCATAAATAGGTACTTGTACCCAGGGTGACACCACCAGACTTCAGAGAGAGGACATTTGCAATTCCAAGGCACATGAACCCCTCAGCATTAAACCCAAGGACAGGTTTTAATGAGTGATTTGTCAATTCTGCACACTGTGCCCTGGAGGAATATACTGGCCTCATAATTCACTAGGATGCTCATGGGTTTAAAACAGTTTCATTGTGAAGACAGGTTGCCTAGATTAGACATGTAATCCACCTGGGTATAGAAGAGGGCTTCACAAATTAGGGGTCAGGTTCCTCAAGTAGGATCACCATCTGAAAATTTGAGGTTGCAAGATGCAAGGCAGAAATAGCTGAAACCCCTCTCCCCATTCTGCGGTCTCAAGGGTCTTCTTCTCACCACTTGCCCCCCTCAAATCGTTCACCAAGGGGTTGTGACAATTTTCAAGCCTCAAAATGACATCATGATGAGAAGGAGTTTGGGGAGCACTGGTGTAGAAGATTAAGGGGTGATCTGTTGGAGTTGTTTAAAATGATGGAAGAATTCAAAACAGTAGATCATACAGTGATAGCGTCATGCAGCACCGAAACAGATCAAAGAAAGTTAATGAATGAAAAGCAATGAATGCTGCTGTATGGATTTTAAGAAAGCAGTTGACAAAGTATCACAAAAAAGAGTGATTCACAAAATTGAGGCTCATCAAATTGGAGCTCATTATCACCTTGGATTTTTTTTAAAAATGGCTTAAAATCAGAGAGCCATGAGGCATGGTAATTAGAGATAACAAGGTGTAGAGCTAGATGAACACAGCCAGCCAAGCAGCATCAGGGGAGCAGGAAAACAGATGTTTCGGGTCTAGACCCTTCTTCAGAAAACGGTAATTAACTTTTTCAGACTGATGAATAGCAATGTTCCCAATGTTCAATTTTATAGCCACCTCTTTTATTAGTATATTTAAATGGCATGGATATTGGAATGCAGAATAAAATTTCAAGGTTTGTCAATGATATCCATAATAAAATTGCAGCAAACAATGAGAATGAAACCAATCAAATACAACAGGACATTAATGTGCTATTAATACGAGTAGACAAGTGTCAAATGGAATTTAATGCCGAGACATATGAGGCAATATGTTTTGTTAAAAACCAAAAGAAGTGCAAATGCTGTAAATCAGGCACAAAAACAGAAGTTGCTGGAAATGCTAAGCAGATCTGGCAGCATCTGTGAAGAAAAAATCAGAGTTAACGTTTCGGGTCCAGTAACCCTTCCTCAGAAACTGTGGTTTGGAGACTCAACATCAAGGGTGTAAAAATAAGCAGGAACAGAAGAACCTGGGGGCTCATGTGCATAGATCCTTGAGGTGGCAGAATACATTGAGAGAGTGGTTTACAAAGCATTTGGAATCTTGGGCTCATAAATACAGGCACTGAATACAAAAGCAGGGAAGTTATGCTGAAACATTATAAACCTCTGGTTAGGCCATAACTAGAGTCTTGCACCCAATTCCAGTCAGCACCTTTTAGAAGAAAATGAGGGTTCTTGACAAGAGATTTACTGAAGGAATGAATGATTTTAGCTACAAGGTTAGATTGTATAGTTGGGGTTGTTTTCCACGGAGCCAAAGATAAGAGATCTGATAGAGGATTTCCCAAGAGGATGTCAGCTTTAGACATGATAAACTATGATAAATTATATTCTGATTAGCTCATGATCCACAGTACTAGGGGACTAAAATTTAAGATTTTGGGCTAGACATGCAGATGGGATGTAAGGAAGAATATTTTTATGTTGTGAATGGTAATGATCCAGAACTCTCAGCTTACAATGTAGCACAAGTGGAGACACTTAGTGATTTAAAAGAAATTGGATGAGCATTTGAGGGAAGTAAACCTACAAGTAGAGATTGGGGAATATGGGACAGACTAGATTGTTCTACAAAGAGACGGGTTGGAGTTGATGGACCAAATGGCTTCTTTTTGTCACTCGCAGACAACAAGAACTGCAGATGCTGGAGTCAGAGTCAGTACAGTGTGGAGCTGGAGGAACACAGCAAGCCATGCAGCATCTGAGGAACAGGAAAGTTGAGGTTTCGGGTTTACACCCTTCATCAGCACTGGGGATGGGGAAGGGAGTTCCGAAATAAGTAGAGGGATGGGGGCTAGGGCTGGGGGAAGATAGGTGGACTGGTGATGGGTGGATGCAAGTAGGGGGTTATGGAGCTAGGTCATGGGAAAGGTGAGGCGGATAGGTGAGAAAGAAGATTGGCTTCTTTTTGTGTCATTATGACTCTGTGGTTCTAATTTATATCAGACTTTCGGTGGTAACACAATCACTTGTGGAGTCATTGGCTTCAGCATGAATTTTAATTTTCCTTTGTGAAGAATGGAAACCAGAACATAAAAGTCAACTGTGATTGCTTAGAGATTTGAAAGCCAGAAAGTTACTGGTGATTTTAATTCCATCTTCCCTGTTGGATCAGTTTGACAGTGCTCCATAAAGCATTGTAATTTATTAAACTGCCTCGCCCCCACCAGATACCACCCAGGTTTGGCCCATTATACCTGTGCAGGCTCTGTGAAAGAGCTCTCTGCAGTAAATTTGCTGGTTATTGTATATTTTAAATATTTAATTTGGGCTCAGAGCAATGCACGTTTGACACATACAGACTCATGGAGCAGGAATCGGCCACTTACTGGAATCACCATTTTATTAGATGACAGGTGATCTGATTGTGATCATACGTCCACACTCTGGACTACCCCAGATAACCTGTGACTCCCTGGTTAATCAAGAATCTACACATCTCTGCCTTAAAAAAAATTCAATGACTTTACCTCTAATTCTCCCTGATGTAGAGAGTTCCAAAGCCTCTCAGCTTTCTGGGAGAACTCAATTGTCATTCCCACATTGATTGGACAATCCCTTATTTTTAAACTGGGTCCCTTAGTTCTACTCCCTCCAGCAAGGGGAAACATGTTTTCAACATCTGCCCTGTCAAATTACCTCAAGGTTTTGCATGTTGCAACAGGATCACCTCCAATTGTGCAACACATTATTTGCAAGGTTTTAAAATATCTCTGCAATCACAAAATGTCTGAACTCATGCTTACAGCTCAGCTTCTGACTTCTAACAACTTCTCTGTTCATTTTGCTCTGATTCTCCAACCAGGGTAACCAGTCAAGTTCATTAAGCATGGATAAGTTGCCAAACACAGAAAGTCGCACACAGAACAATTAAACCATTGACCTCTGCAGTATCTAACTCATCTGTCATTCCTCAAAGCCCTAGGCAAATTTGCCCAAGTTTTATCTAATTCTCTTTCAGAATGTACTACTGAATCACAATAAAGTCCAATTCACCCAGCATTACTTGTGCTCACTGACCTACAATGGCTCCTGCTGCATGATGGCTACAATCTTTGTCAATCACCTTAAGTCTATGTAGTCTGATTAACCACCCTCCTGTGAATGGAAACAATTTCTCCTGATATATTTTGTCAAAACTCTACCTAATTTTGAATGCCTCTATTATCAAATTTCCCTTCTTTTGTGCCAGATTAGAATTTTAATTGAGATAGCAAGGACTGCAGATGCTGGAGTCAGAGATAACAAAGTGGGTCCCGACCCAAAACATCAACTTTCCTGCTCCTCTGATGCTGCCTGGCCTGCTATTTTCCTCCAGCTCCACACTTTGTTATCTTACAATTTTAATTGATTTTTTTAATGTCTTCCAACAGGTTTTTTTTATATGCAGCAAAGAGGACTTTTATTTCAGTCAATCAGTCTGCATTCATTGCTGAAAGCGCTTATTATCACCTTTGTAAGAGCTCTCAGCTCAGTGAGGAGAGCTGAAGTAGTGACTGTCTTTCTGACGGACCACAATTCACAGAAGTATCATTGTTTCATCATGTAGTAATCATGCTGGACAATCATCATATGAATCGTTTTTACTAGCCTATCAGAGTATCTTTGATCCAATATTCACAGCAATTTAATTTCCTGCTGCCAGAGTATCCATTAAACAAACAACTGTATTCATTATTCACACAGCAGGAGTGCGAAACCAAGACAGCAGAGTACAAATTGCAAGGCAATATTGTGAAGGAATGTTTGGGGAGACATTTGGGGTCCATGGAATGCACACGCGGTTACATTGCCATTTGTTAATGTACTGTACAACAACTATTGGCTAAAAGCAGCTGTGGCTCAGTGGGCAAAACTGTTAATCCGGAGTCAGAACATTATGATTTCAAGCCACACTTCATGGCTTCGGGTGCATAATCCAGGCTGACATTCCCAGTACAGTACGGAGAGAAAGCTGCCCTGTCAGAGGTGCTGTCTTTTCGATGAGATGTTAAGTTGAGGCCTGTCTTGGGCATGTTCTCACCAGCAGAAGTTAAAAACATGAGGTGCTGGAAAGATTCAGCAGGTCTGTGGAGAGAGGAAGAGAATGATCATTTTGCGTGTAATCTGATCATTCAAAGACTTTTTTTTCGGATTTCCAGGTGCCTGCAATATTTTGCTTTTACTTTAGAGTTCTTCCTGATGTCCAGCCAATGTTTTTCCCACAGTCAATGCCAGTATAAAATCTGGTCATTATCACACTGGGGTGACACTGTGGCTCACAGCGCTAGGGACCCAGGTTCAATCCCACCCTCCGGTGACTGTGGGGAGTTTGCACATTCTCCCCACATCTGTGTGGGTTTCCTCGTGCAGGCTAGATGGGTTGGCTGTGGGAAATTGCCTGTAGTGTTTAGGGAGGTGTAGATTAGGGGGGTGGTTCTGGGTGGGATGCTGTGAGGGCCAGCTTGGCCTCAAATGTTGACCTGTATTTCCAGTCTAGAGAGTTTCTTCTATTCGGTATTACAAGGAGCCATTTTCCAAATATTGCTTTTCTATCAAATAATCCCCATCTTCAGCCCCTCTTTTACATCTCTGAGTTGATTATTTTCCTGTTAGTGGTGCTGGAAATTATTCTTTAATTCACCATTGAATTGAACATTTCCTCATGAGGCGCCAGTAGGGAAGATTGAAATGAATTATTTTTTTCTCTCTCAATCGGTGGCCAGGGCTGGGTCATCTCTTGAAACGCTCAGCATGTAAGCAACAACGTCTACACAGCAGTGTTGCCAGTTTGCTCAAACTGATGCAGGCAAAAGGATGCTGTTTATGCTTTCCAAACTACTGAAATGTAAGCTTTAAAAGCTCAGGTTAAACATTTTAAAAGTTGATCAACCATGTCGACCATTAGTTACGGGACAGATCTTTAAATACATTTTCCTCCGGGATCACATGGACTCTTCCTAGTACATTGTACACCTTTCTAATCATGTACATTGCTGTTTTTAATGACCTAGCTGAATGAGCTTACCATTTGTGTAGCATTTAAAAATTAATTTCTATCATCTGACAAAATGAAGATCTCAAAATCCTGAAGGAGAAATGAAAAATGTTTGGTTGAAGGTTCTGATACGTTAATGAAATCTGTAGTAGCCTGAGGAACAGACTTCAAAATTCACTAGACTGTTTTGTACTATTTCAGGACTACTAATGTAATATGCAATAATACATGAGAAATGTTTGACTTTACAATCTCTTCTGTGGAACTGTTAAAGTAGTAAAACAAAAAACAAAAAATGGGGATGGCCTGGTGGCTCAGTGGTTAGCACTGCTGCCTCACAGTGCCAGGGACCTGGGTTTGATTCCACCCTCAGGCAACTGTCTGTGTGGAGATTGCACATTCTCCCCATGTCTATGTGCGTTTACTTTAGGTGCTCCAGTTTCCTCCCACAGTCCAAAAATATGCAGGCTAGATGGATTGGCTATGCTAAATTGCCCAGTGTTCAGGGATGGGTAGATTAGGTGGGTTATATGGGATGGGTCTGGGTGGGACGCTCTGAGAGTCGGTGTGGACTTGTTGGACCAAAGGGCCTGTTTCCACACTGTGGGGATTCCATGATCTATGATTTTAATATTGAATGTCACATTACAATCCACCAAGATGTTGAAATTTTCATTGCAGCTGGTGAGTTAAACAAGTTCAGATTTCTTGGTGCTGCTGACTACAAATCTGAGCCGGAAATTTCTTCACAGCATTTTCAAAACCTGGGCTTACTGGTCCAAGACTAGCTATATACTAACTGTTGCTACAAGCACTAAAACCCCATTTTTATTATATTAAAAAAAACTAATACAAACCGTGTACTTGTCACTGTATTGTAAAAAATCATTTTCATAATGGAAATAATGTAAACCTACCATGTTAACTTTTCCTCCTTAGGAATCTAGGCTGTGAAATACATGAACATTCACCATGGGCTGTCTTGAACTGGAGCACAGTTCCTCTTAACAGGTTGCATCCCCGTGAATTTGTACCATAAGACACAAAAAGCCAGCATCCAAGTTCAGCAGGTATTAGAGACGGCAAATGGAATGTTGGCCAAAGAAAATGGAGTATAAAAGTAAGGAGGTTTTTTGAAGTGTACAAGACCCTAGTCAGACCATGGAGAGAGGTTGTTTGCCCTTGTGGAAGAGTCTAGGACCATTGGGCATAATCTCAGAATGAAGAGATTACAAATTTAAACAGAGATGAGGAGGAATTTCTTCTCTCTCAGGGTAGTGAATCTGTGGAATTCTTTACACTGAGGGGTGTTGAGATTGGGTGTTTAAGTATATTCAAGGCTGCAAAAGAGAATCAAGGATTATGGGGAAAAGGCAGGAAAGTGAGTTGAGGATTACCATATTAGCCATGATCTCATCGAATGGCAGAACAGACTCAATGGGCCAAATAGTCTACTTCTACTCTGACATCTTACTGTCTTGTGGTCTCATAATTTAACCCCTGTGGTCCCAGTTTAATTGCTATTTGTAGTCCTGTGTTGTGTAATGCCTGACTGAAGTCATTAATTTGCTATTAAGTACTTTAGGCTCGTCTAAGCTCAATCACCCTGGTCACTCCAGATCCTGCAAACTTCATTTTCAAGTTCTAGAATTCCTTCTTTTAAATTTAGCCCCACTAACCCCCTCCCCAAAAGAGGGGAGGCAATTGCATGATAGCATTATCACTAGACTATTAACCAAGGAACTCACCTAATGTTCTGAAGAAGGGTCTCGACCCGAAACGTCAACTTTCCTGCTCCTCTGATGCTGCTCAGCCTGCTGTGTTCATCCAGCTCCACAACGTATTATCTCAGATTCTCCAGCATCGGCAGTTCCTACTATCTCTCTAATGTTCTGAGGTCATGAGTTCAAATTCTGCCACAGCAGATGGTAGAATTTGAATTCAATAAAGAATCTGAAATTAAGGATCTAATGATAACTATGAAACCATTATCAGAAAAAACCATTTGGTTCACTAATTTGGCATCCTTACCCGGTCCGACCTGCACAGACCCACAGCAATGTGAGTGACTCTTAAAGCCCTCTAGGCAATTAGGGATGGCCAATAAATGCTGGACTATCCAGAGACACCCACATTCTATGAGTGAATGAAAAATATATGTGCTTTACAGGATATGGTGTGCACTTAATGCACAGGTGGAGTCTGACCAGAGCTCTGCAGACTGTAATATAATTTTCAGCCTTTTATATTCCACAACCTTTAAGATAAAGAGCAACCTTCCACTAGGCTTATTGTTGTCTTTCACCCATTTTTGGGATGTGTCCCAGGGAACTTTTCCAGCACTGAACTTCCCAGATCCCTCAGAAAACTTTTGCACTAACAGCCACTGGTCAACTGTGTTTGCTGTTAACTGATGGCTCCTCCACCTCTGGGGACAGAGTAATGGCACCATCTAGTGTAAGAACTGGGGATTAATGATGTTGCTGATACAGTATTAGAGTTTGCATTGACAGAGTCACCTAAAGGAATATTAGTGCTGATCATCAAAAGCTTCGTTTGAGGGGTCAATTTTCAGGAACATCTTAAAGGATAGAGGGGTAGTGAGTCAGAAATATTTAGGGAAGGAATTTCAGAACTTAGGGCCCCTGATAACTGAAAACACATCCTCACAATGGTAGAACAATTAAAATTGGGGATGAGCTTGAGACTTTAATTAACAAACAGAAACATCTTGGAGAGTTGTAGGGCTGGAAGAGTTTACAGAGAAAGGGAGGGGTGAGGCAAGAAAGTATTTACAAATAAGGATGAGAATTTGTAATTGAATTGATGTTTGACCAGGAATTAATGTGTCAGTGAACACAGTGGGTGGGAAGTCTCAAAAGAACCCAAAGCACTTAACAGCAAATTAATAACAGGCCCACAAACAACAATGTGGAAATGAATACATAATTTGTTTTTGTGATGTTCATTGAAGGATAAATATTGGCCAGGACAGCAGGAAATCCATTTGTAACCTTTGGTCGAGTTTCCACTTGTTTCTGAGTTAGAAGTTCATGGTTTCAAGTTTAATCTCAGAGAAAATGAAACTCCCAGTGCAGTATTTGAGGAAGTGTTTCACTGTCGAAGAGGTGCCATCTATCGGATATGGGGTTAAATCGAGTCTGGCATCCTGTCCAATGTTCATCCCTAAATGTAAAATCATTGTCATCATTACATTGCCATAAGTCATAACTTACTGTGAGCAAAATTCGCTGCTATGTTTCCTGCATTACAACAGCAACTGCACTTCAAATACATCATTAGTTTTATATCTAACGGTTGTAAAAGGTGCTATAAAAATACAAGTGCTTACAGCTGTTGTTCATCTGGGTTTTACCATCCACCATCATGTATCGGAATGAGCCACAGTGTGCCACTTTATTTCACTGTCCTTAAATTTCCTGGAATTTGCTAGAATATTTGCATGTGCATAAATATATACATTAATTTGCTATGTATTTTCATACTGAAAGGAATGTGTAATGAAAACTCATTGCATTCCTTGGCCCCATAATTGCTAACACTAATTCATGTCCATTTCCTTTCGTGCAAATGCTAATGAGACAGTAGTTGATTTTACGTAAGTCGTAGGAGTAGGAGTACTCAGCCCAACGAGTCATCTTTGCCATTCAATGAGATCATGGCTGATCTGCCAACCCTCAATTTCACTTTTCTGCCTTCTCCTCATAACCCCTTGATTCCCTTACTGATTGAAAATCTATCTTTCTTAGCCTTGAATATATTGCTGCTGTGTCACCATAGTCTTATCATACCATAGGACAGCTCTCTCATTAGACAGAGACAACTGGTGGTGATTTAGCCTGATGGCCACCATACCTCAGATGTGGGGGGAGGTTGAGAAGGAGTGTCCTTCATGGTGACCTCAGCCAGTGATGGGAATTGAGCCCACACTGTTGGCATTACGCTGCTTTACAAACCAACAATCCAGCCAACTAAGCTAAACCAACTCACTAACCCTTGAATATACTTAGTGACCCAACCACAATAGACCTCTGTGATAACAAATTCCACAAATTCACTACCACCTGAGAAAAAAGAATTCCTCATCTCTGTTAAAACGCTTAATCCCTTATTCTGAGATTGTGCCGTGTGGTCCTAGACGCTCTTAGAAGGGGAAACAACCTTTTCACATCTACCCTGTTAAGTACCCTAAGAATTTTGTATTTTTCAGTAAGGTCACCTGTCATTCTTCTAAAGTCCAATTAGTATAGGCATAACCTATTCAATCTCTTGTTATAAGACAGTTTCTCTACACTTGGTATCAGCTTAGTTAATATTCTCTGGACTGTCTCCAATGCCAGTCATTTCCTTTCATAAGGGACCCAAAACTGTTCACAGTATTCCAGCTGTGGTTTGACTAGACCCTTGTAGAGTTTCACCAAAGCCTCCCTTTTATACGCCCTTCCCTTGAAACAAAAGCCAACATTCCATTTTTATTCCTAATTTCCTGAACTCGGATGCTAGTTTATAGTGATTCATGCATGAGGACTCCAAATCCCTCTGTTCTGTAACTTTCTGCAATCTTTCTCCATTTAAGTAATATTCTTCCTGTCAAGTGCACAAACTCACATTTTCCCACATCTTACTCCATCTACCAAGTCTTTGCCAACTTGTTTAACCTGTCTATATTCCCCTACAGACTCTGTGTCATCCTCATCACTTGTCTTTCCATTTACATTCCTCATCCAAGTCATTAATATCTATTGTAATTATTGTGGCCCTAGTACTGATCCATGCAGCACTCCAGTAGTTATACGTTGCCATTCTGAAAATGCTCCCCTTATCACAACTCCATCTTTGTATTAGTTAGCTACTCCTCTATCCATGCTAATATACTACCACCAATACCATGTGTTCTTAATGTGTGGTACTTTTACCTTCTGAAAAATCCAGCATATTATATCCACTGCTTTCCCTTTATCTATCCTGCTTGTTACCGCCTCAAAGAATTCTAGTAAATGTATCAGACATGATTTCCCCTTCATGAAGCTATGCTGATAACTTCTGCTTGATATTACATCCTTTAAAATAGATTCTAACATATTCCCAAAAACAAACACTAGGTTAACTGGCCTGTTTTTGTCTCCTTTCCTTATTGAATAGAGATGTTACAGTGGCAGTTTTCCAATCCTCAGGAACTCTTCCCAGAATCTAAAGATCCTTGAAAAGTTGCTATCCATTATCTCCATTGCAATTTCCTTTAATAGCATAGGATGCATCCCAGCTGGCCCAGGAGCCATATTGGCCTCTAGCCCCATTAGTTTTCCCTAGCACCTTTTCTAGAGTGACTTATTGAATTTACTTGATCCTCCTTTTGCTTCTTGATTATTGAGTAATTTTAGAATGCTTTTGTGAAAACTGATGCAAAGAATTTATTCAACTGGTCTGCCATTTCTTGGTTCCCCATTATTATTTCCCCAATCTCATTTTCTATGTTCATTTTTGGCTTCTCTCTTCATTTTCATATGTTTAAAGAAGCTCTCATTATCTGTTTTGATATTACTTAAAAGTTTATCCTCAAGTTCTTTTTTTTTTGGTCATCTTTTGAGGTTTTTAAAACTTACCTATCCTCTGTTCACCACTAATCTTTGCCAAATTGTGTATTTTACTTTCAATTTGATGCTATTCTTAACTTCCCACCTATCCTAATTTGAGCCTAAATTTGAGATCAGCAGAATGGCCTCCAGTTTTGTGTGTGATTTACAGGCTGGAAAGACAGAAGACACGCAAGACAGTTGGCTGACAATTCTTGACATTAGACTTGATGGGAAAGCAAAGAGATCTTCGACATTGCTGAAACAAAAATTACATTTCGATTTACCAAGGAGCTGCTTGAAAGGTTTAAACCATGCAATGAAAGTCATGCTGCTCTTTGCCAATTTATATTCCCAACTCAGTGACAATAATTACTTTGTGAATCAGATCAATTACTAAGCCCTAAATGAGGTACAGATTTAAACTGTTTCCAGAAATCAGTTTCTGCTGTAATAACAAAATAAAACAGGTGCCTTATTCCCTCTGTCTGCTAACTCAGTGAGTGAAATAATAAATAAGGACAAGAACAGAATCTATTATAAGGTTTATCCCTTCCCCTGCACAGCTCATCTGATAGAGAATATCCTCCCATATATATTCTGACTGCACAATCACTCAGCTCCCTCATGAGGTTGAGGGAAGACAGCCAAGCTCTATCATGCTTCCCACTGTATAATAAATTTAAATGAAACAAAGATGTACTGGCTGTAAGTAAAAGCCCTAAGTAATTCGTAAAGAAATATATATTATTCAAAATGCCACTGATGGAGTATTTGTTACCTATAGAAGTTTGTGTTTGATATACGCTGTTCTCTATGTCATGAGCTGATAAGTAGATATTATCCTGAGCAGATAGTCTAGCTGACAACTCCATTATACGTATGGAGGAGTGTTGCATTATCAGAGTGGGAGTTTTTCTGATGTGACATTACACTGAGGGTCAGTTGGCTTTCTTGGGGAAGGAACCAAAAGATCCACGGCTATGATTTTGAAGAAAAGCAGGAATGTTCTCCCAGGAGTTCTAACCAATATTTAATCCCTCAACAATTAGAGTATCTGGTTACTATCACATGGCTGTTTGAGATCTTGCTGTGCATAAACTAGCTATTACATTACAGCAAGAACTGCACTTGAAGAGTACCCCATTAGCTGTAAAGCATTTTAGAAAGTCCTCAAGTTATGAAAAGTACTATACAAACATGAGTTTTTCTTTCTCAATGAAGTTGACATGTAAAAGATTTACAGAGTACTTGATATTTAAAGAGTAACAAGATGGCTTGTTGTTGCATCTTAATGCTGAATTATACAGGTTGTTGAAAGTAATGCCAAGGAACCATTCTAAGTTCAATATGTCAAGATTCAATAATTAAATATCCTGACGTTAGTAATAGATAGTACACCTAGTGTTAACAATTGCAGATCATAGACTGCTCCATCTCACTCAACAAGTAATTTAGTCCAACATATCTAAATTGGTACTTTTCAGTGTCCCCTTAACCTTCCAACACTGTCACATTCTCTACCTCACCAAATCTCAGTCACTGTGCCTTGGGAAGTCTATTCCAATTGACGAGCAGATGCAGCCTTTTTATTAACATTCGAATTAACATTAGAACAGTATTCGTTTCCAGTGCAGCATACCGGACCTTCAGCCTAGAATTCATGCTCTGGTGAAGACGTAAAACTACAATCTGACTCTTAGGTAAGCAGGTCACCCACGGAACCACAACAGCCTCCACACCGTTTAGCACATTTCAGGGCTTCACTAACTTCATGTTGGGAGGATGAAACGCCAAATCTCTGTTACAAATCTGAATAATTTGAGTGAAGAAACATCACAAGTAGATTGCACACAAACTTAAAAGAAGAGACAGATCTCTCTCTGCCTGATTATTTTAGCTTGTTAAGTTTCAATCAAAAGGGGTAAAAGGTTTTTTTTTAAAGCAAATGTTGAAAATGTGAACTAAACCCCCAATTGTCAGAAATATACAGGAAGTCCCAGTACCAACTGGAGCAGCAGCTTGGATTTCTGGCACAGTCTTCAGCAGAATACGAAAATGGAAAGAAAGGCCTATCCATAAAACTGACGAGAACAAAAAATTGGCAGGCATAATATCAGGTCAAACAAATAACAGGTAATGGGAGGGTTATGGTGGTTATGCTCCTGTCTCAGGAGAATGAGCTGAGTATCGGGTAACGATGCAGGGACGGGGAAAGGTAGGTGGTATGGAGTAACTACACTCAGTTCCGGGCACCAGGAAAAAACCTTACTGGTTTTACAGGAGGTGCAGAGTGATACAAGGCTTAGAAGTTTAATTTGTGAGAGTGGGTTGCATAAACAGGGTGTGCACCCACTTGCAGGGAGATGGAGAAATTTTTGTTCAGTAATGGTATCAGGAAGAGAATTAAGACACATATTTGCCACAATCTAATTGAATAGCAAATTAGGGTCAAGGGATTGGTTGACTTATGATTCCAATGTCCCTGAAAACAATCTAGATGTCTTAATATGCTTCATCCAAGGGCAGAATTAGAAACTTGAGACAGTGAAAATTTAAAATGTCCTTATTTAGAGGAATGTCGTCAGAAGTTCAACAATAGCTACACCCAAGGCAAAGTGACCAGAAACAGAAAAGAAAAATCAGTACAGTGCATATTTCACTATGCTTGTACTTTATTCACAATTGCAGAATCAACTATATTTCCAAAATATCATTTTATTTTCTATATTTAAGACTGCCTAACTTGTCACATTTTATAATACATTGGGATCTCACAGTCGTGCACTAACACGGACAGTGGGCTACTTCCTGGGCGGAGAATGGATAATTGTAGTCGTATTTGGTCGTCATCTGATATTAATCAGGGATGTTATATAACAGCAATATACTGTGGTTGCAGGGTCCACCCAGCATGGTGGACAACTCTGGGCACTGCTCTTTTTAGCAGTACTGTCATGCATCCAGAGTGGATCACTACATTTACAAAGCCCTTTGGCAAATCAAGTTTTGGTGGGCTACCTCTTGGTAAAATGAGATCGCACTGCAGAGAATGCATCCAATTCGGACCTTCCCTGACTAAAATTTAGTATAAAACTCACATTGTTCTTTATTTACTTTGTATAATTCAACTTTTAATATCTTTTGTTAGGCCTGTAGTTTTTACACAGAATAAGTATTTCCAGAAAAAAAAAATAGATTGCCCCCAAAAAGCTTGGTAAAGACTATTTACAAAAGGTAGTCAGCACAGTTAACCAGTTAAGAGATACTCCCATAAATGTTTGGCAACAGTCATTTAGAAGAAATCACATCCCTGGACATTTTATTTGGTTCAGACTCTCCAGCTGTCTATCCTCCTCATTCCCACCTTAGCCAGGGCAGTGGCATTGCCAACACCTAAAAGCGGAACCATGGGGACTTGTAAATCCCACCTCAAGGGATAAATATTGCAAAGTATCATCTGTCAATCTTTCACTTGTTCTCCTGGAACAAAAGCTCAACCAATAATCTCCAAGGCAGCTTGACTAAAGGATAACATACATAAGTGTTCAGTAACATACACAGTATTGGTGGGTTACTAAAGGGGCAATACAAAATGGTGTTTGTTAACATACAGTGTAATCATTACACCAATTTAATGGCTGGAAATATTAACAGGGAACAAACCTAAAACAGCTATAAATACTGCAATTACAAATTATTACCCAGAAAACATTTAGAAAAACTCAACAAACCTACAAATTCCAGAAACAATATGAATTTATCCTTGTACCACTGCCAGGATACTTTTGAGGTCTAAATGAGATCCAAATCTAAAACAAAAAAGTTTTCCACATCTTTATCAAAGTAATGACTGAAGAATCCGCATTTCTGCTCCAGCTAGCTGTTGGCGCTCACAATAAGGGACGTTAACCCTTCCAACATTTCCGACTCTGTTTCCCAGTTGTAAAACACCTGGAGGAAAATGCACAACAGTGACTGGTGTTGAAATCTCATTTCCTTTGGACGGTGTTGAATGGTGGTGGCTGAACTGTCTGAATGGACTGAAACACTGACTTCTTTTTTATATCAGACGACAAGGCTTTCAGTGAGGGCAACAGCTGATTCCTCTTGATGATTTGTAGTGCCAACTGCGTGTTACCTGCCCCAAAAGAAGCACACCAACTAATGAGAACACTGTTTGAGAAATATAACTGGACATGGGCTATTCGCTATCGGTGAACAAGTTATATGCAGTACAAATTCTTAAAATGTAAACTTTAGCAGATTTAATATCTGACAATACTGTGTATATATGTAGTCCTGCACATGACAGGAGGGAAAGAAACAAAGAGCTTGGAGGCCATTCAGCCGTTCAAGCCTGGTCTTATCTCCTACCTCCTTATCTTGGTTCCATATCCTTTAATACACTTACCCCTCAGAATTCTATCAAACTCTGTTTTGATCATTTTCAATTGACTCCACCTCACCCCATATAGGTATTAGATAGTTATCAGAAAAGTACTGCAGCACTCCGGGGAAAACGGGTGGGACTAGCTGAGTCATTCTTGTAGAGAACCAGAAAGGACAGATCAGGCTAAAAGGCCTCCCGATTTGTGCTGTAATCACTCTATAATTATATAAAGAACAAAACTAAAACTTCTTGCTTGTAGGAGGCAACAGCTTAAACTCACCAAATTCACACTCCTGGCAGGCAGGAATGGTCAGTTAAAGAGCTGCTGTAACCTCACTGATCTATAGTAGTTCCTGGGTAAGCAAAGCCTCCTTTTTAAAAAGTGTTCATCCTAGATTACACATCTCTCCACAGCCTCATCTCTGCATACTGCTGTAACCTCCCCTCCAGCCCCATCCAATTGTGGCCTCTTGAGCATTGCTAATTTTAATCACCCAACCAGTGGCATCCTTATCTTCAGCTATTAAGCACTTAAGCTTTGTCATTGGCCCACTAAACCTCTCCAGCATTCATCTGAAAGCTTGTTACTTGTTAAATTCCATGGCATGTTTTACTAGATTAAAGATACCTTCTAAACGCTAGTTGGTTGAAGAATCTGTATAACATCTGTCCATTTCAAGCTGAAAATTGCTAAAGCTATCTCAACACAACAACTTCTGCTGATGAATGGAACATGGATAGAGAAGCAGCCTCAATGTGGGGCTGAGGACCAGGAACGTGATCTAATATACTGGCAAGAATTTCTATCGAAGGAGCCTGGGAGAAGGCAAAGATACCCCCACATGCGTAAAAAAATCTGCCTCATTTAGTCTGCAAAGCCATTTGGGAAGAGTTGGGATTTTTATATACTAGCAAACTTTAATTTGTAACTAATCTCTCAGAAGCAGAACATTTGTAGCAAACTATTTCTTCACCGCCTTACCCACAGGTAAAGTTTTGTACACACTCACAAATAAAAACAATTACTTATCTGAATGACGCCAAGAGAAAATAATCTTTGCCTATACATATTATGAAGGCAAAGCAATATTTTAATTCTAATTAAAGCTGCAACCTTAATTATTGATGATTAGATTTGAACTTACCATTCTGCAATTCGAGGTATACAGCCAGTAGGATACCTTCTGGAGGGATCTCTTTGGGATTAACCATTGAAGCAGCCTGCAATTTTAAAACAAGAGACAACATAAGAATGGGCGATCATTCAATTATATTACAGTTAGATTCTTCTTCAGTAAAGGATGAAAGGGTGATAAGAGAAATCTCCAGCACTTAATTAAATGTTTTCTGGTAGCCCATATGAACCTCAGGTATTATAGCCCCGTCTGTATTATTCATCATTCAGGCATTAGAAAATCACTTGCTGTTAATGTAAATTGAGTTAACAGATGTTTCTCAAAACTCTCTGGTTGGACCGTGACTTTGACTAAATTGCTGAGAATTGGATAGAGTGAATCTTAATATCTTTCTAAAAATCTAATTTTGTTCATATTTTACACTTAACTGAAAGTTGTTTAAATTCTGAAGTGATTCCAGCAGGGATGTACAAACTCTCCACTGGAGAACACCTGAAGCTAGTTAATTAATTAAACTAGCTATCATTGTTGTTCCTGTACCTGGTGCTGAGCTAACTCAAAGCATTCAAATAAAGGCCTGCAGACTTTTGTAGCACAGGAGTCACATCCTTACCTCCAGACCAGAAGACCCAGCTAAAGTCCAACTTGCTCCAACATGTGTCAAGGATCAGAGTCATACAGCATGGAAACAGACGTTTCAGTCCACTTCGTCAACTCATTTACCTTGTCTTGAATGCTACTAGCATTCAGATAGAGTGCCCTTATGCTAGGTTTTAATAACTTCTTTTTAAATCCTAACACCTTCACCAGAAGAACCTTTGTTTTTAAACATTTTTTTTTTTGTCACTACCTGGTCTCCACTCTTCTTAGTGTTACACTGTTTAACTGCTTCTTGTTTTTCATTTACCACTTTCATTCTCTTTTTCCTTAAGCCCTCACCCACTCTAGCTAACTCAGAGCTTCCCCTTAGGTTCCCATTTCCCTGCCAAACTAGTTTACAGTCCATCTGACAGTGCAGCAAAACCACCATGATACTTATGAAGAACACTGAAGAACAGTAGGAGCCTAGGAAATAGACAATATCATTTGTCCATCCTATGCGTGTCCATAGGATAGGTGGATAAAATGACTCAGAAGCAATTGAGATACTTACCTTTATTAGTCAAGGCAATGAATACGAGGGCAAGACGGTCATGATGGAGCTACACAAGGTATTAGTTAGGCCAAAGCTGCATGCAATTCTAGCCACTGCACTAAAAGGAGGATGTGATAGAGAGTGTGCAGAAGACATTCACCAGGATGTTGCCCCATTTGGAGTGTTTCAGCTATGAAGAGAGACTAGATAGGTTGCAGTTGTTTTCCTTCCATCAGAGGCCGAAAGGAACCCGATTGAGGTCCACGAAATTACAGAGGGGATAGAGAGGGTAGATAGGAAAACCATTTCCCTTAGCAGAGGAATCAATAGCCATAGATTTAAGGGAAGAGGTTTAGAGGGAATTTAAGGAGTAACTTTTTCACCCATATCTGGAACCCTTCCCACCACAGAATAGAGAAACCTGCTTCCTTCTCCTCTGATTGGACTTTAAACCCTAACCCTCCAATACCATGATCTACTGGGTTCTAGAATTAACTGGCACCTTGTTCCTGGCACAATTTACTGTCTGAGCAGTACCCAGTACTGAACTCTTGGCTCTGCCAGCACTGCAGATGTGCCAACTAACCAGATTGCCGAGCAGCTTCACGGTGGCAATTCTTCTCACTAAGGGTCAGAGGTCCCATCTGCACCACTTTAGCCGACTAACCTGCAGCCTGTGGGACAGGCATTTCTTGCCACATGCCCATCAGAATGTGAAACAAAAATGCGAGGCAATGATCATCTCCAATGAGAGACAATCTAATTATCACCCCTTTGATTGGGTGGTTGATCAGATGTTCCTTCCAGGGTGCAAGCAGTTTGCATACCCCCACCCACCCCTGGAACATTAATAAATCAGCACAATCAAAATAAACAAGTGATTATGGTTAACAATGTCACAACCAACTTGAATGTTTACTTGACTGCTATGTTTACTAAGACTACAGCATTCTCCTCCCTAAGTGCAGAAGGAAGGGTAACACAATGAATATCTACACCAGCAAATGAGGATGCTCGAAGTAATCCCAGGTACAGATGATGGGCAACTCAGAATACTGAAAGACAAAGGGGGGCGGGGGCGGGGGCGGGGGCGGGGGCGGGGGGGGGGAAAGCGCAATTGGTCAAAATTCACAAAAGGACTGGAATCTGACGAGCTCAAACACAGGGACGTATACATTATTCTTGCACTGAAAGTTGATAAATTACTGCAGACTGTGATTAAGGATAAAAAGAAAAATATTTAAGAAAGGCACAAGTTGATCAGAGATAGTGAACACTGATTTGTAATGGATGAGTCACTCTAATATATTCAGGACTGAGATAGACAGATTTTTGATCTATAAAGGGAATTTCAATTTTTTTTCTTCACTCGTGGGACATGGACATTGCTGATTAGGCCAGCATTTATTGCCTGTCCCTAGTCGGCCTTGAGAAGGTGGTGGTGAGCCACTAGCTGCAGTCCATGTGTTGTAGGTTGGCCTACAATGCCCTCGATGTGGAAATTCCACAATTTTGACATGGCAACAGTGAAGGAACAATGATATATTTCCAAGTTAGGATAGTGAGAGGTTTGGAGAGGTATTTGCAGGTGGTGGTGTTCCCATGTATCTGCTGCTTGTCCTTCTCGATGGAAGTGGTCGTGGGTTTGGACGGTGCTTTCTGAGAATCTTTGGTTGATTTCTTCAGTGCATCTTGTAGATAGTACACATTGCTGCTACTGAGCGTCAGTGATGGATGCTTGTAGATATGGTGCATGCTGCTTCATCCTGGATGGTGTCAAGCTTCTTAAGCGCTCTCGGAGCTGCACCCATCCAGGCAAGTGGGGAGTATTCCATCACATTCCTGACCCATGCCTTGTAGACAGTGGATGGGCTCTGGGGAGTCAGGAAGTGAGTTACTTGCCGCAGTATTCCTAGCCTCTGACCTGCCCTTGTGGCCACCATGTTTATGTGGCGAGTCTAGTTGAGTTCCTAGTCAGTAGTAACCTCCAGGATAATGAGAGTGGGGGATTCATGATAGCAACACCATTGAACGGGGTGGTGATTAGATTGTATCTGATTAGAGGTGATCATTGCCTGGTATTTTTGTGTTTCTTGCCATTTGTCAGCCCAGGCATGTATCTTGTCCATCGACTGCTTTAGTATCTGCAGAGTCACAAACGGTACTGGACAGTGCACAATCATCAGAGCACATTCCCCACTTCTGATCTAACAAATGGGTGGGGGGAAAAGAGGGTCATTGATAAAGCAGATGAAGATGGTCGGGCTAAGGATACTACTCTGAGGAACTCCTGTTAAGTTGTCCTGAAGCTGAGATGACTGACCTCCAAAAACCACAATCATCGTTCTATATGCCAGACATGACTCCAACCAACAGAGAGTTCTCCCCCCGAATTTTTCTAGGGCTCCTTGATGTCACGCTCGGTCAAATGTGGCCTTGACGTCGAGGGCTGTCACTCTCATCTCTGGACTTCAGCTCTTTTGTCCATGTTTGAACCAAGGCTGAAATTAGGCCTACAGCTCATTACAATGGTAGTGGCATATATTGAAATCCCCGCCCAGAGAACAGACCCTGGTTCAAGTCCCACCTGCTCCAGAGATGTGTAATAACTTCTCTGAACAGATTGATTAGAAAGACAAAAGGTTAAAAATGCCTCAGTAAAAGTGATCATGCCAACTACTAATTGTCATAAAAACCCAGCTGATTCATTTCCTTCAGTGAAAAGGATCTGTTATCCCTATCTCATCTTGCCTACATATGACTCCAGGCCAACAGAAATATGGTTGACTCTTAATCGCTCCATGAACTGAACTTGAAAATCACCAAGTTAAACTGAAATTAGGGATGGTCAACAAATGCTGACATTGTCATTGACACTTATATAGCATGAAAGATAAAAGGTTTGACATATTTAGTTAATTAGATATGTGACTAGTATAGATGGTCAAGAGCTAATCAAAGATTCTTGAGCTTCTCTACAGCTGTAGGACATTAAAAAAACAGTACATTTGACTTTTTGGACTCGACACAATTAAAAGATAGAATGTTGTCTTTGGCTCAATGTGGTCGATCGATTAATTTGAATGGATCATGCTATATTTCACTGAGTTACTTTTCTTACCTGGTGAAGACATTTGCGTGCCTTGTCATATTCACTACGTAGGCAATATGCACTGCCCAGGTTGAAAAGCATCATTGCACAAGCAGATGAAACCGAATTAGGGTAACACTGCAGAATCTGTTTGCCAGCTGTTAAATGCACAAAATAAAACTCATTAAAATCACAATAGCACAGCACAGGAGGAGGTCATTCAGCCCATAATGTCTGTGCAAGCTCTTTCAAAGAGCAATCCAGTTAATTACATTACCCTGTTCTTTTCCATATCCCTGCAATGCTTTCCTCCTCAAAAAAATTTATCCAGATCGCTTTTGAAATTTATTACCAGGTCAAGCAGGACATTCTAAATCCAGAACCATGCCTACACAAAAATTATCTCTCATAAGGAAAAAGGAGTGGACCATTTGGTTGCTTGAACCACAATAAGATCGCACTGAAAACGTTTACTTCAGCTATACCTTCCTGCACTATCTCCCTATTCTCTTAGTAGCAAAAATCTATCAGTTTTCAACATGAATATACTCAATAACAGCATCGACAGCTGTCTGGAGAATTGAGGAAGTTCACAACCCTTTGAGTAAAGACATTTTTTCTCAACTTAGTCCTAAATGGCCAACCCTTTAATCTGGATCTGTCATTCAGTTCTAAAGTCCCCAGCCAGGGGTTACATCTTTACAAATATCTTGTCAAATCCCATAAGACTTTCTGTTTTAACCAGGTAATCCTACTATTCTTCCAAATTTAAGGAAATATAGGTCTCACATACTCAACCTTTCCTCACAGGACAATCTTTCATCCCAGCAATAAGTCTAAACTCCCTTTAAGGCAAGTATATCCTTCCTTGGCTAAGGAAACTCCTATTACTTCTGCTTCTTTGAGGCAGTTGAGCTCAACTTTCAAAAGGTTTCCAACCTTGAGATAAACAAATCTCTCTTCTTTAGGCTTAAGAGAAAATTACTTGATAAATACTAAAAATAATCCATAAATTATTTGGATATGAATATAGGAGGCATGGTTAGCGAGTTTGCAGATGGTACAGTGGATGATGAGGATGATTATGGGCAAATGGGCCGAGCAGCGTCAGATAGACTTTAATTTAGATAAATCTGAGGCATTGTAATTTGGAAAGGCAAACCAGGGCAGGACATATACAGTTACTGGTAAGGCTCTGGGGAGTGCTGCCAAACAAAGGGGTACAAGGTGCATAGTTCCTTGAAAGCGAGTTACAGGTAGGCATGGTGGTGAAGGCAGCTTTTGGCATGCTTGCCTTCGTTGGACAACATTAAGTACAGGAGTTGGGACGACACGTTGCAGGTGTACGTACATTGGTGAAGTCACTTTCAGAGTACTGTGTACAATTCTGATCGCCATTTCATAGAAAGGATGTTGTGAAGCTTGAGGGGGTGCAAAAAAGTTTTACAAGGATTTGAGTTATAGGGAGAGGCTGAGTGCCTAGGGCCTAGGGCATGCCTAGGGCATTTTTTTTCCTGAAGTGTCTGACGGTGAGGGATGATCTAATAGAGGTTTATAAAATTGTGAGGTGAATAGCTGTGGTCTTTTTCCTAGGGTGGGGGTTCCAAAACAAAAAGGGCACAAGTTTAACACGAGAGGGGAAAGACTTAATAAGGGCCCGAGGGATAACTTCTTCATGCAGATGGTGGTGCGTGTATGGAACATGCTGCCAGAAGTGGTGGAGGTAGGTACAACTACAACATTTAAAAGGCATCTGGATGGGTATATGATTGGGAAGGGCTTAGAGGGATATGGCTAAATGCTGGAAAATGGGACTAGGTCAGATTGAGACATCTGGTTAGCGCCGATAAGTTAGATCAAAAGGTTTGTTTCCATGCTGTATAACTCTATGACTTTATGCATCATGATGAATAAACTAATTCACCAGCTTACACAGTGCAACAAAGATACAATCTCCAAGCATTAAGTGAAAATATGAAGAAATATTGAAAAGAAATCAACGAAGAAAAAAATCAAACTGGCACTTTTGATGCAATTCCTTGATGCTGTCCATTATGGTGTAGATTTCAAAATAACTGGAAAACACCAGTAGGACTAATATTCGAATTAATCAGTCGTAAATGCTTAATTGAAAGTTAGTATTACTGTGCATCAATAATAGAACAAAGCCCAAATGTGTGTGCTGTTCACATTTTAATTTAATGGCTGGAAATATAGCTCTTTCTCTTTTCACCGATTTTTCCTTATGAGTATTTTCCAGAAATTTCTATTTCAGATTTCCAGTATCTGTAGTATCTTGCTTTTGTTCCTAAAGTGATATTTTAAAACTGTATACTTACAGTTCTCCATCTGTTCATTTTCCCCTCGGTCTGATCCTGAAAAATAAAAGTCAAGATCTTTCAAGTTGTATTTACTTTCCAAGTAACCAACATTAATTTAATTGATGCAATAAAATAGGAGTGTTCTGTGAACTGGAAGAAAATGCACTCTTTCATGTACTGTAGTCTTTCTAAATCATGGTCACATATACAATTTCCATAGTACTCCTAGATGACAAGGCAGCAGATGCAAGGAAGCACTACCTCATGAAAGTTCCCCTCCAACTCACATACTCATCCTTACTTGAAACTATGTTCCTATGCCCCTTGAAACTATAAAACGATGCCCCTTCACTGTAACTGGGTTCACATCCTGGAATTTCATCTTTAATGGCATTGCAGGTGTACTTGCATCACATGAACTGCAGCAATTCAAGCAGGCATCTTAACATCACCTTCTCAAGGGAAGTTCGGGATGGGGAACAAAAAACAAATCCTGAGAATAAAATTATAAGAATTGGGAAGATACTGTAGGCCTAACAGTTGGTCATTGTAGCAGAGTGGCGGCAAGGAGAGGAGAGAAAGGAAAACCTTGGGTTTGGTGGAGGGCCATAAAAGAAGTGGAGACAGAGCGCTGCTGGGAGGACCACTGGCTGGTGAGGATGACCTAACAAGGTTCCACACCAGCAGAGAGAACAACTACAATTTTTGAGGTGCTGTACCTGCAGCTGGGTTATGGCAGCACAACTGGAAGTAAGCCCAGAATTCACGAATAGTCACTGAGATTTAGGGGTCTCCTAGTACCAGGCTGGAGGAGAAAGATTGGAGATCTTGCTGTGAGAATCGAGATTGGGGATTAGCAATTACTTTACTAGATACACTTTGAACATCACTTGAACAAGTTAATAAGCATCAAACACTTTCCCTTTTTTAAAGACCTAATTTAGCAGTTACAAGAAATAATAGGAAAAAATTGCAGAAAGCATGAGCTATGGTGAAAGCTTCCTACAGCTTTTCACAAGAAATTATAAATCAAGTTTTGTGGACCAGACTTTAGGAAGGATGTAAAAGTCTTGGAGAGGGTGCAGAGATTGACTACAATGGTAGTAGGGATGAGAAACTTCAGTTACAGAGACAGACTAGAGAAGCTGGGATTGTTCTCCTCAGAGCGTACTAGGTTACTAGGAGTTGTACAGAAGTGTTCAAAATCAAGACAATTTGATACAGTAATCAAAACTAAAACTGCTTTTGTTGTAGGTGGTTTATAATTGGCAAAAGAATCAGTGAGAAAAGGAACAGAGTTTTTCCCCTATGCTCAACAAAATATGATGATCTGGAATCCACTGCCTGAAGGGAGAGGAGGAAGATTCAACTCTAACTTGTGAAAGGGTTTTTTTTTTTAAGAAAAAGAAAACCTTCAAAGGGCTTTGGTAAAACAGCAAGGAATGGGACTAATGGAACAGCATTCAAAGAGCCAGCAGAATGGCCTACTCCAGTGTTTTATGATTCCACGAGTCCACGGAAATATTATCCTCAAATAAATTCATTCCTGAGAAATTGTTAAAAGAATGCAGCTGACAGGGTAAGTCACAAGCAATCAGGAAATTATTCACCTTGATCTTGTTCATTTGATGAAACTCCCAGAAACACATCAGTGACATTTTCAGGGTTCAAGTGAGTGATGGCATCTGAGATCCTATCCAGAGAGATGAGTGACTCTGCTGCGTACAAGTGACCCAGAAACCTAAACTCAATTACAAACAACACTAAATTAACACATTTAAGAAATTATGTTTGAAAGATACAACAACATTAAGAAAATTAGATATCCTTAACATGCCAATTAGTAGCCAATATTTTGATGCTGCCTTTTAAAACCACCACATGAAAATGAAGGGAGAGGGATCCATGCAACAGAATCTGGGGAGGGAACTGATAATAATTATTCAGTCTTCATAATATTTGGAGGAAATTTCTGCACATCCAGTTCTGGATGCTAAATAAGCAGTCTGATAATTTAACAGCAGTGAAGTCAGGCAGCAGTCGTGATGACATTCAGTACGTGCATATTTTCCTTACAGTTGGTTTACTTGATTCTTTGTATCCATTTGCAGACCACCTCCTCCAACATAACTTTCAACAATGTACATTTATATAGCACTGTAACAAAGGAAAAACATGCTAAAGCATTTCACAAACAGGGATGTTCCCCAGAAAAATAAATTCGAAGGATGTATACATATAAAAAAAGCTGTAGAAAGGGTGAAGAAAAAGGTTTTGGGAAGAATAAGAGAGATTATGACAGAAAACCAGCAGAGACAAGGGGAAACAATGAGGCTGTCTGTAAACACACAACTAAAAAGGACAACGAAAAATGATTGCACTGTTGATAGCACCTTCTGTCACTTTACTGATGATCGAGCATTGACAGTTCCAGTTGTAACTGGCCGGGTTGGATTTGCCCTGGTCTTTGTGTACAGGACATACCTGGGCAATTTTCCACATTGATGGGTAGATCCCGCTATGTACCGGAAGAGCTTGGCTAAGGGAGCAGCAAGTTGTGGAGCATTAAGTCTTCAGTACTGCTGCTGGATTGCTGTCAGAGTCCATGGCCTTTGCATCATCCAGTTCCTCCTTTGCACACACCCTCTAGCTCCAGCTCACCTGCAACTGAACCTCCCACAGAGTGCTGAACAACTGCAGTGTAAACAGTACTTACAAGTGTCGGTAGCTTTCTTTCAAAAACTGCAGTAACCCTTTCATAATCCTCGGCTTTTAAAAACAAACAGTCCTTTTCTCATTTCAGCCCATAATTAAAAATACAGCAAAAGAGGCTCAAAAGAATGTAGATGGAGTATCCAATAGCCTTTGAGAACAAGAAATATGCCCACGGATTGGAGGACAAGAAGTGCTCAAATATGTTCAGGAAGAAAATGGCCATATGAGTAAATTCCAGGAACATAATACAGGATAAACTCAGTTAGCATTTAGAAAGATAAAGTCTGACCAGTGCCACTATGCACAAGTTTGTGAAGGCAAGGTCATCTTAACGTAACCATGTTTTGAGTAAGTCACTGTACATGATGAGGTGCCACATAAGAGATTGATCATGAAGACCACGCAAATTACTCCATTCACTGCCCTCCCAATTACACTCAGCATCAGATAAACCACAGCTGCCCTGACTCAGCTTATGTATGTCAACAATGGCACTTACATACATCTCAGTATCAATGGAGGAAGTCATGTGGCACAGTGGGTAGCAACACTGCCTGAGCTAGCAGCTCTGGGTTCAATCTCACCCCAGGACTTGATTGCCAAGAAAGATCTGTTCATAACACAGCCAGCCTCAACTTGCAACTCTTTCTAACACAACAATGGAAAGCAGTGAGAGCGAGAAAGACGCCTGTTCCACTACATAACGGGAAAAACGTTGGAGCTGCTACCGATACTATCCATAACTTAATACTACAACTTGCTTGTACAAGTGCACATTACCACTACAACGTAAACACTGACTGAATCACAACATACTACAAGCATCATTGCCCACTTTTGCTCCTACGTCAGTCCCTCAATTACTGAAACTCTTTCCACTGGGAACAGAGATAGAAGGAAAAATAGAACTGACTGTTGCTCTGCAGGGAGCTAGCTTGAAGGTGATGGTCTGAATTTTTGCATGGTAATTGGGAAAGAGCTGAATGGGACTAAATGGATAACAGCCGGCACAAGCATGATAGGCTGAACAGTCTTAATCTCAGTAGCATTTTCCATTTCATGTACAATTCCTCCAATTGTTGAAGTCAAAATAACCAATTACTTCACATGCAAAGTTAACAACCCAATTATATATTTCTTAGTTACTTACTTTAGAGACCCAGATAGTTTAGTCTGCTGCAGAAGATTCTCTGCATGATTTAAGGCCATAAGGTTGTCACCAAGTGCAAGGGCAACATATGCACTGCCAGCCAGGATAGAACATCTAAAAGATCAGAAAATAAAACTCTACATTATCTGTCTGCAATTCTGGCCCTCTTTTTATGAGCACATTTCAAATTGGAGTTAAAGCCTGGTCTAGAATTTCATCTAATTTATAATCTATAGTCATTAATTTCAACAAGGCTGTCATTATTTATGCAGTTTTTGATGTTTATTTCTACTCTGGTAAACATTTGACTCAAACCGATCATTTAGGATATGAACTGCACTCTTTTCATTCTCTTTTGCCAAGTTCAACTGCATCTTTTCAGCTGAGTTAGATAGGGCAGAGGTGAGAAAGTCATCTGAGATTATTGGAAACCTGTACAGAGGGAATTGTATACAGAATAAATTAACTATCACTTAAGACTACAGTGAGACACGATTCAGGATATAAGAAAAGACTGTTGGTTAAACCATTTTCTTCCGTTCTACGACCAGCTAGATCAGTCCTGAACAGGAACTGACTGCAATGTGTTAAAATAAGTCTTCTTCCTCACGGAATTGCAGCACAAACCAGATTTTTATGTTAAATATTTGAAATATTCAGGGATTCACAGCAACACAATTCACATTCTGATGTGGAAAAAGCTTCCATCACATTGTTGTATTAAGTTGAAAGGACTATAGCATTGAGCATTGGAACAGGAATAAATGCTAGCCGAGCCAGTGATATTCAAAACCCTCGAGTGCATTAGAAATGTATAACACACTGAAAAGCATCCTTACCTCAGATTGTCCAATTCCTCCTTCCTTAATGGAGAAGATGGTGGACCTGGAACTAAGAACTTATCTCCTTCATGAGGCTTACCACTGTAAAATGACAGAAAATAATTTCAGCATGCATTAATGTAACAATAATAGAAATTTTAATTCATGTGGTTTGGAATTCAGTGAGCAGAGGATGACCAACTTGCGCTAAGAACATCAGCATGATATGATAGTTGTTTTTATAAGGACAGCCATTGCAATACAACAGACCGTTCACACCGTTGAGTTCAGACTAGCTCCCTGCAGAGCAATAGTCAGTTCCATTTCAACTGTAGGGGTGAAATTACTGGCAAGGAGAACACAGCATACAGCAGAAGCTAAAGATGATGGCTTAGATCTTGCTGCTATTTAGCTGGTGGAAGATTCCAGCTCACATGACACTGGGTATCAAGAGGGAAAGGCACTCTGACTCAGTGCATTGGGGCTGGGGGCAGGGTGGGAAATCAGAGCTGGCTGTTAACCTCCACACAGCACCGACCTAATGGCTGTAGGTGATATCACTGAAGAAACAGAAGTACGCAGCTTAGGGAGAAAAGGGGAATGTCCATGAATGAATAGTTATGGGGATTGGAGAGGTGATCTGTCAATCATTTGTCAACTGCTAATAATGAGTACTAATGCTACAAAGCAAATCAATAAATGCAAAAGCACAAAAACATAAGAGAGCATGAGAAATAAAGGTAGGTCAATTAGGCCTTTGAGCCACCTTGGCCATTCAATAAGATCACAGTTAATCTTCTACCTCAACTGTACTTCTCTGCACTATCCACATATACCTTGAGTGAACAAAAAAGGATTCCACAAAATGACTCCATTGGCACTACACTTGTATGGTCACTGAAGTATCTTGCATTGTCCTGTACCTGCAGGCGTCAGTGTTTTCATTGCTAGTTTCACCACTGCCTGATTGATTGAAATTTCTTAAACCATTATCTTTCTTGGTCTCCTGTTGATCTTCAGGGAGCAGCAGCAAGGCATTTCTTAAGCAGATAGCTGCAAACTCCATGCTAGCAACAGGAATGGCCGAAGACTGCCCGTCGCTGCAGAACAAAATAAAGAAAATACCATTTTATTAAAGGCTTCATGGCCTTAAAATTCAAATTTAAACCTTCATACTGATTAATCCTAAACATACTTTTCACTAGCCGTGGCTTCAGCCCTTTTGGGCTGATGTATAAAATCATGAAGGCCCTAAACTCCAGTCCCCACTGATAGCGAGTCAGACAATGTTAACTAAGGAAAGGAAGATTCATATACCAAAGGCCCATCATATGCCAGTGCCAGCTCAATGATTGAGCTACTCAATTAATCCTGTTCTCTCCCCCATTACCCCAGTAGTTTCAAAATTTCTCCTTTTAAAATATGTATCCAATCTCCCCTTAACTGTTCTTCTTCAATTGGTTTCCACCGCCTCTTCAGGTCCTGCATTCCAGATCATAATAACCGTGTTCACCGCCCCACTCCTGGATTTTTAAAAAACACAACTATCTTAAAAAGGAAGTTTCAATTTCTATCGAACACCTGAGGACTGTACTGCCTGAGGAAAACTGTTATCACGTAAAGACAGGAATTGTGGTGATGCCCAACAAAGTTGAATAGCACACAACACAGCTCAAAACGAAAAGCTGCCCAGTTTGATTGAGGTGCTGGTGAGCTGCCAAAACTCAGCAACTGAAGTTGGAATTGGTACTTTCTGGAAAGATGGACACGTTAAGCAAAGAATTAAATTGAACTTTTGAAGGAAGACCTGGTGATCTCCCTCAGTTTATGCTCACAAGAAGTGTTGTATACCTATGAACATATCTGCTGAGTATTCCACAGCCAAACCGCATTTAACTCCGGTATGCTGAGTGCTAAAATCTGAACATAATTCTCCCTGGCACCCACATATCACTTCATTAACTTTACATCTGTACCTTGTCTGAGTAATAAGTATAAATACTTCACAATTTTAAGCTGCCCCTATACAGATAATACACACTTTTAAGATTTGACATTTAAACATCTTAGAAGTTTGCTTATTATACCATATTACGCAGACGCGTGTTGAATTTTTACAGTCGCACCCATCCCTGTTTACCAAATTGCTGATCACTCACTTATAAACAGTGTTCTGCATGGACTGTGAGGCCAAGACTATCTTTTGGTGATAACCTTGCCCCAGAATTGACTGTACAATTCCTTTCTTGCTTGGCAGTCCTCTGGTCTCTTGCTCTGATGTCTGAAGGAAAACAATGCTGAAATTTAACATGACAAAAGAAAAAGTAGAGAAAGGAAATTGTGGAATGAATGGAAATGTAGTTGACACGAGTCCACTCACCCCCTTGTTGGCAGCAATGCAGCACTCTGCCAACCTTAACCAAAGTCGTGGATTGGAGTGGTACACTTGAACTGCCTCCATCAGACACTCAAATGCTGCCAGGGGTCTACCTATGTGCAAAAGCTGGATTCCACAGTTATGTAACAGTTCGTATCGCTTGTTTGTGAGCAGTGTACTCATAGGTCTGCCTGAAAACTTCTTTCCTAATTATTAATTAAGAAAAAGCAAAATTACAAATATTAAGCAGTTGTAAAATGCATAAAATTATATTGTTTAATATAAACGTGTACAAAAAGGCTGCAGATTTTAGCAAAATAGACTACTCAATTTGTTTCAATGTTACCTCCTCTAACTACGCACTAAAGTAAAGTTAATCAGTAACAGACTTTAAAGTCGACTTTCTAACAAAGTGATTGAAATGAAACATCGGGAACATATACACGTACAAGTACTGCCTTTGAGCTAAAGAAAACAGATTCCTTTGCAACAACTAAAATGTAATTTGTACAAAATTATGCTTAACATAAGTGAGTCAAAAATGTAAATCATTCTCAGTTTCAGGGAAGTGTGTTTGGAAGTATTTTTTAAATAAGTGGATTATGTCGTAAGCTACACTTTTGACAACCTCTCAATGTCTCAAGTGCTTCCCAGCCAATTATGCACTTTTTTGAAGTACATCAATGTAGGAAATATGACAACCCATGTGACACATTCATCTTCTGCAAACAGCAGAAGTGATAATGTACAGATAAATTGTTTCAGCTATGATACTGACTAAACAGTGCTCCCTCAAGAACATCAGTCCAGATTGTGTGTTCATGTTTGGAGTACAGGAATAGAGTTGACTAGAACCGTTGGAAGATCTAAATCCAATGTTTTGACTATGGTGAGAGACAGTATACCCCAATGAGCCACAGACAACAATACTAAGTGGATCACCAGTACGTACAAAAGATGAATTTAAATGTTAGCAGATGGATTTTATAAGCAAAATATCAATAAGTGATATGTATTTATGCACCATCAAACCTCAAACAATTGATATTTAATTAGGTTCATGTTAATTTTACTTTATACAGAGTATTTGACTAAATGTAGCCTACCTTGGTCCGTGCTCATTCCCGCTAATTGCACACAAGCAGCATCATTCTCCTGCAAGGCCTTTTTAAAGTAGAAAATTCCAAGATTGTGCTTCCCCATTGCAAAGTGGATGCACCCAAGGTTATTCCAGAACATGCATCTAATACATTCACCTGTTTACAAAATGTTTTGAGAAGAGAAAAGTCAAAGAGTCGTTACACTTGTTTTAATTATTTCACAAATATATTAAAAAGATAAGAATCCACAGAATCCCTATGGGTGTGTGAAGTCCACACCAAATCTGAGGAGCATCCCACCCAGACTCTCGGGCCCTACCCTATCCCTACGCCTACAACCCCATGGCTAATCCACCCAACCTACATATCTCTGGATACTAAGGGCAATTTAGCACGGCCAATCCACCTAACCTGCACATCTCTGGACTGTGGGAGGAAACCCACACAGACACACGGTGAATGTGGAAACTCTACACAGGCAGTCACCCAAGGCTGAAACTGAACCTGAGTCCCCGGCACTGTGAGGTAGCAGCACTAACCACTGAGCCACCGTGCCACCCCTGACAGATGACAGATTTTAAATGCAAATGCGTTTTACTTCAAGGTAAAGGAAGTTAATTTAACAACCGTAAATAAGGAAAAAATGGTTTCCACTGTAAGGAAAGCCAGGTACCAAAGGACACAGATTGATGGCAATTGGACATAAAGGGACATGAGGAATGTTCCTGCTAAGCTGTGCAGGAATTCAACAACCTACAAGGTTCAACACGGGACTTGTTCAGGGAAAAATAAAATCTGTATGACCATCTAAAGAAAATTTAAACAGACTAAAAAAGGGTCAGTAAATTTCAAAAAGGAATTGGATAAATTGAGAAATTTGCAAAGCAATGGGGGAGCACAAGAGAACAAAATAATTGAATAACTCTTTCAGAAGACCAGCGTATATATAACAGAGTGAATGGCCTTCTTCTGAATGATTTTACAAATTTGAAAATATATTCCAGCAATGAGATCAGCAAAATGTACACAGTAAGATGAATTTGTTAACTGAAAGGGATTGGAATGCCTCATCATCAAACAAGGATAGACAGCTTGAGAAAATTTAAGAGACAAGACTGTATATAAATAGATTATTTCTTTCAATGTTTCATGCCAGTCTAGACAATAAGACGCAAGCACAGACAATTAACCCACGAGGGAATTTTTCCAGTTTGGATGAATAACAAATGTTGGCTATGACCCAAATCTTCATTGGGTCATGCAATGAAAACACAACAGTACAATTCCTGAACCAAAATTCATTAAAAATAATTCACATGATATCTAGTGAAATCAGACGATTATGTGCAAGAGATGGGGGCGGGAGAAAAAACAGGGTTAGTCTCCTAATAAAAACCGAAAGAACTGCTGATGCTGTAAATCAGGAACAAAAACAAAGTTGCTAGAAAAGCTTAGCAGGTCTGGCAACATTTGTGAAGG
>JAHRHZ010000052.1:25798213-25848226 GCA_024137785.1 Ginglymostoma cirratum | reverse complement strand
GGTCGGGACCCTTCTTCAGAAATGGGTCCATTTCTGAAGAAGGGTCCTGACTCGAAACGTCAACTTTTCTGCTCCTCTTATGCTGCCTGGCCTGCTGTGTTCCTCCAGCTCCACACTGTGTTATCTCTGACTCCAGCATCAGCAGATCTTACAATCTGCAAGTGTGGGTAGAGTTAGTCATATACCCTGCCTCGTTATTCAATGAATAGGAGAGTTGTCCTCGGTGTAGCCAATATTTGTCTCTACACCAACATCGCAAAACAGATTTATTTGGTTATGTTCATATTGCTGTTTGAGGGAGCTTGCTGCCTGCAATTGGTGACTATACTTGGGGGGAAGAAAGGATGGTTTGAGTGAGAAGCACTGTGGGATCCATAGAATCGCTACAGTGTGGAAACAGGCCCTTCAGCCCAACAAGTCCACACCGACCCTCAGAGCATCCCACCCAGACCTATCCCCCTAATCTACACATCCCTGAACACAATGGGCAATTTAGCATGACCAATCCACCTAGCCTGCACATCTTTGGACTGTGGAAGGAAACCGGAGCACCTGGAGGAAACCCACACAGACACAAGGAGAATGTGCAAACTCCACACAGACAGTCGCCCAAGAGTGGAATCGAACCCGGTTCCCTGGCGCTGTGAGGCAGCAGTGCTACCCACTGTTATGGCCTGCCGTTCCTTCCTTTGTGGAAGGAAATGTGAAGATTTTTTAACAACTACTTGTGCTCCATTCTTTTAAAAGACACCCTACATTAACAAGATGTTGTTCTCTTGTTTCAGCGATTCTTCTGCTCCTAGCCTCCTTAAAGCAGGTCAGCTGAGCATACCTGTGACATGTGACCCCACTACCTTTCAATGGTTTGTTTTGGCTCATTCACAAAGAGCCAGGACCTACTTGAGAAGAGAGGAAGAGTAAGTAACAGATTCTAACTTAGCACATGTTGCCAAGGAGAGAGTAATATATTTTGCATATATGGGCAATTCATTAAAGAATTGGGAAACTGAGTTGATTGTATTTTAACAATGTGCATAAAGAACCATTGACTGGACCAACTCAAAGGGGCTGGAATGTCAGTATTTCTGAATTCCAAAATGCCTAATAGCTCATTGATACCAACAGTTATCGCAGGTGTGATTGAGATATTTGCTGGCTACAACAAGGAGATAGTAAATTAACAGTGTAACAAGACCATCATTAATATTCAAAATTCTTTAGTTTGATGATAAGGAAAAATTATGTTAATGGAGCAAATCTTAATGGGACCCCGTGAATGAGGTCTTTACGTGCAACCTTCAGTTCAAAGCTCTTTTGCCCTTTGACCTTTTGATAATAGTGTAGCGGCACCTGGGAACTCTAAACATGAGGATTTTAGGACTGAAAACAAAAGAGAAAGAAATCAGGTGAATTACAGTGAAATCAGATCCAGAAATAAAGAGAAGAGAAAGGTTGGATTGAGGCAAAGGAAAAGAGACACTGGTAAAGTTTAAAAAATAACTGTTTACACTTATAAAAACTCTAACATCACTTCTTCTGAAAGTTTGGAACTAAACAATTTAAATTCCTCACTGCCCCTTGACCTGCTGAGTACATCCAGTATTTTTTGTTTTTATTTGGAGTTTCTAGCATCTGCAAGTCTTAGTTCCTCTATATTATTGTTTGAATTCTTCCTTTTCTGGTCCTGAGCAATTTATTTACATTGCATTAATTATTACATTGTTACTCATAGAAAAGGTGGGGCACAGAAAGAGGCCACGCGGCCCATGTGTCTGCACCAGCTGAGAAACTAGCCTCATAGCCTGATCCCATTTTTCTGTAATCAGTCTAAAGCCTTCAGGTTTCTGAAATTGAGCTGCACATCCAGCCAGCTTGTATATGAGTTGAAGATTTCTGTCCTCACTATCCTTTCAGTGAGTGAGCTATGAACCTACTGCCTTCTGGGTGAAAAAAAAATTTTCTTCATCTCCTCTGTGATCTCTCTACCAATCACTTTAAATCCTTGCCCTGAGTCACTGATCTCCCTACTAAGCAGCCCTGTCCAGCTGCTCTATCCAGGACCTTCAATTTGTTTGTCTCAGTCAACTCTCACCCAAGCCTACTGTTCTGCCAGGAGAACAACCCGACCTATCTAAGCATTCCACAATTGTGGTACCATCCTTGTAAATCTTGTCTGTACCCACTTTAGTGCAATTACATCCTTTCTATAATGAGGTGATCAAAATTGCACATTGTACTTTTGGCCTAACTAATGATTTATATAATTCCAGCATAACCTCCTTACTCTTATGTTCCATGCCATGGCTAATAAAGAGAAAGATTACTAGCCTACCTATTCATCTGTTCTGCTACCTTCAGTGATTTTAGACCTTTCATTCCGAGGTCCGTCACTTTTTTTACACCTCTAGGTATTTTCCCATTAATTGTGTATTCTTTTGCCTTGTTAGACCTTCCTAAATGCACCACCTCACACTTTACTAAATTGAATTTAATTTGCGGTTTTCCTACCCACCAGTAGTTATATAGATACTTATACTGATAGTTATCAATCCTAAATTTCTGTGGTGAGTTTAATGGGTAAATAATGTGTAATAAGAGCAAGGTTGAGGATGAAAGGCCATTAGTGAGCAGCAGCAGGGATTGATGACCAACAATTTGTGGAATTTCACAGCTCAGTGTTGTCTCTTCATCCCGTGACTATGACAGCTAATTAACTGTATGTACACACTCCATTACTTCTCGAGCAAATCCACTGTTTCACTCCAGAAGTTAATGGATTTTTATTTTTATCCAACTAGATTGGAACTGAAACAGAAGACACTGATCAGAGATTGCATTGAACGACTTGGACTCAAAAGACTATATAAGGAGCCTAGTGTGTCCAGCCAACAAATGGTGAAGTGCTGTCAAAGACTTCTTGAAGGAGACATCAGTGAGTTGCAAGGGATGCACCTGTGTATCTCCCATTTCTATACAGTGTTACAGGATGGTGACTTGTGCGTGCCCTGGGACTGGAAACGGTAACTTAGGAGAATAAGAAAAAGAGACTGGATCCAAGATGCTCCTCACAATCTCAGCTTGGAGCATTGTGAAGCTAACAAGTGAATGAAACTGGAAGTGTGCATGTTTTTGGAACTATAGCTAATAACCAAGGTTGGGGAAATTCCAAGTTGCCCACAGAGAGCTGAATTGTAATGTGAATTAAAATATGTATTAAAAAATTTGCCAACATCAAAGTGACCAGCTCCTCTAGAGTGGGAATTCAACCCCTGGGTAACTGAACCAACCAATTTCACTTGCTGAGGAAACATGCACTTTTATACGCACGTTGTAAGCTGGAACTAAGATGGTCATGGTTGAGGCTCAAATTTTTTAACCATCGTATGGCTACCCAGTTATTTCCAGCACTTAGTGCCTGTCGATGCGTATTTTGGAAGGATCTGAAGATTGGTACTCACCTGTTTGGCCACATTGAATGCACTTTCCTTGACAATCAATCTTGAAGTGGGACCTGAACCTAAAGTTTCTGACTCAGAGACAAAGATGCTACCTACTGTGCCATAAGACCTTATATCAATTTTATAAACCTCATTTTCTAACATCACACCTCACCATATTGATGAATGAGGCTAATTTGGATTATGTCTTTTTGTTTAGGTTACTTCCTTCCCTCCTGTGCGCACCAGTATCCAAAGCGCCCAAGTTTGAGGAATATGGAGAACAGTAGATCTAGAACCTGTACCTCACGCTGACAGGGCACCAAATATCTAAAACATACAGCAGATTTAATTGTGGAAGTGCTGTCTTGCACTTAGTTACTATACTGATAGAATAAAGCCCTAACCCTGTGATGATCTTCCATCCATACTTCCTCTTCTTCATTAAGATCCTGTACTTTCACCTCTGCAATCTCAATCAACTCCACTATATCTCAGCTCATCTGCTACCAGAGCCCCCATCCATATCTTTGCTATTTCTAGACTTTGAGTCCAGATGTTCTCTGGGCCACCTCCCATAAACTTGAACTCAAGTCTAGTTTACTCATCAGCCTGTGGGGCTAACCTAAACTTTCTCCTGGTCTGGCAATGCATCCTTTTAAAATACTCATACTTGTTTGTAAAATTCCCCATGGCATCCCACAACCTTCTAAGAAAACTGTGCTCCTTTTAATTCCTATTAATTCCAATATCTTGGGCATTCTCAGTTTTATCCAGTACACTGCTGTGGCTGGCTTGAAAATAGCAAGAACTGCAGATGATGGAGTCAGAATCAATACAGGGCAGACCTGGAGGAACACAGCAGGTCAGGCAGCTTCAGAGGAGCAGGATGGTTAAGATTTTGGGTCAGGACCTGCTGTGTTTCCCCCAGCTCCACACTGTATTGACTTTGGCTGGCTTTCAGCTTTTTGGGTCCTAAGACCCACAATTCTCTGCCTCTCGTAAAAGATATTTGTTAAAACCCACTCTCTTTACCTAGATTTTAGTCAAAGCTCCTGATATCTTTTTGGTGGTTGACTGTTGTTCTACTGTTGGTAAGTACTTTGTGTTTTACTGCCTTAAAAAGGTGCGATGCAAGTGCAGATCGTTGAACAGCAGCAAATATGACAGTGATTTTGGCAGCAGAAAATTACGTTAGTTATGTTTCAGCAAAATGGGGATGGGAGGGCTGGTGTGCATGTGCAGTTTTATAGCTAGACCCCCATTAATAGATTAAACCCTAAAAGATCATGAGAGGCAGTACAAGACATTTCATTCGAATGATTTTTGTAATAAAAGAGGGTTTTCTTGTGACAGTGGACGCCTTTTACTTAGTCAATATTCTATGGAGTTTCAAAACAAAGGCATGTCATTGAAATGTACAGGATTCTGAAGAAGCTTAACAGGGTGGGCATAGAAATATGGGAAAATCTAGAACACAGGTGTAGTTTCAAATTAAAGATCTGATCACTTAGGACTGAGATGAAAAAATTCTTGACTCAAAAAGGTCTATAAGTCTTTTGAAAAAGTCTACCCTGGAAAGTTGTTGAATATAATAAAGGCTGGAACAAAGAGTTTTTTGGCCTTTGCAGCATGAGGGAAATAGAGTTGAAGCAAAAGCCATATCACAGAGTGGTGGAGCAGAGTCGAAAGCAAAACCATCTACCTCTTCTTTTCCACTAAGTTATGAAAATGCAAAGCAACATTTTCTCAAATGTAATTCATCTTTTAATTTTCACATTTTTTCATTCTGTTTGATGCTACTTCACTTGAAGACACTGAAATGTGGGCATAAATGGAAACAGCAGCCCTCACCCTACCTCTCCAGCCACTGCGTTTAAAGATTTAAAGACAATTCCCAGACCAGTGGGGAATGCAGTGATTCTTAGTGCTTTGACCCATATGTAATCAAAGAACAGAATCCCTACAGTATGGAAAGGGGCTGTTCAGCCCATTGAGTCTGCACCAACCTTCCGAAGAGTGACACCCGCATTCAGTTTTGAGGAATATAATGTCATTTGGAAGCCATCGTGAAAAATGCCTATGGTACTGTCCAAACAACAGCAATTTCTCTATGACAAAGCACAGGTCGGTCACATGCAGGTCTGCAAACTGGGCAGAGAATGTGCATAACAAAAGTCGGCAAAAGATTTTGGTGAAGCAAAAAAAAGTTGTTTTTTAAAAATAGAACTGAGAAAGTCCAAGTGTGCAGCATGCATTAAACCAGTTCTCACAGATGGTATCTATCTGGGTTTTGACTTTTTTTGTATGTTTGAGTTGTCTACCACATTTGTTGTTTCTTCCCCACTGCTAGCTTGTTCTTTTAATTGCCTAAGATGATCCCCTCTTTTGTTACTCCTTCCAGCTTTTCAGAATTGCAGATGCCTAATGCCCAAGAGTAAAGTCTGGAGGAGTTAGCATTTCAGGAATAAACCCTTTGCTGATGCCTGATCTGATGAATTTAATACTCTACTAGTCCCCTCTTATACTCGGTCTCTATTACTCACCCATTTGCTGGCCTAATTTAGCTCCCAGTCCAGTAGTGCCCTAACTTTAAAATTCAAATTTGGCTTCTCAAGTTTCTCTGCAGATTGGCCTCAGAGATCTCCAACTCCCACCTGTTCTATCATCCTCAGACATCAACATGTCTCATTTCTGGCCTCCTGCACATCTGTTCAACTGCTGCACTGTTGACAGCCCTGTCTTCAGCTGCCATGAACCTACTTCCTTCTCCAAGCCCCTCTGTATCTCTCTTTTAAAGATGCTGTTAAGAATCAACACCTTTGATCAAATGTGGGTCACTGGCCCAACATCTCTTCATGTTGCTCATTGTCAAATAATCATCCTGCAAAGTGCCTTAGGATACTTTGCTACATTACAGATCTATATACATGCAAGTTCTTTTTATTTTATATTTGCAGCATCTACAGACTATTTGCTTTTTGTGCCCATCTCCCCTTATAGGTTGACCTGATATGTTGAAAACTATTAAAAATAGAGACTTGCATTGATACTTTCATTCCATTGTCTTGACCCTAGAGGCATCCAGATGCTGCGATACCCACCCACTACCTCTGGCAAACAATGTATATTAGAGACAGGTCTGAAACAGCCCAAAATAAATGACTGGCGAAAGAGGCACACATGGAAAGAAACTAAAATTCAACAATCAGAATGTTCACATTACTGGCCAAGTAAACGATCAGTTGAAAAGTGAATTCAGTGCAGAATCAAAATGGCTAAACAAGCAATGACCACTAATTTTTGGACCTAGTGATCAAGAAAAATAATCAAACTTTAAGCCTCTTAAAGCATTGATATTTCCTACTATTACTATGGTGTGGAATGTTGGACCGTGAAGAAAGATCAATTCTTTTGAACTTTCTTAGCAAAGTATGCTCAAGCTGAGATGAGTGGATAGATGTGCAATCCAGTGCATATTAAGAAATATGGAACATTCAGAAGTGAAATACTTGAGCATGTGGCACAAAACAAAAGTACAGAAAAGATGTTTCTGGAAGGGACAGTATTGCAGTATGGGTAAGCAAAAACAAGACAGTAATAAAATTGTGCAACTAAGAGTTTCACGAGGGCACCATGAGCAACACAAGATCAGTGCAGCTGGAGGGCAGTGCATGTTGCAACAGAGCTATCTGCACCACGAGGCAGTGTTGTATACATTCAACTACCTCAACGTTCTTTTTGTTTTAAAATCCAAAACACATGAAAATTAATTTAGTGGGTTAAAATTCTTGCTTCCAATTCAGTTTTCACTATAAAAGAGCTAGATTTATACTTGTTGTTCCACTTTCATATATATATATAGCAGGATAGATTAAAGTCAACCACAATCAGCTTTTAACCAGATTAGGTGAAGCAAGTTTATAATTTAACGCTTTTATAAATCAGTTATAAGGGAGTGTATAGTGTGTTGTGCATTCAAGAAGTCTGGTCAAGTGTGTTCCCCTCGCCCCACCATCTCAAATGATTTCTACTGCACAAAAGTTCCTTAGTTTACTGAAAAGATAACATTTGCAACATCAAATGGTTTTATTGTTCAGTGATTGGCAATTTAACACATGTAACTCAAAAATTTTTTTTTAATATTCAGGCCGGAGTAATCTCTCTGCCATAATTAGTCGAACAGCCAAACCTTGCCAGCCCACTTCATGTTCCATTCCAGCCACTTTAGTGCAGAGGAATATTCTAAACTGAAGACTTCTTCTTTTGCAATATTGACTGTTGTGTGCTTTATCTGAAGCTTTGGTTCTGATATTCGAGCAGCTGCCAGCAATCGGTCTACAGCTGCTTCATAATCTCCATTTGTCAACTGATTCTTCTCATCTTCATTCCTGTTAAAATCCAAAAGAAAGAATAAAACATCTGCTTCCTGAATAATAAAAACAGAAGTTAAAGCTTTAAAGGAAAGGACTTAAACCTTTTCAGTACAATCTGCAGAGATTGTTTGGAGACGCTGGGGCTCTGTATGTTGCTAGCATTCGTAACAAGGAACATTTCAGTTGCCAGTAACATTTCTACCTCTGACAGGAAGAATGGAATCGGGAGCAGTTTGCGGTACAAGTTTTCCTCAACTGATGGATAGCACCCACTGGACAAGGCTTCTGCAAAATCAAATCACAATTAAATTTCATTTGCTAGGACTAATATTTATCCCTCATCTCATATTACCTGGCAATTATCACATTGTGCGAGGTTGCTGTATGCAAAATTGGCTACCCTGTTTCCCACATTACAATGTTGACCATGTAGCAAAAGTATTTATTTAGCTGTAAAGTGACAAACACCCAACAAGTTAAGACATTAAACAAGACTTTCTCTTAAACACACATAATTTGCATTCAGTACCAGGAATCAATGTCCCTGTCAGAATAGATTTGCACAGGAATAAAAAGGAACAGAAGCACAAATAGACTCTGTGGCTCCTCGAGCCTACCCCAGCATTCAACAAGGTACCAGCTATGTTTTTACGTAAACTCCAATTTCCTGCACCATGCTCACACCCTTCAGTTCCCTTAGTCACAGAAAATCTGTTGATTTTTATCTTGAATATGTGACTGAGCACCCACACCCACAGTTTTCTGGGAAGATTTCAGAGATTCACAAACCATGCTTCTCATTTCAGTCCAAAATAGCCAATCATTTGGAGGTTATAAACCATAATTTCAGAGTCTCCAGGCAAGGGAAACAAACTTCAGGTGTAACTGTTTTCATAAATTAATCTCTCAGGATGGCAGTGTCCTGTAAGCTCGTTTATACCTACGCTAACAATGATTCTTTGGGCAAAATACCAAGTTAAATGAGTTAAATATTTTTTAAAGTGCCGACTGGCAGCTTATTCAGTTCCCCTATTACGAACTAGCATGAATGGCTCAGTGACAACACGTTCATCTGATAGAGGATTGCCAGTTCAAGCTGCACTCCACAACTGGAGTACTCGGTGCTAGTATCTGCAGGAATGCTATAATGGTGGAGGGTTTTCAGTTAAAACAGACATCACATGTTCATCTGGATATCATTAAATGGGAGGGAAAGGATATATTACCAAATATCTCATCAAGACCCTTCGGACATCGCAAAGTAATTCACATCCAGTGACCCAGTTCTGAAATGCAGTTATATCGGAAACTTGACAGTAATTTTCTGTTAATCAAGTCCCACAAATAGCAAATAAGACATACAAATTAATTTGTTTTGAGTTGTACTAGTTGAAGGATAAGAGATGTTCACGTTCTCAAGAGAACTACGTGCACTACCTGTATAGTGTAGTGCGATTATTAACAGCAACCAGAACCAACCAAAAAGGCAGATGTTACTTAATTTTAATACACTTTTACCCCATGATGCAACAGAAACTGACAGGCAGGAAAAGACCATCAGATCCACATCAGGCCTTCCTCAAACCATGCTGACCAGTGCATGAGGACTAAGGCTTGCTGGTCTTTCCCTACTTCCCAACCATGAAGTATCCTGGAAGGGGCCCAAAACAAAAAGATTTTTTTTGGATGACATATTCCAGAGGTGCACTGGCCTCGTGCTCTCACTCATCACCTTTGTGCACTTCCTTGTTGCCCGGCTACATGAGCCAGAAGGGGCACGTAAATGTTGGTAGACTTTGTACAGGATGGGGTGGGAGAGAGGGGAATGTTGAGCAGCAAAAACACAACAAAACAAAAAACACACCCATCCTGACACTGAACTACATGGTCATCTTTTCAATTGTGTTAAAATCCAGGAATTTTTTTTTTTTTTTTTCAAATTAACCAAACAGCAGGGCCCAGATCAAGGGGGTACATTAAGATACACCAATTACTGGGGCAGGGTTGCTGTGCTTAGGCCAGAAGCAGCACCAGAACCCATGGTTTCTCTTCCTACCCCTGACCTACACCACACAGACTGCATCAGGTTATGATGGTGGCTCATTTTAACTAGGGATCAGTTTTAAATGCTCTGCCAATGCCACCCACACCCAATAAATAAATAAATAGAAGAAAATACAATTGAAGCTAGATAAATCACCTATCAAGAAATGAAGAAACACCAAGGTAAATATTTACTGACAGTCAGAACTTAATGGTTCTGGTTAACGAGTGGATTTCCATCTACCTTCTGGCACAAAACAGAAGTTTGGACACATGAACAAGGATACAACCTAGACAGACTTACTCTTGTACTGTTTTCTTGCTTTTGGCCACAAACAAGACCTTCCTAAAGCTGTAATTAAGTTTCTCACAGCCAAAGTATTCACAGGAATATTTGCCGATCTCATAAACTCCAGCGTGTCAGTTGATACCCCAAGACAATTATTTTGGATGCACTCATGCAGCAGATTGTTGAAAATATTGACATATAGTGGGATATCCATGGTACCTGCAATACATAAAAAAAAAACTTTAATTTCTATTAGTCAAAACGAAGAAAGTAATTGTAAATTTCTTCAAAAGGAAATTTCACCAAGATTTTCCTCAAATCTACCAAGCTTTTGGTCACTTTTCTGAGTAACTCCTTATCGAGCTTTATATTAGATTTTGTTTGGTAGTAAGTGAAGTGGCTTTAGGACAGTATGAAACAAATACAAATTGCTTTCAATGTCCTATTTTGATGTCTCCCTCCTCCAAGATCCTAGTGATTATAAAGAATTATGATGGATACTTGTGATGAAATGTAATTGGTACAGTAATGTGGCTGACTTTTAACTGCACTCAAATAGCTTAGCAAGCTACCTAATTTCAAGGATACTTAGGAATGGACAACAAATACTGCCCTCATGCCATATCCCATGAAAAAGTGAGAAAAAAAATATTTGGTATCTCCATCCAAATTTTCTCCACTTGCTTCCTCACACCGGGCTTTACTTCAGTTATGGTGCCACCCTCCAGTGATTAGTTATTTTTAATTAGTTGGCAGGCTTCACACTCATGGGGAATGTCACAGTTCATCTTCATCTCATCTGCACCCAGTATTTGCAAAATCATGCTGGGAGCCTAGTTTGTTTGTTTATTTGTTGCCAGCAAGGTTAGGAATTATTATCCACCCTGATTGCCTTTGGAGGTGGTGGTGCTGGTTTGACAAACTTCCTTGAACCAATTCTGTGTTGGATTTGCCACAAAGATCCTTATTAAAATGTAACATCCACAATCAAGCCAGACAGTCCACGACCTTCCCTAATTCACCATAGCTCTCCCTTTCTCTGGGGGTACGCAGACTATCTGAACTGTAATGACTATTAAATAGAACCTGGCAGAAACCGCTCTCTAAAATAAAAGTTTACGGCCTAACCAGAATGTTTTTGCAATGCATTTTTTGAACATCATAAAGATATTACAAATGGGGACTAAACAGATGTTTGACCAGACAGGCATGTTTGAAGTGAGAGCTCATGTTATGAGAACTCCAGGAATCTAACCATGTAATTTGAATATGTTCAAAGCTCAAATGAAAGGGAGAATATGAAATGTTCAATGAGATATAGAGAGGTCACCCTTTCTGGATGAATACAAAATTCATAAACTAAAGGCTCACACAACATTCTTGGAAACTAATCATACTGTTCTCCAAAATCTCAAAATCTGTGCAATACCAGATTGTTTTATTGCACTTACCATTTATTTTCTGGAATCCAGGCAAGTTCTGCAAAACTTCCAATGTTTCACAATACATGTTACTCTTCAGAGTTGCATCAGCAAGTCTAAACAAAAAGTTGTGTCGATTGACAACATCCAAATCATCACAAGGCCAATCTGGAGTACAGATTATCCAGCCAGATTCTGTGTATTAAAAATATATTCAGAATAAAGAGATTTTGTCTGGATATTTCAGCAGCAAAACCATGATTGCCGATTTCGTTTTGCAAGACCATCTAGACCAATATGGGTCCACTAAGCCAGTCCAGAATGCAAGGTGGTAACAATGCCATTGGAGAGAGCGAGAGAGCGAGAGAGAGCAAGAGCGAGAAGCCTCATCTTCCTAGTTCCCTAGCATAACACAATGCGACTGACTCTCACAAACGCAGGTTCTCACATATGCATAGAACAATGTTTGTTTACAAGATAAATTTGGTTTACTCTTATTTGTGTTTAATATAATTGTAAGTATCATTTTCTATGGAAAACAATTGTGCTGACTTTACAACACATTGGAATGTTTCAAATAAATGTGTTTCCTTGAAAAATAAGCAATATGGAAATGTTGATACTTTTTAATCCAAAAATCAAATGACAATTTACACATTAGTATAAAAATGCACAGACATCTACTAGATTTAAGAGGGGAAAGAAGCAAAATACTTGAAGTTTCCATAAAGTTCCCATTAATTCTGAGGAGTTTCTTTGCAGCGATGAGCAAATTCAGGTGGGTTAGGAATGGTAGATAATCCACGGGTTCTTCTGCCATGACTAAGTGGTCGCTGAAAAAATGTTTCAGAGCCACTGGTTCATTTCAGTAAAGGTTGTGCACCTGAAACACATTTACTAGGGCAACATAACATCCAAAATACAAAATACTACAAATAAGATTAACTGTGTTCAAACCATTTAGAAATCACTAACTGCTGTCAGTAAGCAACTCTTCAAAGAAGAATGGAAATTTGGAATTCACTCTCTCCCCCACTGAAAATGCTGTCGAGGCTGGAGGGTCATTTGAAAATTTAAGAGCCAGGATTGTTTGATTTTCGTTCGGCAAAAAGTATTAAGTGGGTTAGGGCATCAGGCATATCAACAATGGATCAGGCTAAAGGGGCTGAATGACTTCCTCCTACACCTATGTTTGCTCAGAGAAAAGAATTAATGACAGACAAACATGAAACTTTAAGACAAGTAAATGAATGAGAGTTTGATTTTGACAACTCCAGCAAAGGGACAATGATTCAGATGGATTCTATTGTCGTAAATACCCACACTTAGCAAAGCAAGCTGATACCAGGTAAATAAAATACTAAGTGTTTTTTTCCTTGTCTATTACAAAAAAAGATTAAAATTCAGTGAAAGATGAAAGAAATGTTCCTCTGATATCTGAAACAAAACCAGAAGTTACCCAACTATTTTAGTACAAATTTTCTTAGAAACTCTCCATGGTCATGAGATTATAACAATTCCTAGGATTTCTGCAGAAAAACAAAATTCAATTGCTCTGTTCACGTTACCATAACATGTTTCAGAAAATAGCAGTCACAAGCAAAGATTTCTGAACTTGATTGTGATAAGGAAAGCTTAACTGTTAAGTATTAGATGATTTGTAGCCAACCCAGTTAGGGATGACTCATCATTTGGAATACTAGGACATACCTCTTAATAGCCAAAGTGCTTTATTCACACATCCTGTTTTGAGAAAGGTTTCTCCAGCAACATTAATGATCTGGCATCTTGATACAGCATACTCACTAACGATACTCTTCAATACTGTGAAATTCACTGGAATTTCCTGTAACATTTCCAGAACTTTTCTTGCCTGAGACAAGACATAACACAAATGCAATTGCATTATCAGTCAACACACGTTTAGTTTCAACCAGAAGCTCTTCTAAATCTACTAAAATTGGTGATGTAGTCAACAGTGAAGGAGGCTTTCTAAGACTGCAAACAGATCTTGATCAAATGGGTCAATGGGCTGAAAAATGGCTGATGGAGTTCAATCTGGATAAACGCGAGGTATTACACTTTGGTACAACAAACAAGGGCAGGGCTTATACAATTCATGGAAGGGCTTGAGCAGCGTTGTAGAACATAAGGACCTAGGGGAGAAGTTACATAATTCTTTAAAGTTTGCGTCACGTATAGACTGGGTGGTTAAAAAGTTGTTTGGCATGCTTGCCTTCACTGCTCAGTCCTTTGAGTATAGGAGTTGGGTGGGACATTATGTAGAGATTGTACAGGTTATTGGTGAGGACTCTTCTGGAATACTGTGTGCAGTTCTGGTCGTCCAGTTATAGGAAGGATATTATCAAGCTGGAAAGGGTTCAGAAGAAATTTACCAAGATGCTGCCAGGTATGGAAGAAACCATTTGAGTTATAATGAAGGGCTGGAAAGGCTGGGACTCTTTTCACTGGAGGAGCGTAGGTTGACCGGTGACCCGATAGAAGTTTTAAAATGATGAGAGGTATAGACAGAGTTGATGGCACATTTTTAAAGGGGAGAGGAGAGAGATTTAAAAAATAAATGAGACAATTTTAGTTTTAAAAATAGGAGGGTGGTTCGTGAGTGGAATGAACTTCCTGAGGAAGTGGTGGATGAGGGTACAGTTATAACCTAGGATGGATACATGAATAAGAAAGGTTTGGAGGGGTATAGTCCTGGAGCAGGCAGGTGGGACTAGTTTAGTTTGGGATTACGTTCAGCATGGACTGGTATGACCAAAGGATCTGTTTCTGTGCTTTGTGAGTCTACGATTCTATGACTCTATGACTAACAAAACAATAAAATACTACAGATGTTGGAAGTCAGAAATAAAAACAAAATGCTGAAAATACTCTGGTTCAGCAGCATCTGTGGACAGAGAAACAGAGCTAATGTTTCAGGTCAATGACCTTCTGTCAGACTTGGAAGACCCGAACAGCTTCTAGGTAAACAGAGTCAGAGAAAAGGTCAGAGGGCAGCAGATAAACATAAAAGGGGAAAAAACATAAGAGGGCTAAGACATGTAAAGCTGTTGGAAGCGATGCTAAACCAAGCCTCCAACTCAAACCAATGTCAATAAAATCCCACTTCACTCTCAGGAAGAAAGTTCTCCCTTGATATTGTGGGAGACCTAGGACCAAAGGGGTAAGTTTCAGAATAAAGGGGTGATAATTTAAGACTAAGATGAAGAGGAATTTATTCACTCAGAAGGTTGAGTCATTGAAATTCCATGCTGCCACAGTTCCTTGTGTACACCTAAAACGGAGATAGATTCTAGTTTAGGCAGTAGAGGTTTGGAAGATCTAAGGTCACACACATTAGTTCACATATAAGACAAAAACAAGTTTGGGTAGAAAAAAAAAATACAGACAGAGAACAGATGCTGTAGATCAAAGTCCAGACGACAAGGGCAGTGTGTTATTTTTGAGATTTTTATATCATTATTTCTAGGATCAAATGTCAATCTTTTATTCAAAGCTGATCATGTGGACCTAGGTTTTTTCTTTTACTTTATTTCTTTGCCTCTTTACTTTTAGAGATAGATGGCAAGAGATGCTGGTTTACAGACTTCCAATATCTCCAAATGCACTATACGCTGAAACGTGCGACAAACTGCAGGTGAACTAATCTGAAGGCTGTTATTAGGCAGCTTTTCTTCAACTCAAACATTCCTGATGCCATTTGTCTCAATGTATCCATCGCCAATCTGTGTAGCTAAAATATACATAACACAATCCAACTTGATCTTCAAGTTGCAAGACTTCTTTGGACTTTCAGCTTTCTGGCATTGTCTAACTTCTATATTCCACTTATAATCCAAAAAGAAAAAAAAAGTGGTCCCTTAAAAAAAGGAGGAATATTATAGCTAACTCTTCCGCAGGTTCTTTAACTGACCAGAAAACCTGCACGCTGATGCCTAAGTTTAGATTCTGTCAGGGCCACCCAATTCGTAACTTCCGTAAGGCTTTGGTTCAATTTACAAAAGAACTGAACACCAGAGGTGAAGTGAGATGAGGTTAACTACTCTTGACAGCAAAGCAGCATTTGACACAGCATGGCATCAAGAAGCTCTAACAAACCTGGAGTCCATGGGAATCATGAGGAAAACTCTGGATTCTCCCAATTATTTAAATTGAATCAAATCATCCCAACATAGACAAAAATTGGAGTTGTCATTTTCAGCTTTTATTGACTTCACTGTCAAGTCTGCTCTCAAGTTGAGGTTTTCTTTGTCGTCCATTGCCACAGGTTTCTCCAAAATACTTCCTTTCCATACAAGCCAAATTTTTATATTCCCTTAAAGTCATTCAATTCTATAGGGTTGAATACTGCTCAAATTGGATGATACCTCGACTGTCGAAAGAACCACAAAATGCCCTCTTTCAGATGGCCAAAGTTTTGCTCATCTTCTGTACTCAGCAAAGGCCTCAGTTTTTTTCCTCTGCATCCCCACCTTAGCAAACTTCGGGCATGACATGACGCCAAAGTCTTCTTCCGCCGTCTTCACCTCTGTGCTGATTTCTTTGGACAAGAGTCCTCTTCCCATCCCACAGACCCCTTTGCCCAGTTTCAACACCCTCCTGCCACCTAGACCCCTCCCTCCGGCCTTTTACCTGCATCAATCTGTTCATTGAGAACTGTCAACGAGATATCAGTCACCTCAATCTGCACTCAGATCTAACCCTGACTTTGTTATGAAGCCTGCCGATAAGGATGATGCTGTTGTAGCTGGCGTATTGACCTCTACCTTGCAGAGGCTGAGCACCAACTCTCAGATACCTCCTCCTATCTTCCCCTGGACCATGACCCCACCATGACACATCAGGCCATTGTATCTACGACAGTAACTGATCTCATTTCATCCAGTGATCTCCCCCTCCTCTGCTTCAAAGCTGATAGAAACGAGCTGTACAGGGCTGGGGGACTATCTCCTCCCAAAAATCCACAAACAGGAGTGTCCAGGCAGACTCATTGTTTCAACCTGCTCCTGCCCTATAGAACTCATCTTTTCCTACCTTGACTCAGTCTTCTCTTCCCTGGTCCAATCCCTGCCCACATATATCCATGATTCCTCTAACAACTTATACCAGTGTCAAAACCTCCAGTTTGCCAGTTCCAGCCACCACCTCTTCACCACAGACATGCAATCCCTTTAGTTGTCCGTGTGGTTAGGGCTCTCTGCTTCTTCCCGGAGCAAAGACCTGAATCATTCCCACCCACCACCACCCTCCTCTGCTTGGCCAAGCTCGTCCTCACCCACAACTTCTCTTAATTCCTCTCATTTTCTTCAGGTCAGAGGGGTGACCATGGGTACCCGCATGGGCCTCAGTTATGCCTGTCTCTTCGTGGGGTACATAGAACATTTCTTGTTTCAGTCCTATTCTGACCCTCACTCACAACTCTCTGATACATGGGTGATATCATCAGTGTTGTTTCCCTCTCTCTCCCGGAATTGGAAAACTCCAATTTCCATCTTGCCCTCACTTTCACCTGGTCTATTTCAGACTCCTCCCTTCCTCGACACTTGTGTTTCCATGTCTAGGAATAGACTGGTCACTTATATCCACTACAAACCCACAGACTCCCACAGCTACCTGGACTATACCCTGCTTCCTGTAAAGACTCCATCCCATTCTTTCAGTTCCTCCATCTCCATTGTGTGTGTTCCGGTGAGGCCAACTTTGACAAGGAAGCCTCCGAAATGTCCACCTTCTTCCTCAGCCGAGGATTCCCCAGCTCAGTAGTTGACAGGGCCCTCGGCCAGGTCCGACCCACCTCCCGTACATCCACCCTCACACCTTCTCTTCCCTCTTGCAACAGCGATAGGGTTCCCCTTGTCCTTACCTATCATCCCACCAGCATCCACATCTAGGAGATCATCAGGCGCCATTTCCGCCACCTCCAGCAAGATGCCACCACCAGACATACCCCGCTACCCTCCCTCGTCTGCCTTCCGCAGGGACTGTTCCCTCTGGGACACCCTAGTCCACACTTCCTTCAACACTCCCCCACAGCCCTACGGCACCTTCCCATGCAACTGGTGAACGTACAACACCTGCCCATTTACCCCCACCCTCGCCAGTATCCAAGGGCACAAACATACCCTTCCAGGTGAAGCAACACCTGCACTTCCCAGAATCTAGTCTACTGCATCCGCTGCTCACAATGTGGTCTCCTTTACATTGAGGAAACGAAGCGTGGACTTGGTGACTGCTTCACAGAACACGTACGTTCTGCTCACAAAAGAGACCTTGAACTACCCATTGCCTGCCACTTCAATGCACCACCCTGTTCTCTGACCAACATGTGTGTCACTGGCTTGCTGCTGTGTTCTAGCAAAGCTCAGTGCAAACTAAAAGAACAACATCTAATTTTCTGCTTGAGGACCCTGTAGCCCTCTGGACTCGATATTGAGTTCAATAATTTTAGGGCCTAAACTCGCTCATGTCCCAGCCCCCTACCCCACACACCAGATCTTGTTACCACATAGCCTGCCACTACACACTACCTGGTATTAGTCACTCATAGTCCCCATTAACAATTATTCACCCTCCCAGCCTGATCGTTATCAACTCTGTCTAACTGCTCTTCTCTCTAGGCTCTATCCTATCGTTTACTCAAAACCCCATCTGCCTCCCTTTTCTTCTGCATATAAACTGATATTCTCCCAGCCACCCTCAGTTCTGAGGAAGGGTCACTGGACCTGAAACGTTAACTTTTTTTTTCCTCCACAGATGCTGCCAGACCTGCTGAGCTTTTCCAGCAACTTTGTTTTTGTTTGCTCATCTTCAGCCTTTCAATTGATCACAACCATTGTCCTTGTACAATTATGCTCAACCCACCATCTCCTCTCTCAACTCCTCAATTACCCTACCATCATCTTACACCCCTCTGTCTTTTTTCCTTAGAAGTCTTTTAAAACCCAAGGTTGTTATCATTTAACCACTAGCTTTGGAGTCTCCTTCCAAATATGCTGATAATCTGCATTGAGAGTCCTGGTCCTTGACTTTGACTTCTCAACAAGTTACCATGTGTAAACTCAACCAAAATAGTAACTAGTAACATTACAGTGGTAATATGGATTACACAACAGACAAATAACTTCTCTGAAATAATATTATAAATGGCTTTATATGTCAGCCAGTTTCCCCAAAACTAGAGTGAACACACAAGAATTTGAGGTCCTTACTGAGGATAGTGAGCAAGGGTGACAAAAACTAACTTTTTTAATACTCTTTGGTGATGAAAAGTGACAAAAAGGACAAAGCAAGGATGAAGGAGCAAATAAATTAAGTTCACTATGTTCCATTAAGATAGATGGACCTTGAACATACCTTTCTCCATTGCTCACTTTTATAGTATGCAACCATCACAGAGATCCCAATCCTGACAAGCAATGCCTTGATCATACCATTGATGTGTGGCTTTTGACAAACTAAAAAAGACAAAACACCAGACTTGGATTATGTTGTGTTCTAATATTTTGCTTTGCATTCACTTTGATTGTGCCCATGTGTGGGTGATAAATATTGTCTGACAGGTGCCTACTTCAAAAGAAAAATAAAATAGTGCCAGCTAAATTAAAGGCTTTTATTAAGGTTAAACAGGCAGCCAGTAAGCAAATCCTATCTCTATACCATCAACCTGTTTTGTGCTTTCTTCTGCTGCTTCCAAGGGAAATATTCTCAAGATAAGAAGCAGGCCATTTCAAGGCACAAGGAGGAATTTATTCACTCAAAGGGTGGTGAATCCTTGGGATTCTCTACCCCAGAGAGCTGCAAAAGCTCAATCATGATGCAGGTTCAAGACAGAAATCAAAAAGGTTTTTAAGGACTATAAGGAACAGAGACAGTGTTATGACACAGGGATAGCAAACCAAACCAAAATCAGCCCATCAACGGATTCACAGTGAACTTAAAACATTCAATAACTCTCAACGTCGTATGGTCCGTTAGGGAGTCAGTTACAGCCAGGAGGGATGGTATCTCAGGTACAATTTAGGAACAAAAGAGGACAGTTACATGGTTAGGAGTTTACCGTAGGCCTCCAAAAGAAAAAAATAATTGAGGAACAGATATGTAATCAATTCACTGACGTGTGAAAATAACAATAGAATATTATATTAAGGGATTTCAACTGCCGCCAACATTATTTGGGATAATCATAGGATAAAGGGTTTAGAGGGGACAGTTCTTGAAATGTGTACAGGAGAGCATTTCATGTCAACGTGTAGATGGTCCCGCAAGGACAGTAGTGTGTTGGGGTCTAATTCTGGAAATGAAATTGGTAGTAAGTACGCATTTTAGTAATACTGACCAAAACACCATGCGTTTTGAAACAGAAATTGTTGAAGTTCAGGTCTGGCAGTATCTGTGGGAAGAAAGCAGAGTTGATGCTGCTAGTCCTGGGGCTCCTCATTATTTATAAGAGCTGATGAATCAATCACTGGACTCAAAACGTTAACTCTGTTTTGTCTCTCAGATGGCGCCAGACCTGCTGAGTTTCTCCAACAAAACAAAACATGGCACCGAGGAGTGTACAGGCCCAACATGTTCCCTTTAGGCAACAAGCCTAGAAAAACCTGAATGCCTAGGAATATTCAAGTCAAAGGAAAAAAGGAGATATATAACAGATACAAAGGGAGCAAGACAATGGAGGCCATAGAGAAGCACAGAAACTGCAGAGGGGAACTCAAGAAAGCTACTGGGTGGGGGTAAAAGAGGTGTCGTGAGACAATATTGGCAGGCAAGATTACAGAGATTCCCAAGATGTTGTACAAAGTATACCAACGGGATACAGAATAACCAGGGAAACAGAGTTAGGTCAATTTCAGATCAAGGGGGCAATCTGTGCATGAACTTGAGGGACACTGGTAGTGTGTTAGATGGTGCTCACATCACTTGACTCAGGAGAAGAAGGATGGAAGTTCAAAATTCGAGATGAAGAACTGGGAAGCTTCTGAGCAGATTGATAGAAGCGAGGAAGTATTGGAAGTTCCCTTAGTTGAAGAGTCAATAACAAGGGGACATAATTTTTAAAGTGAAAAGCAGGAGGTTTAGATGAACGTTGAGGAAAAACTCGCATACCCAGAGGGTGGTGCAAATCTGGAATACACTGCCTGGCAGGGTAGTTGGGCAGGAACTCTCAACCTTTAAAAAGTACTTGGGTGAACACTTGAAATGTCATAACATTAAAAGGCTATAGACCTAGCAGCAAGTGGGACTAGTATAGGTAGTAGGTTTTTGGTGGTACAGGCTCACTGGCCAAAGGGTCTTCCATTTCGTACAATTCTATGAATTGCTCAATTGTTCCTAACCAAACTTCACAAGTAGCAGATCTCCAACATCAAGTTTATAACAAACAAAAATTAACAATGTATTAAGACCATAACTTTAATAGGGCAGAGATCCAAGAACAAGGCAATCTAATTAATTTCTACAATCTAAGTCCAATCTTCTTCGATTATAAACCACCTCCCCCTATACCAATAGATAGACACAGTTTAGAGATAAGAAATAAAAACTGTAATCTGCCAGTTCAATAACCATTTCAGAATGATGAATACCAGGCTTTCATCTCTTGGACAACGGGTATATTACAGGCACATAGGATGGTATCGTACTTGGTCAATGCAAACAGATTCTGCAAACCTCAGGAGACTTCTACTTATATATCTCACAGACTGGGTTTCTTTTAGAACTTTCAACAAGTCAATGACTGGAGAGAGAAAAATCAAAATTCAGCTTCCCAGTGTGTTAGTTACTGAAGCAAAACTGCTTCCTGACCAAAACCCAAATTACAGCTAGTTCATTCTTTGTCGTCTCTTTCTTTTTCAATGTTCTCTGTGGTTGGCTGGCCAGCACCTGTCCTCCCTTGATCGATCGATCAATTCAATATTCAACCAGCCGCCAATCCCTAAGTATAACAACATCTCGTTGCCAAATCTTCTACAATGTTCTTAGAACAGTAATCAAGCTGCATTAGTGTTTCTGGCCAGTTCCAAAAAGCAAACATCAGTCTTTTGTTCTCTTTTAGTAAAAGTACTGTTGCTCAAAGTTCAATTCTCAACTGCAATGCTCAGGTCCAAACCAAAAATAAGAAAAACAGCAATGGTCTCAGCAAGAGTGCAGTAAAGTGGCACTGAGAAGATCAGTCATGATGTGGAATGGCTGGGCAGGCTAGATGGGTTGAATGGTCCACTCCTGTTCTTATGTTCTGCATTTTATATCCTCCCAGCCTAGCATCATGCCATATTTCCTTTGCACCAATCCACTGCCATTCCACAAAACCTATAGCCCATTACAGCCACAATACTTTTCCTCACTGGTGTTCACCACTCAAATACTTCACGATATTTCCTTTCTCAGTTTAATACCCTCCGTGACTCCTCTCAGTTCATCCTCCCCATGAAATTCCCTAGTACAGGGCACCACATATAGTACTGTCTGGACTACTGCATGTAATTCTGGCGCCTTGCTATAGGCAGGATGCTATTAAACTGGAAAGAGTGCCAAAAAAATTTACAAGATTTTTACTGAGACTGGAGGGTTTGAGTCATAAGGAAAGGCTGGATAGATGGACCTTGTTTTCCCCAAGGCACTTAGGATGCTGAGGGTCACCCTATAGAAGTATATAAAATGATGAGGGGCATAGCTAATTGCCAAAGTCTTTTCCCAGCACAAGGGAGTCCAAAGCTAGAAGACATAGGTTTAAGGTGAGAGGGGAAGATTCTAAAAGGAACCTGAGGGGAAGCTTTTTCAGAGTGTGGCGTGCATATGGGCTGAGCTGCCAAAGGAAGTGGTAGAGGCAGAGGCAGGTACAACATTTAAGAGACATTTGGGCAGTTACAGGGATAAGAAAGGTTTAAAGGGATATGCAGACAAATGGGACTAGTTCAGTTTAGGAAAGTTGGTTGGCATGGACAAGTTGAGCCAAACAGCCTGTTTCTGCTCACTATGACTCTGACATGCAAGACCGAAAAGCAGGGACACAGATGGACACAGCAAAATAGTAACAAGGATGAGTGCAATGTATTTGAGTGACAGAAGGGAAGAGGAAAGTAAGAAAGTGGGAAAGTAGGGGCAGAGACAGACAAAAGAGAAAAATGGAGGCAGGACAAGGACCATGGAGAGAGGTACAAAGTAAGCATGTGATTACCAAACAGAATTTCTACCCCAGGTTAGAAACTGGCAATACATCAGCCTTCCTAAATTAAGTGAAAAACAAGCCAGGATTTCTGCTTTTAAATCACTGCTGAACCATTGTGCTACTGTTGACATTAGCTGATGGCAAGGTCAGACTTGGGTGAGACAAAGTACTGTGAGAATGCTTCCCAATCTTTATCCCCCTTGCTCTGACCCCATTTTGAGGCTCAAATTATCACACTAAAGTCGGTGGAGTTGTGGGTAGTGCGGAAGAACGTTGCAGGTTACAGAGGGACATAGATAAGCTGCAGAGCTGGGCGGAGAGATGGCAAATGGAGTTTAATGCGGAAAAGTGTGAGGTGATTCACTTTGGAAGGAGTAACAGGAATACGGAGTACTGGGTTAATGGTAAGATTCTTGGTAGTGTGGACGAGCAGAGAGATCTTGATGTACATGTGCATAGATCCCTGAAAGTTGCCACCCAGGTTGATAGGGTTGTTAGGAAGGCGTATGGTGTGTTAGGTTTTATTGGTAGAGGGATTGGGTTTCGGAGCCATGAGGTCATGTTGCAGCTGTACAAAACTCTGGTGCGGCTGCGCTTGGAGTATTGCCTACAGTTCTGGTCGCACGTTATAGGAAGGATGTGGAAGCAGTGGAAAGGAGACTTACCAGGATGTTGCCTGGTATGGAGGGAAGATCGTATGAGGACTTGAGGCTGTTTTCGTTAGAGAGAAGAAGGTTAAGAGGTGACTTAATAGAGACATACAACATGATCAGAGGATTGATAGGGTGGTTAGTGAGAGCCTTTTTCCTCGGATGGTGACGGCTAGCACGAGGGGACATAGCTTTAGATTGAGGGGTGACAGATATAGGACAGATGTCAGAGGTAGGTTCTTTACTCAGAGTAGTAAAGGCATGGAATGCCCTGTCTGCAACAGTAGTAACTCGCCAACTTTAAGGGCATTTAAACAGTCACTTGATAAGCATATGGATGATAAGGGAATAGTGTAGGTTAGATGGGTCTCAGATTGGTTTCTCAGGTCGGCACAACATCGAGGGCTGAAGGGCCTGTACTGCGCTGTAATATTCTATGTTCTATAACACTGAGTGGGAGACAGCTTAATTGAGATCACAGGTCTGCTAGACCAGGAGTACAATTGTTAAAACTGTCAGAACTCCATGGTGGCTATTGCTGCCTGAGAGCTTGTGACCCCAAAATTTCAGCTGACAACTTCACTGAGGAAATCTTGGTTTATAGTAATGGTATGAGTAATGCCATGTGGCACAAATCTGTAGAAAAACTGTACTTGCAGAAGGGGGAGTTGCTGCCTTCAACAACATCGAGCATGGGATCAATGAATAATCCAACTGTCATGATCCCAGATCCCGTGGTGGTTATTAGCTTTTAGGTCAACAATCCAAATGAGTGTAATGGTAAACAAATTAGGAAGTGCACAAGTAAAGACAGTCAGTATTGAAAACTGCTGGTTATAAATAAAAATGATATTGCTTTGGTTATAATGCAGAAGTCTAGCTGTATATAATTTTTTTTTTTTAGAAAGAATTCCCTCAAGTCAGTCACTAAGATACTTTTGTGCAAATGTTAGACAAATGCACCATACCTGCTTTTGCAAATTCACAAAAAGGGACTGCAGCTCCATTGTCCTCGTATTTTACCAGATTAATTGCAATGCACGTGGCAATTCTGTGAAGTTCACTTTTAGCATCATCATTCCAATGTAGACTCTGAAAGAAAGTTCCCATCTTGCTCCATTCTCCTTTTTCTTTATATTGCTGTAAAGCAAAGAAAGTTCAAAAACCAGAATGATCAGACACCAAAAGACAAATATACATACTGTAGACCAGGAAGAGCTGTGCTGATCAAATGATATTAGCTCAGGTAATAATTTGTCCTTTGGATTCAATGAAAGAAAATATTTGCATCATGAAGCATCTTTCGTGCTATAAAGGATGTCCTCAAAGCTTTACAAAATTCATCTGAAGTGTAGTTAACATTGCAGAAATGCAACCAATTTAAGCAAAGCAAGATCCCACAAATATCAAAGTTGTAATAACTAGGTCAAGGGTGAAATATTAACCAGATCACTGGGGGAAGAGCTGCTTTTCTTGAGATGGGATTTTCTACACTCAAAAGGAGGGAAGCTGGAGATTTGATTTAATGTATCAGTTGAAAAATGGCACATATGACAGTATGGCGCTGCCTCAATACTGCTTTGGAGTAATTGTCTGAGGCAGGATTCCATTTCACAGGCTTTGTTATTCAAGGCATTACAGTTACCCAGTGAGCTTTGACACTCACCAAGGATAGGGACAGAGCTGAATAGCCTGCTTTTACTGTCTAAACGCACACTGAAGTGCTATACTTGGATCGTAGAGATAGAGCCACAGTACTGATTAAACCAGCACTGAAATTGTGCCAAACCACCAAAATTCATCAGTAAATACAAACGACAACATCAATTAAAACATAAATTCTTAGCATTACAGTAACATTTCCAGAATGGATTTCTGGAAATGTTAGATTTGGCAGCAATGATAAGCTGGAAAATTGATATACTATTTACTCAAATTTTCAGAGATCCATTATTAGGTTTGGTCATCTTCATTTAGGGAAAAATCTCAAGGAGGATAGAGAGGATAGGAGAGATTTTACTTAAACAACAAGGATGAGAAGAAACAGGGGAAAAGGAAAATCTGACAGATTAGGCTGTATCATCTTGTTTAGCACTGTAAAGTGCAGGAAGTATATTGCTAAAAAGCTGGGAAGAACATGGCACAGTAGCACTTAGGGCAATGGGGCTGAACAGCCTTATCCATTACAAGGAACAGAAGCAGGCATTGGTGTTTATGGTTTGTTAGTTATATTATTATAATAGAGGTAAAAACAGTGGTCTCCTGGCACAGTGGTGTGTCTAATTCTGGGCCTGTTCAAGTCTCGTCTTCCATGAGGAATCACAATGCGTTCAAAACAGTGACCGGTAGTGTTTAATTAAATTACTCAGCACACTGATGGGAGACTGGGTTAGTAGGTAGGTAGCAGACATACATAACACTGCATTCCATGAATAAACCAACTGTGAAGAAAATTATTTTGGTCTACTTTTATACTCCACCATTTAGCTTAGATCCACTTATTACTTCAAATTGTTACAGAACAGTCACTAAGTATCATGAACGCTGTTCAAAAACCATTAAAAGGGTTTGACAAACAGAAAATATACAACTAAACAAAAGCAAAGTACTACAGATGTTGGAGATCTGAAATAAAAACAAAGTGCTAGAGAAATTCAACAAGTTTGACAGAAACTGAGCTAATGTTTCAAGTCTAATATTAGAGTCTAATATTAGCTTTGTCTCTCTCCATGAATACTGGTAGAGTTTCTCCAGCACTCTATTTCAAGAAACATCCATGTACAGATGACCCTCGATTTACAAATGTTTGTACTGATGAATACAAACCTCTACATGGTTCTTAAATTTAAAGACCCGATGTGAAAATATTTCCAGTACTTACAAGCGGTTGCTTTCCATTATCCGACTTGCGAACAGACTCCAAAAAGAAACCAGTTTGCAATCTAGCGACTGTCTGTACATTTTAGCAGACTTCTGTGCTGCTTACTGTGGTTTTGAAGATGTGCTTTTTACTATCATGTAGTACACATTATACAGGTAGGTTTCACTGACTTACAGCAGGTACGACTTAGTGACATTCTACTGTTATTTTCTGTTCAAGTTGATGGGTTCACATTTGCATATAATGTTGTTCGCTAATGGGAGATATGCGAGTTAGACTCTTACCATAATTATCTATTTTAGAATAAAGGGGTCAGGGTTCACTCTCTAATCCTGGCACAAGAAAAAGATTCTTTTTCTTTAAAAAGTACTTGCAAATAGAACCTTGCTCTAGCCTAAAATAACATTAAATATTATTTGATGTTTCTTCCAGTGTTTACATCATTTACTGAGAAAATAAAATCACAAACATGATAAAGCCCTGGCCCAGATGGATTGCATGCCACATTTTAAAATCATGTAGGGAAGATATAGAGGTATTACCATACATTTAGACATTTATTTTCTCATGATATGGGTCAGAGCACTGAGGAATAGCTAATATAAATACAGAAATATATATTTATATTTAAAAATCAGGAAAAGAACATGAGCTGCATCCATAGACCTGTCAGTTTGTCAATGGTTGGATAAATAATGGAGTCCCAATTAAATGAGGAATGGAAAAGATGAAAAATACAATAATGAATGACTATCATGGATTTCAAAAGGAAAAGAATTCTGACTGAACCACACTGAACAGACAACAGTAATGCAATAGATGTAATTTATCTAGATTTTCAAAAGACTTTTGATCAGTTGCCCATAATAGACAAATGAATGAGGTTAGAATATGGTGTCAGGGTACTTGGCAGAATGGATTGCTAACTGGCTTTAAGACTGAAAGCAGAGATTGGTTGTAAGGGTAGTTATTCATTGGTTAGCAAGACCTTAACAGAAAATGCTTCGTAATAGGTTTCAATTCTAGCATTGGACTGAAAAACAGGCTAGTTAAGCACAATCTGTCTCAAACCTTTGTTACAATTTTAGTAACCATATTCTAAACACAGAGGAGTACAAGAATGGGTGCAGAAAAAACGTCCCAGGACGATAACAATAAAGGGTATACCCTATCAGGAAAGGATTACACAAACAGTCTCTTTTCTCTTGAGCCATCAGGATTAGGTAAGAGGTATTTAAAATTACTAATGGTATTGATAGAATTGACACTGACAGAATGCTGCCTCTTGTGGCTCAGAGCAAAACTAAAGGCTATCAATACAAAATAGTCATTAAGAATCCAAATGGGAATTCAGAAGCAATTTCAATAACTAAGAAGTGGTGAGAATGTGGAACTTGCTACCAGAGGGAATGGTCGAAGTGAATAGTTCAGATACATTCAAGGGAAAACTCGACAAATGTAGGAGGGAGAAGGAAATGGCAGGTTAGAATAATAGATTTAGATAAGACATAATGGGAGAAGATCCAAATTGACAGTAAACACGGGGATGGACAGTTGAGCCAAATGGCTGGGTGTACAATATATTCTAGATGTTTCACACAAAGTTTTGTATGGCTGCCCAATTATGATTATGACTAGAAACTCTCTCAAATGGAATACTGAATGCATACATTAAACAAAGCACGAGTTATTTATGCAGGAATTCCAAAAAGGTGTTTTCAGGGCAGTTAGACAAGTTGAACTGCTTAAATTGGAAAGAAGTACATTGCAAGTGATAAGTCAGGCAAATCCAGGTGAAGAAATACATAGATCAATGAAAGAATGCTAAAAAAAAAAAAACAAAAAAAAAACTTATACTCAAAATTGGAAAGCTTTATCTCAACCTTCCCAAAAAAAAGGGGTCAGATCACTCCAACAGACAACAGAACAGTTTACTGCAATAATGCGTATAGAAAAAAAAACAGGAGAACTGAAAATCACAGCTAGATTCTTTCATTTTTTGTCACAATGCAATCAGAGCAAAGAACCGGTAGCACGGGAAGCAAAGCGATTCACACAAACTCCACAATAGATTGACAACGAAAACAAGCCAATTAGCACTGCCAGACAGCTAAGTACACAGCAGTGAGTGAACAATATTAAATGCAGCTCCAGCCTCTAAGTAAATGGGCAAAGCGGGCAAGTATGAAGTTAAAAAGACCACAGGGGACTGCAAAAATCCAACTGACCAGCAGGCACAGCAACCAGTTAACTACCAAATCAAATAGTAAATTAAGGAACTCGTGATACACCTGGCACATCAAAGGCAGCGGTTATCAAACATATTAATAAAAATTAATTGGAGAAGTTGGCACAGCAAGTAAATCAACCTAGCAGAGCACCAGCAAATTAATATTCAGAGAATTGCAGGTAGAGCAAAATAATAAGTTAAATGCTTTAGGCACCTATGAATCAATACTCCTTTCCTACTTTTGCCAATGGTTCCTGCTGCTAAGTGATTTGCGCCAGTTTCACCAGCAGTTAACTTTTCAAAACGTTACAATCAATTATCATATAAATTGTCAAATGTAAAGATGAGTTAAAGAGAAAATTAAACGCCTCTTTCAGCTTACGGTCAACTTAGGAACTTAAAATAGTTGATACCAGGCATTCAAATACAGTATTTTAACCTATTTAAGTACATGTAAATTATTCCCAGTGTTTTGAAGATGCTTAGCCAGCATTAAGCTAGATCACTGAGTAAAGCTTCCTTTCTTATTGTTGATGCACAAGATTTTTTTCCTAGGGTGGGGGTTTATTAAAATTCTAGTACTATTAGCAGTTATATTGTCAGTTTTACAGCACAGAAAGAAAGAGGCCTTTTGGTTCATCATGCCTGTTCCACAGACCAATCACTTATATACACTGATTTCATTTTCCATCACTTGACCCATAACCTCACATGCTATGGCACTTTAAGTGATCACCTACATACTTCTTAAGCATTCTGACAGTTTCCACCTCTACCACCTTTTCAGGTAGTGACTTCCAGGTATCCACAGTCCTCTACGTAGAAAAAATTCTTCCCCAGATCCCCTCTAAACCTCCTTTCCTTTATTTTAGATCAATACTGGGGGACATGATTTATGATGAAGTTGTGATGGGCTGGAAGAGTGGGTATCAACTTGAACTACCCGAGTAATTTGAACACCACGGCTGATAGTGCCATGGGATGTCACTGAACTAAATCGAGCAGTTAATGCTCTGGAGACGCATTCAAATACCATAACAACTGGTGAAATTTACAGTATTTAATAAATTTGGAATGGAAAGTTAGTCTCAGTAATGGTGCCAATATTAACTGTTCATTATGTCCTGACCTGGTATAGCTTACATGCTACTCTGGACTCATAGCAATGTGGTTGACACTTAAATGCCCCCTGAAATGGCTGAATAAGCCACTAAGTTCAAGGGCAATGAGGAATGGACAACAAATGCTGAGGAAGGATCACCAGACCACAAACATTAACTCTGATTTCTCTTCAAAAATGCTGCCAGACCTGCCAAGCTTTTCCAGCAACTTCCAGTTTTGTTTTTGAACAAATGCTGGCCTTGCCTGCAACACCCACACTCCTTTCCTATATTTTTTCAGGCAAAGTGTGCATAAGTTGATCCAGATATTGGGAAGCCAATTATTTTCCTTGGTGGTCATAGAGTTGGTGAGTGAGACTTGATTAAGTTTAAGCATAAAAGCAGATGGCTGGAAGATTATGTAGGAAAACTCAGACTCTCTTGCACCCTTTTATATTAAAAGATGCAATGGAGCTTCAAATTTGCCAAGACCTAATTGATAAAGGAATACAGAAAAACATACTGCCAGGAGCAGGCAAAGCCATGCTGAAGTGACGCCAGCACTACCATTTACAAGCTCTAGTTAAAACCCTGTATTTATTTTGTATGACAGAATGACATTCATCAGCAAGAAGGAGCCTATGCTGACCAGCACTGTTACGTCTATTCATGATTAATTGATGGATTATTTATTCTGATTGCTGATGTATATGTCTGGAGCTTTTCTGCAATTAACTGAAGTTTCAATATTTTACAGGACATGGTCTGGCTAGTGCCGAAGTAGGTTTTATTCTTTAAAAGCTTTTGTTGAAACAAAGCCTATTCAAAAAAATGTAGGAAGATAGCCCTTCCTCTTGGAATTGAACACAACAGGTCCGTGAACAGAGCCAATACAGAGGAGGAGCAGTTCTCAGAGGCGGTCATTACCTTCCAGTGCCTTTAAAAAGCAATGCCTTACCTTTAATAAGGAAAATGCTTGAGACCGCCTTGCTTCACTAAAAGTGTCATGACTTAAACTTATAAATGTTTGCACCCACAAACTCAAAGCAGATTTAAGAAAGCAGTATTTGCGGTGGTCAAGGTGACTGCAGCTCAATTTTAATGAATTTAGATCCCTTCAGGCTGCTGTTGGAGAGTATCCACATCTTGCAGCACATGGAGATCACTTTCTCCACATTGAAAGGGGAAGTTACATTGTGTTTATGGTTCCCAAAGCAAAAAAGCAAATTTAGCTCAAGGATTTGGGCATAATTCAGGCTCCCCGTAGTGCAGGGTGCAAGTGACAACACACATCAGCTTGCTGGGGCTTCATGGGAACTCAAGTCATTTTCATGAACCAAAGGGTTGTAATTTCCCAGTTTGCATCTATACGCAGCAAGGATTCCTTCATTCTGCTACAATCCTCTGTGCCAAATACTGTTAACCCATCGTAAGTCAAAGGGTAACCAATGTTTGATAAAGGTTAGACACATGATATAGCTTGCATCTTCAATTCAAAAACGTGCAGGCCTCAAGTGAGAGCCAATCTGCTACAAAGAACAGCACATAACTGCCATCCTGAAACAACAGCTCATTGCCTAGGCCCCTCTGAATGAGCCCTGTGTATTCTGCTAAACAGGTATCAAGATTTGGAATGCTACATTGCATTTTGTACAATCTGATCGCTATGAAAAAGAATCCTGACCACAACCATCAGGCAAGCTGAGAGGCAACTGCATAAACAGGAGGAACAACAAAAAACAAAAGAAGCTAAAATGTTAACAGCCCTTTTCAGGGTCTTAAAAAAATGAAATGTTAATGAATGATTCGATCATCCTGAACCATGTTTCTGCATTCACCTCATTGTTCCCCGATTAATTGTCATCAGTTTTGTTTTCAAACATTGCTGGAAAGAGAAGAAACAGAAAAAGTATGTTCCAATTTGGATTTATAAATGTGATAATTAATTAAAAGCCAAACAACAGTGTAGGTTCACCTAGTGCTAGTCCTTGTGTCATTACACAATTTTTCTCCAGAGGCTGTAGCCTGGACAGTGAAAGGCTCTTGGTCTCCAATTGAGAAGACTACAGATGGCCCTGAAGGCCTCACTCAGTGTTGCTTACTAAGGCTAAGCTTCAGATTGTCCAATTTCAGTCTGTGCTGCAGCAGTCAGGGCTGGAATGTTCACAGTGAGGGCAATGAGAGAATCATACAATCATGGAATCCCTAGTGTGGAAACAGGCCACTCAGGTCATTGAGTCTACACTGACCCTCCAAAGAGCATCTCACCCAAACAGACCCCCTATCCTATCCCTGTAACTGCATTTCCCATGGCTAATCCACCTAGACTGCGCGTTCCTGTGTCCCTATGGCAACTTAGCATGGCCGATTCACCTAACCTACACATCTTTGGACTGTGGGAGGAAACCAGAGCATTCAAAGGAAATCCACTGAGAGATGTGGAGAATGTGCAAACTCCAGACAGACAGTTGCCTGAGGCTGGAATCGAATCTGGATCCCTGGCACTAAGAGGCAGCAGTGCTAACCACTGAGCCACTGCACTGCCACTGGCAGGGTTAGAGCCAGGAATGCTGTCATCCCGAGAAGGGCAAGGAGATTCATGCACCATTCAGCCAGTCACATTCTCTGGATGTTTCCAACTGAGCAATCCTAATACCATGTTGAGAATAATATTAACAGACTGTTCTGTTGCTCTGGAAGTCCGCCTGAACAGTGGTAACCAGAGCTACACAGGCAAAGACAACAGGTTGAACTTCAACTAAAGCATGCCAGTGTTTAATAGAAAATGCTGTACTCTAATGAAGGTTGTGGCATCACCTAACAGATGCTGCATCATATTGGGTTCCGTGTGCTAATGGAAATAACTATTCATTCAACGAGAAGGATCTACACAAGCTCCAAACAAAAGCTGTGCCATTCTGGTATCAAACTGCTCCATACAGAATCACAGGCACAGGTTTACCAGCGCACCAAGCATGCAGTTTTGCCCATCAACCAAAACCTCTGCAGCCTGGTCCACCCAAGTTCACATCAGCAGAATGAGTCTGCAATCTTACTCTCAGGGTCAGCTAGCATCCATGATATCCTTCTCCTACTCCCAAGAGGAGAAACTGCCCGGGAATCAGAAAAAGCTCTAGGAATCACGAGGCAGAATCTTACGGGGGATCTGAGCAACGTGGAACCAGCTGACAAGTGTGGCAGACCCATATCAACATCGGAAGCAACTCGCACCATCTTTTATGCTTTTCACAAGCAGAGTGGTGAGATTCTCATTGGGCAGTGATAAGATGGCAATTAATGGAGATTAAAGCTTGATAAACAGCTGGTTAGTAGTACAACTGATCTCATTAATATTAAGGCTCCCATCTTACCAAAGAAGCTCATTATTGGGAATTCTTGCCAGGAAAACTGGACTGCGTACCTGATGGATTCAGATCAGCACATGCTCCACATTAACTACAACTAAAATAATGCAGAGAACACAAGCCACACGAACCCCTTGCTCATGGACATTGGCATCCAGCATCTGCCTGCCCCACGACCATCCTGGCACTTCTCCAATGCACCGGCAGTGTATTCTGGAAGTGTGGACTTGCATTGCAGGGCAAGCCAGCAATTAGCATCGAAAGGCTGCAGTAGGGACACTGTGCACACAGACACAGGCATCCCAGTTCACAGACTGGGCTTGATTAAGCTGCTTGCTTGCTCTCTCATGCTCACGGAGTCACTGCCATGCCTCACCAATTAGCACACAGTCACAAGACACAAGGTTACTATCAGTCTGTTGGAACGGTGGCAGCCAATCTGGGAATAGGTCGGGAGTGAGGGTGGTGTTTGGGTGGGGCTGCTGATGCATCCAGGGAGACATATAGGTGCCGGTCAGGGTCTGGGCACATCTTGACTAAGACTGTCTGCTCACATCAATCAAGGGAGTAGACCGTGGTTAGTGAAAGAAGAACCAGACCTCGCACAGTCAGTCACTTATGCCAGGGGCTGGGTTGAAAAACAGAGATGGACATGTAGATAGACTTCACACTTCCAAGTCCCAACCTATGGAGTTTACAGGATGGGCTACTAGGAAGGGGGATGAGGATTTTGGGTTGGGGGGGGGGGGGGGGCCTCACTGACAGAGGTTGGAAGCTACACAGGAACACCCACTGTCCATCGTGACGCAAATTCTAAGGGCATGATGGGAACAAAATTGCCACAAGCACACTCAGCGGGCAGGTTAAGTGGCTTGACCTGTAAACGAGGGGGCTGCAAAGACCAAATCATTGGGTTTTTGACATGGAAATAATATTAGCCATATAACCATGCAACATACAGCTCAGTTAGATAGGCAGTCAACTCCCAGGCCACCCTCGAGCATTGACCCTCTCTATATGATGCATCTCTCTGGAACAATCACTTTGGGACAACTCAAGAACTACACCAGTGTGCACAGAGGAACAATATTATGGCTGGTCGAACGAGGAGGACCAAAGGTCTCACCACGAACCAAGGTCATGGGTACACATTGTTCCTTTGCTTCCAGATGATGCAGTGGGCTCCCAGTGAAAATCTCCATACATGGGCCTCGTTTGAGAGATTCTCAACCACATGCAAGTTAAACACAGAAATATTTACATATAAACAGTGACTTAAAAGCCATTTTCACTTCTGACAAAGTGCCATCAATACATTTTCTTCATCTTCTCCCTTCCATTAGGTCTTGGTGCATGCCCTGGTTCAGCAGCTGGGGTGGAGAGAGCCTGCTCCACCTGAAACCTGCTGGCCTTGAAGGTTTAGTGGGGTTACCAAAGGAGGAATAAATGTCACAGTGGTTAGAAGTGGAGTGCAAGTATTGAAAATGACAGCACAGTTATTGATAGAGATGCACTGGAATGAAGAGTGGTACTTAAACTAAAGAACTAACTATCATTCTTAAGTGACACTTACTAATTTGGTGTAACATGGTGTCTTGGCATCCCCACAGAAGTGGTCCTATTCTTCCTCAGAGGAGGGAGAGGTGGAGGTGGAGTGCCATATGGGATCACACTGCCCTGTTAAGGGCTGCCCTCACCTGCAATGACCAAAGTGGAGGGGGTGCACTGGGAATAATTGAGATAATAGAGGATGGCAGACTACATGCTGATGCATGTGGATGAGATGGTTAAGTACTGAGGAAGTAGCATGGAGACCTGCAGGTTTAGTGATGGAGATTGTTGGGGGCAGGGGGTATTGAGCAGGAGTGGGGGAATGTGCTGCATGCGTCGGTGAGAGTGGCAGAGTGCGAGCCTTAGTGGGAGACAGGTGCAGAAAGAGTACATATGTGGTGAGAGAGCGGAATTTAGCACATCAGAATAGAAGTCACTGACCTTCTCATGGCATCGCTGGCCACTCTGCACCTGGGTAGCAAAGTCAGACCAGGTCAGCAAGTTCTGGTGATTGTGGCCTCCTCTGCTGGTCCTTCAGGAAGAGGATGCCTGTCTTCTGGACTACTTCATTCACTAGGCCCTCCAAGTGTCTTGTCAGATAATCAATGTGCCATCTTCCCCTTTTTCACCATATTCTGACTGTGTCTTTCATTAAGCTTCAGAGTACCAGTGTTTGTCCAGGTGCAGACTCAAAGTTGGTGAAGATGCACAGGATGCTGGTCTTTTAGCAGATATCTGTTGAATGACCAGTTACCGTGGGAACAGGAGTGGCAAGATGTAGCAGAAATTGAATGAAAGGTGATGTCATAGGGTATGATAGGTAATTAATGAGCTAAGATTGGGTATGACATGGCGGGAAAACTCACTGGATCTCAGATTTTTCCATAAAAGATGACGCAACTTGGATTTAATTTTTAAAAAAAAACACAAGATTCAGTCCAAACTCAGTAAAACTGTGAAGTCAATCACAAGACCTGTGTCTAACTGACCTGCTATCAGTCCAAGAGTCTTCCACTACACTGTGGCTGAGAGCAAAGTGATCTCATTGACAAGAGACTAAATAGAAATCACCCCATTCTACCATTGTAGCTTTCATTTTGGAACGAGACTTTCCCTATTTTTCCATGCATACTTGGTCTTCAATAGGCCGTACAGACAGGGTCATTGAATATCTTTAAGACACAGGTAGAAAAACAAATTTTGGACTGGGAATCAAGGGTATTGGGGATGAATGTTCATAGGGAATTCAAAACACAAATAGATCAGTCATGATCTTGCTGATTGGAGGAGCAGGCTCAAGAAGCCCAATGACCTGAACATGCTCCTATTTCACATGATTGTAAATACATAAAGTATGGAATAGGAGGAAAACGTTTAGATTCCTGGAGAATCAGTATGCCATTAGAGAAGAAACTCTCATGGGATGGCAAGATGATTAGTGCTTAGAACCTATAAATGGACGAGCACCAACTCTATAGTAAGTGGTTAGAGGAAGGGAGGTGAGTGAAGGTCTGAAGTAATATTGGAAGATATGACTGTGCTCCCTAGACAATTGTTTGTGCAATATGCAAGAAATTGCAAATAGTTTGTTGCCTTGCAGGAAACAGGGCAGAGAAGAGGTAAGTAAAGGAGACCTTGAAAAAGGGAGGAATCAGCCAGAAAAGAGTGCTAATTCATTGATGACAAAAGAGAAAGTAGGATTCAGGCAATCCCTGCAAAACTAACAAGAATTTAAGGATTGGGTTAAAAAGGAAGAGGTCATCTGTAGCTGAAACATTATGAACAGATCCATCAAAAGGTCAGGCAAGAAATATGATGATAAGTATGGGGGATGGGTTCAGATTTCTGAAATTGTAGCAAGTGGTATCAACAGAACTCTGAATACAACTGGAACTTTGTGGAGAGGTAATGTAGAAATGAGAGGCAGAGTGTCAACTCACACCACAAGCAAAGGCTAAGAGCAGTCTGCCTGAAAGGGAAGTAAGACTTCGATCTAGAAAACAGATGTAGGAAGACTGAAGTAGGTTAAACAGTATAAGAAATCAGGTCAGGCGGACAAAAGAAAACTGCAAAGCGAGAGGAATCTAAACTGGCTGTTAAAAGATTATCGGAGGACAGTAAAGAGCATGAAATTGGACTAGGTTGATTGTGTGTCCGAAATCATTAACAAGCTTGATGTACAGCAGTTGATACATTGTAGCATCCTGTGATATTATAAAACAGCAGAACTTCGGGGTTAATAAGAGCAACACCAAGTAACACCAGCTAGCATACAAACATAACATTTGCCAGCCACTGTCTCTCAACCTGAGTGTTTTCCCAATAATGAGCACAAGTTCACTACATGGCTTCTCACTTTTGACACAGCCAAACAACATTTTATTTCCCAATCTCCTACACTCCCAGTCTTGATTCACAACCAGGACATGCTAAATCCCTTAAAATAGAATTTGGAACCTCAGGTCACAGCTCCACAGATTTTGGAAATCTACCTAATCGCCCATTTCTACACAAGGATCTTTTCTCTCATACGACTGACCTTTAGCATTTGTGTTACTACACTTCCCTTTCAATAGTTTATTAGGAAACATTTCTCACAACACGAGAACTTCTAAGACAGAAACCAGTATTAAAGATTCCTTTTTTCCAAAATTTAAAGTGATAGAATTAGGATGTTTTCAAGATCACGTCTCTCATTCTTGAAACAAAAGTTCCTCAAATGAGAAAAGTATTGAAGGTTAACTTTGAAAAAGAGCAAAAGACAATGATGATGGGCTGCAGGTGAAGTCCAAGTCTAGGTCAGCTCTTTAATGAAGCAAAATAAAGACATGCCCCTTACAAAAAAAAAAGTCCCTTCTTGTGAATGTGCACTTCTGACTGACAGAAAAACAACAAAAAGAGGAGGGCAGGTAAAAGGGTCCCAACTCTGATCAGACATATCCTTGAAAAGTTCATTTACATTACCTCTCACCTCTGACACAGCCAAACAGCTTTTTACTTTCTAGTCTCCAAATCATTTTATAAAAACAAAGAAATGAAAGTTACTTCAATGTCTGCCCACCACAAGTTTTTGCCCACTGTTCTCGAGATTAGTTATTTATTTTCAAATGCTCCAGATCAATCCTGGAAGGTTGGTAATATAGGAAATACCAGGAGTAGGCTATTCAACCCCTCTGTCCTGCTCCACCACACTAGATCTTCTACTTCAGCACCATTTTCCGACATTATTCCCATACCCTTGATATCTTTAATATCCATAAATTTATCCATCTGTACTGATCATACTCAAATGACTGAAGCTCCACAATAGAACATAACAGCGCAGTACAGGCCCTTCAGCCCTCGATGTTGCGCCAACCTGAGAAACCAATCTGAAGCCCATCTAACCTACACAATTCCATTATCATCCATATGTTTATCCAACGATCATTTAAATGCCCTTAAAGTTGGCGAGTCTACAACTGCTGCAGGCAAGGCATTCCATGCCCTTACTACTCTCTGGGTAAAGAATCGACCTCTGACATCTGTCCTATATTTATCACCCCTCAATTTAAAGCTACGTCCCCTCGTGCTAGCCGTCACCATCCGAGGAAAAAGGCTCTCACTGTCCACCCTATCCAATCCTCTGATCATCTTGTATGTCTCTATTAAGTCACCTCTTAACTTTCTTCTCTCTAACAAAAACAGCCTCAAGTGCCTCAGCCTTTCCGCATAACATCTTCCCTCCATACCAGGCAACATCCTGGTAAATCTCCTCTGCACTCTTTCCAATGCTTCCATATCCTTCCTATAATGCGGTGACCAGAACTGTAGGCAATACTCCAAGCGCAGCCACACCAGAGTTTTGAACAGCTGCAACATGACCTCACGGCTCCAAAACTCAATCCCTCTACCAATAAAATCTAACACACCGTATACCTTCCTAACAACCCTATCAACCAGGGTGGCAACTTTCAGAGATCCATGCGCATGTACACCAAGGTCTCTCTGCTCGTCCACACTACCAAGAATCTTACCATTAACCCAGTACTCCGTATTCCTGTTACTCCTTCCAAAGTGAATCACCTCACACTTTTCCACATTAAACTCCATTTGCCACCTCTCAGCCCAGCTCTGCAGTTTATCTATGTCCCTCTGTAACCTGCAACATTCTCCCGCACTATCCACAACTCCGACTTTAGTGTTATCCGCAAATTTACTAACCCATCCTTCTACGCCCTCATCCAGGTCATTTATAAAAATGACAGACAGCAGTGGCCCCAAAACAGATCCTTGCGGTACACCACTAGTAACTGAACTCCAGGATGAACATTTCCCATCAACCACCACCCTGTCTTCTTCCAGCTAGCCAATTTCTGATCCAAACCGCTAAAATCACCCTCAATCCCGTGCCTCCGAATTTTCTGCAATAGCCTACTGTGGGGAACCTTATCAAACGCCTTACTGAAATCCATATACACCACATCAACCGCTTTACCCTCATCCACCCGTTTAGTCACCTTCTCAAATAACTCAATAAGGTTTGAGGCACAACCTACCCTTCACAAAACCGTGTTGACTATCCCTAATCAAATTATTCCTTCTAGATGATTATAAATCCTCTTATAATCCTTTCCAACACTTTACCCACAACCGAAGTAAGGTTGTGATAGAGAATGAGAGATTCATTGCCATCAGGTGAAGTAATTCCTCCTCATCTCTTGTCCTAAACGGCCAATTCCTTCTTAGCCAGTGCCCCTGGTTGCAGGGACAGGGGAAACATCCTTCCTGCATCTAGCCTATCAATACCTGCAAGAATTTTGTATGCTTCGAGATCATTTTTCATTCTTCTAAACTCAAAGAACAGGTCCTGTCTCCTCATTCTCCCCTCATAGGCTAATCCCACCATCCCAGGAATCCCTTTGTTGCATTGCCTCTTTGGCAAGTATAATGTTCCTTAAATAAGGAGCCCAAAATTGTACATAATACTCTTGATGCAGTCTCACCAAGGCCCTAAACAATCGTAACAAGACTTCTTTATTCCTGTGCTCACATCCTCTTGCATAAAGGCCAACACGTTGCATCACAATGTTTAAAATTTATATATATTTTAAACATAATTCATCTTATAGTTTGGATTTTGAACTGGAGGCATAGGGGTTTTGGTCTATGTACGAGTATCGACTTGACAATAATTCTAGAGTTTTTTTCAAACAAATGAGAGAAACAATACTGGGATCATAATTGGAATTTGTTTGGTTCAGTGTTCTACAAGTGGACAGAGTAAATACTGAAAAATATTAACTTGCTTCTCGTTTAGAACAAAGTTTTTGTTTGCTGAAGGCCAAAACCCATAGCTTGAGAAGCTTTTGGTTTCAGTTTGCAGACATCATGGTAGATGGTGGATGCACAAAACCATTTCTCCTGAAGGAAGGAGATGGTCTAATACTGCTAGCAAATAGGTTACATCAGAGTAAGGGTTTTTGTGCACAAGTTCCAGACCAGTTGAGTTTGGTTGGATCCCAGATAGGGCTATTTGACACTGAGAAAGTCAACGTTCATCTGTGTGACTGAGGAACAAAGAAGCAGGAATTGAAAGCTAAGGCAAACCTACAAAAGGTAATAGATAGGGTTAAGCATAGTTGTTTTTCCCTAGGATGGGGCATATGTTCAAGGGGGGGGGGGGGAGAAGAGAAGGGGAGAGAGGGCAAGAGAGAGCGAGAGCGAGCGCGAGAGCGAGCGGCAAATTTTTTAAGAGGGTGGTTTGCATGTTGAAAGTACTTCCTGAGAAAGTGACGGAAATGTTAAGGTTTAAAAGACACTTAGATATTACATGAATAGGAAAGGTTTGGTAGGGATGTGGGTCAGGAGCAGGCAAGAGGGACTAGTTCAGTTTGGGATTATGTTCAGCATGGATTGATTCGAAAGAAAAGGTCTGTTTCCGTGCCGTGTGCCTCTATGACTGTGATATAGAGGATTCTCTCTGATATTGGAGTATTCTATGCTTCTATATTGTAAAGTGAATCTAGGACAGAGGGGATTGTATTTTTTATCAACATGTGCTCTATGTAAATAGCTTGGTTTATTCTATTTTATTTTCAGTTCAATGATAAACTGTTTTATTGTTACAAGCTGTAAGTGATCTTGTGTTTTAATGAAAGACCGCCTTGTTAAACAAAAACCACGATTATCAAGCCACATTTCAGTTTGAGATCAGACTTATCCAGTAATAACACCAGCTGTGATGATAATATAAATTTACCCCCCTGATTGTTTGCTGCAACTGCATGATAACTTTCAATGGGAAATTATTGGGAGACTGGGAACTAAAAAGCTACTTGGCTGCATGAGTCAGTTAGAGTTGAGAGAGAGCGAGTTTATATGATTAACCCTGCAAGAAAATTTCCACTCAGGAACAAGGACACGCAGGTCTCTTAGGACATGAAGATTTCCCAATCCTCACTATTTAAAAATAATTTACAATCTAAAAATTTCTAGTTTTACCTCCCCAAGTAGATAACTTGACATTTTTTTCCCCACATCATATTGTACTTGGCCTGTCTAAATACTTGTAGCCTCTTTACACTTTGCTCACAACTCACATGGATTAGGACATCAGCAAGCTTTGAAATCTGGACCCTACATCCAAATCACTGGTGTCCTAAGTAGTGCCCTGGAGGTAGCCTACATCGTGCCAATATAACTCATTTATTCCTACTGCTGTATCCATTATCGAATTCTCAACCCATGCCAGCATAATACTGCCAGCCCTGAGTGCCCCAATTGTATGTATTAATCTCCTGAGTTGAACTTCATTGAAAACTTTCTGAAAATCCAGACATGCAACATCCACTGGTTCTCCCTTATCTATTCTGTTAGTTAAGCCCTCCAAACAAACAAAAAAAAAACTCCAACTGGTTTATCTAACATGACATTCTTTACATAAACCCATGTGGACACTGCCCGAACCCACCATTATTTTCCAAGTGTCCAGTTATCTATATTAGATCCAACTGAAGGATCTACTTATATAACCAAAATTTTCACATGCTAGCATCTCTATGCGCAAACTGAAAGCGCTCTTTAGAGAGCGTTCACAAATGTTAGCAAAAGTACAGAACACTTTGGGGAATAAAAAATCTAAACACCTCTATTTCAGCTATTGCAAAATTCAAGTTAAGCAGCTCTTCTGGTTCTGCTTGATCAGAAAGTAACCTGAAAGAGAAAAGAAACATAAATTTCAGACAGGAAATTTATAACATAATTAAAAAGAAGAAACATTAGCAAAATTAAAGAAAGAGCAAGGGGAGGCGTGGCACTAATCAGATTGCTCTTTCAATGAGCTGAGCTGAATGGCTTCCTTCCATACTGTGCAAGGTTGTATGTAAACAATGTTATTTATCAAATCTTTGATGCTATTCATTGAAATCCAGAGATGACATTGTTACAAAGAAGGAATGGGGGTGAGGTGGATCATCCTTGAAGGAATTTAGAAATGCAGTATCAGAAAGACCTATTGTGGCCCATCTGATGGCTCAGATAACAAACATCCCAAAATGGTATTTTTGATTGGTTCTTGAAAATACTATTTCTGTACAGCACATAGACTAATACATTTGTTCCTTCCACCTTTCCCAGCATGTGATTTTGGCAGCAACAAACTAAAAATATCTTTATCTCTCTTTTCTGCTTGAAATGAATATTTTGTTTTCTATGAACCAATATTGCTTACTCATTCAATTTTAATAATCTTTCAAAGTTCCAATAGAAACCCACATACACTGACACAGCCAACACACATCACTTTAAAACATTAGGGCAAATCCCTAGTATCATATATCGCTTAATCAAGATTGTAAGCCTAACAAAGGAGCAAATGGGCAACTTTTTACCTTGGTTTAAGTGCCATGATGAAGTCTATTTCTTGGTGAGGCACATGTAGCTGATTCAGCAGATGCATCATGTAGTTAAACTGATCCAACTTAAATTTAAATCCCACTTCGGCAAGCTGTAAAAGTTTCATTCTGTACATAAAAAGTCATCTAAATACATCTAAAATTTAATGTTTCACATGTTCCCCATTACTTTTTAAGATCAAATGTAGAGATTCAATTAGAACTTCATTTACAAATGTAAGACATGCCAGGACTCAGTAGGTAGCACTTATTCCAGAGATGTAAGATTATGAAAACAATCCCATTACTTTCAGACACCAGAAAATGGGCAGAATTTTGAAAATACATAGAAAGCATCCAGTCAAAGTTAGAATAATTGATTACACATTACATATTTAAATGTCAGCTTCCACCCCAATCCTACTTAAGCTTGTGTGAGACAAATCTCAAGCACAGTTGTTTAAGCAAAAGCAAAATATTACTGATGCTGGAAATCTTAAGAACGATAAATGCTAGAAACACTCAGGTTGAGATCAGCAGAGGAAAAAAACAAAACAAGTGTATACATTTCAGTTCAATACCTTTCATCAGAACTGGGAAATGATATGTTACAAACTATTAAATCTTGAACATCTTGCAGTTCTGATGGAAGGTTAACATTCTCCTCCCACATATGCAGCCTGACCAGAATATTTCCAGCATTTGTTACTTTCATTTCCGGTTTCCAGCTTCCAACATATTTGACTTGTACATCACTAAGGAAATCTTCAAATACGCATGTCAACAGAACATTCACATTGTGAGCATCTTTACTGCAATATGTGCTACTACCAGTGCCAGTACCAAAAAGGTTACAGAACAAAGGAGATTATTTTTGAATTGAAAATGCAGATTGATGAGACAATAAATTGGGAATTGGATAGTGAATGAGAGAGATAGCGGAGAAGAAACTCCCCAGGGTAAGGTAGCTCAGACGTGAGGAAGGGAGGCAAAATTCAGAGACAACCTTGTTATGGGTTAAGACCACACAAGTTCATGTAGTCAAAGGAGTATCTTCTGCTCCTTGTGGAAACAGCAAGTATGGTTAAGATAGCCCTAAAAACTTGAAAAATAAAATGAACTGCATACCCCTTCTACATCCCAGTCTATTTTATGGACAATTAAAGACTATTGTTATAGATCTACTGGTAATACACATACTTCACACAACATCTCTAACGTTTCCTCCCACAATTCAGTCAGTCAGTCAGTCAATCTAGAATATAGAGTCAGAAAGATATACAGCACCAAAACAGACCCTTCAGTCCAAAACATCCATGCCAACCAGATATCCTAAATAAATCTAGTCCTATTTGCCCATATCCTTCTAAACCCCTCCCATACATATACCCGTCCAGATGCCTTTTAAAATGTTAAAATTGTATCAGCCTCCACCACTTCCTCTGGCAGCTCACTCCATACATGCACCACCCTCCACATGAAAAAATTGCAACTTAGGTCCCTTTTAAATCTTTTCCCTCTCACCTTAAACCTATGCCCTCTAGTTTTGGACTGCCCCATCCCAGGGAAAGGACCTTGTCTATTTTCCCTATCCATGTTCCTCATGATTCTATAAACCTCTAAGGTCACCCCTCAGCCTCCGACACTCTAGGGAAAATTGCTCCAGCCTATTCAGCCTCTCCCTATAGCTCAAACTCTCCGACCCCAGCAGCATCCTTGTAAATCTTTCCGGACCCTTTCTCGTTTCACAATATCCTTTACAGGAGGGAAAACAGAATTGCATGCAATACTCCAAAACTGGCTTAACCACCGACTTGTACAGCCGCAATATGACCTCCCAACTCCTAAACTCAATGCACTGACCAATAAAGGCAAGCATACCAAACGTCTTCTTCACTATCTTACCTACCTGCGACTCCACTTTCAAGAAGTTATGAACCTGCACTCCAAGGTTTCAACATCATTCCCCAGGACCTTACCATTACAGGTCCTGATATGCCTTACCAAAATGTAGCTCCTCACATTTATCTCAATTAAACTCCATCTGCCACTCCTCAGTTCATTCGCCCATCTGATCAACATCCTGTTGTTCAGAGGTAATCTTCATTGCTGTCCACGACACCTCCAATTTTAATATCATCTGCAAACTTACCAGCCATACCTCTTATGTTCACATCCAAATCACTTATATAAATGATGAAAAGCAGTCAATCCAACACCGAACCTTGTGGCACACTGCTAGTTACAGGCCTCCAGTCTGAAAAGCGGCCCTCCAACACCACTGTCTTCTTCCTTCAAGCCAGTTCTGTATCCAAATGGCTAGTTCTCCTTGCATTCTGTGATTTAACCTTGCTAAATAGTCTACCACTGAAGTCCGTACAGATCACATCCAACACATTCCCCTCATCAATCCTCCTCTTTACTTCTTCAAAAAACAAGTTAGTGAGACACAATTTCCCATGCAGAGTCATACTGAACAATCCCTAATCAGTGCCTGACTTTCCAAATACATGTAAATCCTGTCCCTCAAGATTCCCTCCGACAACTTGCCCATCACTGACGTCAGGCTCTCACATCTACAGTTCCCTGGCTTTTCCTTACCAACTTTCTTAAATACTGGCACCACGTTAGCCAACCTCCAGTCTACCGGCACCTCACCTGTGGCTATCAATGACACAGCAATCTCTTCCCCTCGCTCCCCACAAAGTTCCAAGGTACACCTGATCAGGTCCATGATTTATTCCCCTTTATGCATTTTAAGATGTCCAGCACCACCACCTCTGAATTTTGGGCATTTTTCAAGAGATCACTATTTATTTCCCTACATTCTGTGTCTTCCATAGCCTTCTCCACAGTAAACACTAATGCAAAATACTCATTTAGTATCTCCCCATCTCCTCCATGCCACACATAGGTGGCCTTGCCGTTCTTTAAAAGGGCCCTACTCTCTCCCTAGTTACCCTTTTGTCCTTGATGTATTTGTAGAATCCCTTTGGATTGTCCTTAACCCTATTTGCCAAAGCTATCTCATGCCCCTTTTTTGCCCTCCTGATTTCCCTCTTAGCCATACTCCTACTGCCTTTATACTTTTCTAGGGAGTCACTCAATTTCTGCTGCCTATATCTGACATATGCATTCCCTACACCTACCAGCCTTGCCCTTCACCCTAACAAAGAACACACTGTCTCTGGACTCTCCTTACCATATAATTGAATGCTTCCCATTTTCCAGCCTTTACCTACACACATCTGCCCCAATCAACGTTTGAAAGTTCTTGCCTAATACTGTCAGTTGGCCTTCCTCCAATTTAGAACTTTAACTTTTAGATCCAGTCTATCCTTTTCCATCACTAAATTAAAACTAATAGAATTACGGTCACCGGCCCCAAAGTCCTCTTCCAGTGATACCTCAGTCACCCGCCCTGCTTTAATTCCCAAGAGTAGGTCAACTTTTGCACCTTCTCCAGTAGGTACATTTTCTTGTACACACAAATTCCTCTCTATCCAAGCCCTTAACGCTATGTTTGGAAAAATTAAAATCCCCTACCATAACCACCCTATAATTCTCACAGATGACTGAGACCTCCTTACAAATTTGTTTCTCACCTTCCTGCCCACTATTGGGAGGTGTATAGTACAATCCCAATAAGGTGATCATCCCTTTATTTCTCATTTCCATACATCTAACTTACCTGGACATATTCCCAGGAATATCCTCCCTAATTATAGTCATAATGTTATCTCTAATCAAAAACACCACTCCCCCTCCTCTCTTGTTCCCCTTTCTATCTTTGCCTTAGCATCTACACTCTAGAACATTAAGCTTCCAGTCTTGTCCATCCCAGCCATGCCTCTGTAATTATTATGATATACAGTCTCATGTTCCTAACCATGCCGAATTCATCCGCCTTACTTGTTAGGCCTCTTGCATTGAAATAAATGCAGTTTAATTTATCAGTGCTAGCTTGCTCTCTGCTTTGTTCCTGCTTGCCCTGACTGTTTGACTTATTCCTTTTTCCAACTGTATCAGTCCCAGACTGATCTCTTTCCTCATTACCTCCCTGGGTCCCATCGTCACAAATCAACTGCTTGGAATCTAGTGTACTTGTTACATTAGAGCCAGTCTCGTTACCAGAAACCTGTCCGTCAGTACTAAATTCCCAAGAGTCCACCACCCCTACATTTTCCAAAACAGCATACTTGTTTGAGATGGGGATTGCTACAGGAGACTCCGGCACTACCTGCCTCCTTCTCTTACCTTTCCTGGAAGTCACCCATCTACCTGACGGTATCTTCCGTTTATCTCACATCCTGCAACTGCAATCCATCACCCCGAGCTCCTGTATATTCCACATTGCCTCGAACTACCACTCCAACCGAACCATGCGATCCAACAGGATTTGCAAATAAGCACACTTCCTGCAGACGCAATCAGTAGCGTGGAAACACTTCCCTAATCTCCCACATCCAACAGGAAGAGCATATAACTCTACTACAGGCCACATTAGCACCGTAACAATCTACAGACCCAGAAAATACTGCTCTAAATTACTGTTCTAAAAACACTGCTCCAGGCAAACTAGTTCCTATGTTTTATATATATATTTTTTTAAAAAGTTTAATCAAGCCACTTAGCTGCTCCCCCGCTGTGGATCTCGCTACACAGGTTTCTCCAAGGTCAGTTGTGAATTTCGCTGTTTATTTTTCTTAGATGAACTCTGGTGTCCAGAGGTACTTGAAATTAAACAGCAGAGGCAGCAGCTGTGAAGGTTCACTGCTAGTCAGACAGCAGTGTAGGTTTCTTTCTCCATTGACTCACTTCCCACCATGTGGTCACTGTCTTTGTCTCCCTTTCTCCATTTTTAAAGTGCCATTATTTTTGACTTTTTGCCCCCCTCAAAGTTCCAAAACAATGCAACAGGTTATAAAACAGTAATTACTGTTCCTAGAATTTCAGGAAATCAGTTCCAATACTGAAAATACCTAAAAGAAAACAAAAACAGCTCTTACAGCTTTTCTCCACCCCCCGCCGGTTTCCATCTTAGATTGCCCAGAATCCTTTAATAATATGTTTGACCTCTTTTCCACAAAAGATAGAGCATGGAATTTGTTACAGAGACACAAACAGCAGTGTGGCTGGGGAGAGACTGAAAGAGACACAGACAGTCAAGTGAAGAAGACAGAAGAGCAGAGAGAACTAAGAGATTAGTAGGGAGGGAGAGAAAGAAAGCAAGAAAAGAAAGAGTTGTAAGCAAAGAGAGAAACAAAGACACAAAAAAGTGTCTGTACGCTATAAAAATGAAAACATGAAACTAACCAGTCCAATTAATATTTCAACAGTTGTCCACTAAGGTAGTTAACCACAAAAGCTACTAGACTGCACTTCTATCTCATGTATTAACATCCAACAGTTGCGCCTACCTTACAGGTTATTTCTATAAGGTTGGGGACCAGGGGCCTCGAGTCTGTGGATGCCACAAGATCAAAGACATTGAGTAAAATGTTCCCGTCTGGCTAGAAGAGAAAATATTTTCCACATGTTGAACAGAATCTGTTAACAGTATAGATTAATATGGTTATAAAGAAGGGACAAGGATCAGTTGTGACTACAGAATCAGATTATTACATACAAGAATCAGGAGCAGGAATATACCATTCAACCCACTGAATTTACTCCACCATTTGAGATCATTGCTGATCTGACTGTAACCTCAAATCCACACTCCCGCTTACTGCTGATAAGATTCTATCTCTGCCTTAAAAGTATTCAAATACTCTGCTTCACCACCTTTCAGGGAGAGAGTGTTTCAAAGGTTTACAAAGCTCAGAAAACACTGCACTTAAATCTCAGAGGCAAACGGATGATCCTTGATTTTTAAAACAGCAACCATTAGTTCAAGAACCCCTTCATTTGAACCGGACCCAGATCCCTGGCACTGAGAGACATCAGTGCAAACAACTGTGCCACCATACCAACCAACAGGAAAAAAAAAATTTGAGACTGCTCATTGACGCAGTTAGATTTTAAATTCTGTTTGCTTTTATCTATCATCAAGAGATAGGACAATTGATTAACTTCAGTCTAGATTATTAATAAAACAAGTACTCACCAACATCTTCATGATCACTGCCATATTGAGAATTTCAAATAGTTCTTGCAACATACGCAAGTTCAACAATGCGAAAAGAAGTCTGTTCATCAGTTGAGAATTACAGTAAATGCCAGGTGGAAAACTTCTGTAGTAACTTCTGAATATTCTGACTGAGCAGAAAAGTATACACACCACATTACAATCACACCATCAACAGAATTAAGAATAATTTAATAGTCTTCAATAATTTTCCCCACACTTACAGATATCCCATTATCCTCAAATTGATAAGACAAAATATTTCACTTCATCTGCTTGGCGAATCACTGGGAGCCACAGATCACCAAACAACCCAACCTTAGGCCAGTTTTACTTCAGGAAGCTAACTGGGAAATCCAAGACAGACTGACCAGTGCTGAGATGTGAACTCTGACCAGCCTAATCAGGGGAACTTGCTTTGGTGTTGAAACCACCCGGACTTCTTCTTACCCGGACTTAAGTGGTTAGAAACATTCTGGATGTCGTATTTCAAATCAGCAGTAACAGGTCAAAATCTCAGCTGGTTGATGCACTTCCCAAAAGTATTAATTATGTATCCATTCTGTTTATTTGCCCCTCTCTTGCGGATTCAATTCTAGACCGTCAAACTATACTCATTTCAAATTTCATTCATTTGGTCTTTTCAACAGAATCTCACCATTGACATTTTAGTCAAATGTCACAGCCAAAACAGCCTCTCACTCTAACATCAATATCTCATCTATAAAATCTGTGGTGATACACCCAAATTTACTCAGCTCTTGTTTTTCTCCCAGCATAATTCTTATCCAAAATTTTGATTTTACAGTAATGCTAAAATCTTTTGTTGACCATCCCTAGTCTACTATCAAAAGCACAACACAATTATATTAACAGAAGACAGTTAGGTGCAGCCAGAGGATCATCTAAATTCTATATAAAACCAAAAAAAAAAGATAATATTTAGTCCACATGGACTGTACAAACTGACAAATATATTACCTTGAAAGACAAGGTTGAAACAGGCATTAGGAAACATGGTAGGAGAAAATTACTGCGGATGCTGAAGAAGAGTCATCAAGACTCGAAATGGTTGTTTACCCTCTCTCCACAGATGCTGATTGACCCACAGTGATCTCCAGCATTTTTTGTTTCATCAGGTAATATGGCCTTGATTTTGGATATTGGGATCACCTAGCATTTCATATGACAGCATGAGAAAGGCTTCATTGTGCAGTAGGATTAGTGAGGTTGTCTCCATCTCTGGAGGTTACCCATTTTAAATGTGATTCAAGGTTTTTGGAAGAGAATAATCTTAGAATTTTTACTAAATAAAACCCAAAAGAACTGCGGATGCTGTACATCAGGGACAAAAACAGAAGTTGCTGGAAAAGCTCAGCAGGTCTGTCAGCATCTGAAGAAAAATCAGAGTTAATGTTTCAGGGTCTGGTGACCCCTCCAGTCCTGAAGAAGGGTCACCAGACCCAAAACATTGAAGA
>JAHRHZ010000052.1:25712410-25791160 GCA_024137785.1 Ginglymostoma cirratum | reverse complement strand
TGGAGAGGAGGCAGACAAGTCGAAGAGGCGGGGATGGAGCCAGTAAAAGTGAGTGTAGGTAGGGGGGGTAGGGAGGAGATAGGTCAGTCCAGGGAGGATGGACAGGTCAAGGGGGCGGGATGATGTTAGTAGATAGGAGATGGGGGTGGGGCTTGAGGTGGGAGGAGGGGATAGGTGAGAGGAAGGACAGGTGAGGGAGGTGGAGATGAGCTGGGCTGGTTTTGGGGTGCGGTTGGGGGAGGGGAGATTTTGAAGCTTGTGAAATCCACGTTGATGCCATTGGGCTGCAGGGGTACCAAGCTGAATATGATTTGCTGTTCCTGCAGCCTTCGGGTGGCATCACTGTGGCATTGCAGGAGGCCCAGGATGGACATGTCATCTGAGGAATGGGAGGGGGAGTTGAAATGGTTCGCGACTGCGAGATGCAGTTGTTTGTTGGGAACTGAGCGCAGGTGTTCTGCAAAGCGGTCCCCAAGCCTCCGCTTGGTTTCCCCGATGTAGAGAAAGCCACAACGGGTACAGCGGATGCAATATACCACATTGGCAGATGTGCAAGTGAACATCTGCCTGATGTGGAAAGTCTTCTTGGGGCCTGGGATTGGGGTGAGGGAGGTGGTGTGGGGGCAGGTGTAGCACTTCCTGCGGTTACAGGGAAAAGTGGTGGGGCTGGAGGGGAGTGTGGAGCGGACAAGGGAGTCGCAGAGGGAGTGGTCCGTCCGGAAGGCGGACAAGGGTGGGGAGGGAAAAATGTCTTTGGTGGTGGGGTCTGATTGCAGATGGCGGAAGTGTCGGAGGATGATGTGTTGGATCCGGAGGTTGGTGGGGTGGTATGTGAGGACGAGGGGGGATTCTTTTTTGGTTATTATTGCGGGGACGGGGCGTGAGGGATGTGTTCCGGGAAATGTGGGAGACCCGGTCGAGGGCGTTCTCGACCACTGTGGGGGGGGAAGTTGCGGTCCTTGAAGAATGAGGACATTTGAGATGCCCGCAATAATAACCAAAATAGAATCCCCCTCGTCCTCACATACCACCCCACCAACCTCCGGATCCAACGCGTCATCCTCCGACACTTCCGCCATCTGCAATCAGACCCCACCACCAAAGACATTTTTCCCTCCCCACCCTTATCTGCCTTCCGGAGGAACCACTCCCTCCGTGACTCCCCTGTCCGCTCCACACTCCCCTCCAGCCCCACCACACCCGGCACTTTTCTCTGTAACCGCAGGAAGTGTTACACCTGCCCCCACACCACCTCCCTCACCCCAATCCCAGGCCCCAAGAAGACTTTCCACATCAGCAGATGTTCACTTGCACATCTGCCAATGTGGTATATTGCATCCGCTGTACCAGTTGTGGCTTTCTCTACGTCGGGGAAACCAAGCGGAGGCTTGGGGACCGCTTTGCAGAACACCTGCGCTCAGTTCCCAACAAACAACTGCATCTCGCAGTCGCGAACCATTTCAACTCCCCCTCCCATTCCTCAGATGGCATGTCCATCCTGGGCCTCCTGCAATGCCACAGTGATGCCACCCGAAGGCTGCAGGAACAGCAAATCATATTCAGCCTGGGAACCCTGCAGCCCAATGGCATCAATGTGGATTTCACAAGCTTCAAAATCTCCCCTCCCCCAACCGCACCCCAAAACCAGCCCAGCTCATCTCCATCTCCCTCACCTGTTTTTCCTCTCACCTATCTCCTCCTCCCACCTCAAGCCACACCCCCATCTCCTAACATCATCCCGCCCCCTTGACCTGTCCGTCCTCCCTGGACAGACCTATTTCCTCCCTACCCCCCTACCCCCCTACCTGCACTCACCTTTACTGGCTCCATCCCCGCCTCTTCGACTTGTCTGCCTCCTCTCCACCTATCCTCTCCTCTATCCATCCTCTGTCCACCTCCCCCTCTCTCCCTATTTATTTCAGAACCCTCTTCCCCTCCCCCATTTCTGAAGAAGGGTTTAGGCCCGAAACATCAAGTTTTCCTGCTCCTATGATGCTGCTTGACCTGCTGTGTTCATCCAGCCCCATGCTTGTTATCTCGGATTCTCCAGCATCTGCAGTACCTTTTATCTCTCTCCAGCCCATGGAATGTGACTGGCACCATACTGGTTCCCTATAGGTGAAGTTGCCAGAATGTTTTGTGGTCTGCTACAATAATACCAGCTCTATCTTAGCAATCAAAATAACCACAACATGTTACAGACCTCGCAACATCAGCATTTACTAAGGTCATGATGTTGGCACTCAATGGGCAGGTTAGTGAAATGTATGATCAAATCTATAAACAGCTTAGACCTTTCCTCCTCTGCAGATTTGCAGACACTCTGCTTGTACGTGTTAAGGTGGGAAGTCAGTGCATTTGGAGTCCTCTCCAGGGATCTGTTTTGAAATAGAATGTCAGCCTCAGGCTCACCAGACCAAGTGAGAGGACATGAAAGAAAGAACAGCTTACTGCATTAGAGAGTTCAGGATTTACACTGCCGTCTTCAAACATTGCTGCAGTAAGAAGCAACAGGTGGAGAGATAAAAGGTAAAGGACACTGAAAGGAAGTGTGGAAGTGGTGGATTTAAAAAAGATCTACTAACGCAGACAGCGTGAAGCAAAACTTAAATAAAAGAAATCATTCAAGCACAGATTAAAACTATCTACCTGGGACGAACTGTATCCAGAATCAGTAACCTCTCCCTCTTTCACCACTGTCAGTGTGTCTTCAACAAAATAATTCTCTTCATTCACAGATGTTTTCCTTTGAGTATTTAATCCTAAAATGCAAAGAAATAATCCATTACTGAAATTAAGTATAGCTTACATGGTAAATTTGAGGAACTACTAAGACTCCGGTACAACGGGCAAATTAGTGCCATCTTTTGCTGTAAAACTTTTGTTTCATTGCAGTTAAGATGTACCTCATTTTTACATGAAATGTCTATTCCTTCTATATACAAACTTTCTGACAAACAGTTAGGCAGTTGAATTTGGACTCTTTCATCCAGGTGTTAAAAACTATTTGCTTACATAGTCCATCCAGTGCAGTGATAAGTTATTACAAACCAAAAGGCTGTTTCTGCAGCTGCAGAGCCTAGGGTCAGAGGGCTTCATCTCAGGATACAAGGTCAGCCATGTAGAACTGAGATGAGGACAAAGTGCTTCAGAGGGTTGAGAATCTTTGGAGTTCACAACCCCAAAAAGCTGACGTTCAGCTGTTTAGTATGTTCAAGACAGACTACTTTTTTTGGAAAAACTCAGGTCTGGCTACATCTGTGGAGTGAAAGCAGAGTTAACGGTTCCCAGACTGCACTGAAATGTTAACCCTTCCTTCCCTCCAAAGACACTGTCAGACCTGCTGAGATTTTCCAGAAATTTCTGTTTTTGTTTCATATTTCCAGCAGCTGCGGTTCTTTCAACACTTTTTGACTATTTTTTGGACTTCACAGAATCAGTCTGCTGCAGCACAGGAGGCAACCATTTCGCCCATTGTGCCTACACCAGCTTGTTAAATGATCATTACCTTTTACCGGTCTTCTGCCTTTCCACATACCCTTGTAAATTATTTTCATCCAAATAATCATGCAATACCCACCAGACTGCCTCAATCAAACCTGCCTTCACCACACTTCCAGGCAGTGCATTCCATACCCTGACTATTTGCAGAGTGAATAAAGCTTTTCCCCACTTCATCCTTTCTTCTCTTGCATATCACTCTAAAAGGGAATTGAAGGAAATTAAGGAATTCAGGAATCAAACAAGAAAGTGGAGTTGAGGTCAAGGATTGACAATGATCTTATAGAATGGGGGAGCACAGCTGAGGAACAGATGAAACAGATACATTAAAGTTGTTGTGGCACAGAAGGAAGTGATTTGGCCAGAGTACATATTGAGAATAAATCAGTACAGATGTCAATTGAAACCATCTGCTGAAAAGATGGATCAATTTACAAAGGCTTCTAATTTGAAAGGTAACTGGCCAAAAAAAGAGTGGTACTGAAAAAAATTTAATTCGTAAAAATACACTTGCCATTATATTGCAGACTGGTTGAGTCTGGCACATTTCCAGAGGAATCAGCCTTGGATACATGAAGAAACGTGCTGTGAACAAATGTGCTGTGAACAGAAACAAAGCAAAGATTTTCATAACAGTTTCTAAACATCATCATTAGTCTCCATTTCAGCATCAGGAAGAGAAGCATACACAATAAAGAAAGAGCTGCAAAGTGGTCTGTATTTACAAGAAAGACTACTAGATGCTATTATAAACTTAAGCTGATCATTGAAATACAAGACGACACCACTGTCTGAAGATTGCAAATGAAGTTTAAACTACTTCCGTTTTTATTGTTTTAAGTGTTGCTGTTCATGATGTGGTTAATTCTACCCAAAGAGATGCTGGAATCAGATTCCACAAATATTTTCAAGAAGGGAGTTGCACAAGTAATTGAATTTGAGGCAGTTAAAAACCAAAAGAAAGATGGGTAGGAATAAAGGTGACTTTTCTTTCAAAGGGCCATCACAAGCACAACTGGCCAAATAACCTCTTGAATGCTGTAAATTTCCATTATGCTAATTCCTTAAGCATCTAGGATAAAATCAATAAAACATGGCATTCCCAGTCACCCATTATTTGAAAATATTAGCTGTGGCTTAGTAAACTAACAGATAATAATATTGCTATCAAAGAAACAAAAGAGACGATACAATCAGGTTCTCTCATGGAAAATTTTTTTTTGGTCAAGCTTGCTCAGAAGAAAACGGATCCAAAACATCCACTTGAGCGCAGAATATTTGACCTCCACATTCCCAGTGTGAAACTGACTGCTCTGTAAGTGGAATTGTTATCAACTCTATTTGAAACTCTACTTTCTCCTCACAATGTGCAACTCCTTGGCAATAACCCTGCTCAATGTTGCATCTCCAATTCTTCAGGCTCATAAGACATTTACAATGACAGTTGTAATCCAGTTGACACTACTCACATGCTAGCAGAAACCAATTGCTGCTTTTGTGTTATAGGAACAGGTCTAGGTCATTCAACCCCTTATGTCTATTTTGTAATGACTCATCTGTACCTCCACTTCAATTACTTTGTGATCCATCTGCTTAATACCTTGAATGGAAGGAATTTTAATGCATTCCATAGTGCAGCAATCAGTATAAAAATATAGCATCTCACAACCTCTGAGCGAGAAGGTCCAGCTTGGATCAACTTGTTTGGACTTAAAAATAATTTTAATATAAAAATAGAAATTGGTTACAAACTTATGAGAAGTATGATAGGATGTTACTGCAATTGAATTTTAATTTTGTTCTCGGTATATAAGCATCACTGCCAGTGTTTGCTGCCCATTCTTAACTGCTCTGAAAGTCATTAGGAGTCAACCACATTGTTGTAGGCTGGAGTCACATGTAGACCAGATCAGGTCAGGGCAGGGCAGATTTTATTCCATAAAAAGATCATTAGCAAATCAGGTACCTTTTTAAGATGAGTGTTTTATGGTTGCTATTACTAACATCAGCTTTTAATTCCATTTTTTAAAAACTGATTTTACATTCCACCAGCTGGCATGATGTCCAGATCATTAGCCTGAACCTCTGGATGACTAGTTCAGTGACAATACCATTACTCTACCATTGCCCCCATTTTTCTCATAAGTATATTTAAATGATTTAAGACATTTTCACGGCCATATCAACCATACAATTTTAACTTCAACTTGAAAATATTCTGTAAACTTCCTTCACAAAAAAATTAAAAGCACATCTTTATTAGATAAACTATTAAAAAAGAATGAGAAGCGTACACCCACCTGGAAATCTTGTCATTTGACTCTGTACATTTGTTGTTCAGTTCACTTCCAAAGGAACCATCTCCAGAGTTTAACTCCACTTTCCTACATGCAGTTTCTTCCAGAGACACAAGTGGTTCAGCATTCTGCACCACCTCAGTATTACCGGGACTGCCAAATAACTCTGGGTCATCTTGAATCACATCGAGCACAAGCACATCCTCTTCATAAGCTCTGATGACATCAGGTACTCGCTGTATACTACATTGTTTTTCAGAGTTCCTACATAGTATTTCTTCAACTTCACTGTCCGTAGTTATTTGCGCTGCAATAAATTGTTCCTTCGCAGATGGAATCATGCGTTGATTTTCCAATAAAGAATTATTTTCAATATTCTGTGGCAGACAATTTGAAGGTTTTTCAAGATTGCAGTCACCATCTGGCCACAGAGACAGTTCCACTGTCTTTGAATGATAGTCTGCTTTCTTTTCAACAACTAAAGAGTAATCATCAAGAAACCCCTCACCTCTAGTATGTTCATTAAGTTCTTCTATTTGATCACATCTTAACTCTAAAGATTCATTCTGATGATCAGAGATCATTGTTGACTGTCCACTGTTCATTTCCTTCGTGTACAGTTTCTTTGGAGTAAGTTTAGCCTGAGCACACTCAGATCTTTGGTAGTCTACAGTTGCTTTTCCTCCTGTATCATTACCCAAAGGAACATGTAATGTGGGCGGTATTGCTGACAGTGCTTTAGCGCAATGAGCGGCTGGGCTTGGACAATTCAGTTTATTTTGCCTGATTGGACATGTTTTTTCTTCAACACAAAGACCATTTTCCATTTTGGAGTTATTTAGTACACTGATAGAGGGAGGCGATTTAAAATTATTACAGGAATATGCATCCCTTAACTGTCTACCACATTCAACATTTGAATGCTTTGAGAAGTGTACTGAAGGCTGTACTTTTGCTACCTTGTCACTTGCAAAAGATATACAACTCCAATTATTTTCTAATAGTGATTTATTTCTTAAATTATCTTTGTTAACTGTCTTTAATTTAGGCACCTCTAAGGACAACCTCTCTAACAAACCTAAAATATTCCTAAATGATTCCAAATATGCTTGACATAGCAATGCTTCTGATTTTGGCTCAAGTACAGATGTGCCTCTGTGCAGTTCACCTGCATTTTCCTGTTTGCAACACCATTCTGAATCAAACCAAAATTTTTGGCACAGTCTTGCTCTCTTGAATGGTCTAGCTCGAGCACACGTTTCCAGAATGATGGGCATCGTTCTTGCACAACTGAACTGTGTAACAGAAACTTCACAATGCACACATTCACTTGCTTTTCTTTTACAGTTTTCAGAAAGATGTACCTTTTCATTTGGTACAATAATGTCAATCGGGTCAAAGCCAGCGTTTAGTTCTTGGGTTTTAACATCAGGCAATTCTGGTATTTCTACTTCTAAATTGTCCCCCGTTACATCTGTAAACCCCACTTTGCTCCAAACTGTGTTATCTTGATATGCATCTTGCCAAACCAAACCTTTGGGATGCCAGGATAATCCTAAATGCCCTGGTTTAAATTCTACTTCAGAACAAGATTCAGTAACATTAGGTGCTCTAGTCTTTCCATAATCACTAATACTAGCTCCCATATGGGCTTTATTCAAAGCTATAAGACGCTGTACATCTCGCTGAATTACTCTGGATAGTTCGGATGGTCCAGTTTCCAGCAATATTTCTGCGTTGTTCCTAGACAACGCACATCCTGTTTTAAAGTCTATAGCTACTGATTTGTTTTGATTTTGTTTAACAAATTTTGACAAATCTTCAGAAGGATTTATCTTGCTACATCCAGTTCGGTTTAAGCTAACTTGGAGAGGTTCAATTGTTGCAACGAGCTCTGTGCCCCTCCGGCTGTTTTTTATCATCTCGGCCACTTTACTGTCCCCACGGCCGTAATCTTTTTCATGTTTCCTCACTTGGCACCTTTTGCTTTTAGGACCTTTCTCTGACATATTGCACATGTCATTACACTGACAGCAAAGGTCAGGTATTGAAGACTGTTTGAGCCCTTTAGGCATCATGTTGTCACACGGCTGCACACGAACGGTTCTACTTTGCTGAAAAAGACAATAATGACACAACAGCTGCTTATTGAATGCTTGACATTTTATACCACAACTGAGCTTTATATTGTGGATTAAGTCTCTAAGACTTTTCAAACATTATTTGCAACCAGCATGCCCAGTTCAGTATGAATAACGTTTGTTTCAATTTACTCATGGGATGGGAGTTTTACTGGCTGGGCCAGCATTTATCACATTTCTCGGTTGCCCTTGAGGCAATAGCGGTGAGCTGCCTTCTTGAACCACTGTGGTCTATTTGGTGTAGGTGCACTCAATGTCATTAGGGAGGAAGCTCGTGGATTTTGACCCAGTGACACTGAAGGAATGGAGATATATTTCTAAGTCAGGATGGTCAGTGGGTTGCAGGTGAACTTACAGGTCGTAATGATGGCAATATCTACTGCCCTTGTCTTTCTTGGTAGTAGAGGTCATGGGTTTATTAGGTGCTGTCTTAGGAGCCAGATTTAATTTCTGCAGTGCATCTTGTAGATAGTACACACCACTGCTACTGAGCATCAAAGGTGGAGGGACTGAATGTTTGTGGATGTGTGAGAATCAAGCAAGCAGCTTTGCCTTTCTTGAACGGAGGGGAAACAATATCTCCACAATACTTAGTTAACCATCTCAAACTTATTTGTTTAAGCACATGCAAACATATTCCTCAGGCCACCCACTTTTGCAGTCTGAGCAATGTTAATCCATTGGTGACTTCACTACTACAGGTTCAAGCATACAGGGGAATAGGTGAAGTAAACTCTTCAATGCATCAATTAATCCAGATTGAGGTCACCATTCCTCTGATTTGGTCTTTGCAGAACCATCATACTTTTAACTTTTGTACATAATTAGATTCAAAATACAGCACGAAAACAGGAAGACTACTTGTAATAATTCCTTATTTTAATTATGACAGAGATATTTCCACTTCAAAAGATTAAAACTAGGACTCATAACAACTATATACCTACTAAAGTCCAGTTAAGAAATTCAGGACAAAGCTCTTTATCCAGAGAGGCAAGACTAGTCTGTGCTGGTCTTTATGCTACACAGAAGCCCCCTCCAACCTTTTCTTCGTCCCACATCATCACAGGCTTCTATTCCTTTCTGCATTAGGTGCTTATCTGTTTTTTCTCTTCAAGATACATATTTCAACTACTCCATGGACTAAAATTCCACATCCTTACTATTCCCTGGGCAAAGATGTTTTTGGTGAACTCCTTACTGATTTATTAGGGGTCACTTCTATTAAGGGGAAATATTATCAAATACGACCTAGAAACAATAAATTTTACAAGTAATCTTTCCTTAAAAATTCTAACCTGAGCTCTTCCTTTAAAAGGTGCTTGTGGAATTGATCGGCAGTTTAAGTACTTAGTATAACGCTCACTGGGATCTCCATTGTTGTGGTTCATTACAACATGACTGTGGTCTGAAGGACTTTTGTTAGTAGGATTCTTTAGGACAATCTTCATTCTTTGCTCAATTGCTAGCAATTGAAAGAAAAAAAAAACATTATGGACTCTTGTGTGTGTATACAAGAAGTTGCTTCTTAAAGAGGCTTTTCATGACCTTAGTGCAACTCAATGCAACCAATTAAGCATTTAAGTGTAGTTACTTTTGTAAAGCAACGACCAATTTGCCCACAGTAAGCTCCTCAAATGCCAATGTGTTAATAACCAGAGAATTCATTCTCTTTAAATGATGCTGATTGCAGGATAAACATTGACCAAGACAAACAGGGAGAATGCCCTTGCTATAACTTAAAACAGTGCCAAGGAACATTTTAGATCAACCTGAGGGATTAGATGAAGCCTCAGCTTAATGTCTCATCTGAAACATGGCTCTGTCTGACAAAGCAATACTTCCACAGAACTGCAATTGAATTTCAGCCTAATATTTAGTACATGCTATCAAAATTGGAATCACAAGCAGTATCGATGGCTGACGAGGGTGGAAACTGGAGGCTGACATGAAGAACATCTTTAAAATTCAATTCACAGAAAACAAAAGCAAGGAGGGTTTCTACAATTATAAAGTACAGGTTGAACAGGTACAGCAACTTTAACATAGCCAGAGAGCTAGAACACAGGTTCCAACAGAAAGTATTCCTTCGACTCTGGTGAGAGTCCAAAGTGGCTTTGTAGCAATAAAAATAAAACAAAGTGTCTTCAGCCAGTCATTCACAGAATCCACATGAATTCTCCAAATTCAGGGCTGCCTGAATAATGTAACTGGTGAAACCAGTCAACCAGATGGACTAAAACACTGCATTGGTTCCAAACTACTGACAGTTTTCCATGTTTGCACATTAAAGACTCAGAGGTAATATTTATGTAACTAACATTCAGCGTACACTTTATCCTTGTAAGTGTGAAGACAAATTAGCCAAACCCAAATAAATGTAAGCAGAGGAGAACAGAATCAATGCTGAGGTAATCACCTTAAGTATGCACAGCTATGCTGATCTAATCTAATTAGACCAATGCAATATATGAGGGCAGAGCAGTAGCAATCTACCTGTCATTCATCCATTGGGTCAACCTTATATACTTGTAACTAAGGCTTAATACTCATGTTAAATCCACTAACTAGACAAATATTCAAATGGATATATAAGCCCTGAAGAACTGAAAATGCAAACACCTCCTTCACAAACACATTCATAAACATCCAAACTCACAATACAGCCAGAAAGTCTAGGTTCAAGTCTCATGTACCCCAGATATGTCATAACATCCTTAAATAGGTTTATTAAAAATATCTATAGAAAACTCAACATTCCCAACAAAAAGACAAAACTACAATATATTTTAAAAAAAGGCTTCTCTGCCAATCCCATACTATTGTCTCCTCCATCATTCTCCTCCACTGACACAGGAAACAGAGAAAACTCTGCTTTGGATTTTTAATTTCCTGGAGAGCTAATTGGTGAAGCAGCTGATTCCTGATTGATCTAAATTAACAAATTCTTGTCAACCTGAGAAACATGCAAAGCAGTAACTTGAGTTCTCTATCAACTCCCTTTGCTTATTGGATAATGAGACTTACACACACCCCACTCCATTTTTTTTAAAGGGCACAAATTACAGTATAGAAAGGAAATCAAATCATATTAATGTTCAACTTCACCTCTAACTCCTGTGATGCCATTTCTACCAGGAGCTATCTTCTCCAGGCTGACCCAAGTATAGACAAGAACACAGAACAAAACTAGGCACGAAGGGCAACACCCCCGAGAGGCCAGATCCAATGCGGACATACGGAATGCCACTTTCAACCTAGATCCATGGATGGGTACAGAATCACAGAAAAGGTTGTCACAATTGTTCCATAGGAATATAGGAAACAGGAGCAGGCTATTTGTCCTTTCAAGTATACTCTATCATTGAATAAGATCACAGGTAATCTGGTTGTCATCTCAGCTTCACTTGCTATCCGTACTCCATAATGACAGATTCCTTGTCCACCACAATTCTAACTCAGCCTTGAATAAATTTGACGCGGCCATAAAACTGAGGTGCAGAACTAGGCCATTTGGCCCAATATGTCTGCTCTGCTATTCAATGAGATAATGGCTGACTTGATAATTCTCAACTCAAATCAACAATCCAACCTCCACAATTTTTTGGGGAAGCAAACTGTACACACTTAAGACTGTCAGAGAAAAAGAGGAGTCTCCTATATCTTAAAGGAAGGCCTCTAATCCTTAATCTGTCCCAAGCTGTAGTCTCATCCATAAAAGAAAACATGCACTGAGCAGTGTTCCCTCTAAGCTATGCAGCTGCAATTTGGTGGATCTGTGCATACCAAGCAGCATGCAGACCCAGACCCGGTTCTGGAAGTCACTACTGCTCATGAATCTCAGAGGTGAGCACAGTGGCAGGAAGAAAATGGAGGGAAAGTAGGCACTGGGCATCCATCACACCCAGCCCCTAAGAACTTCAACGTTTCAATAAGGTCACCTCTTATTCTTCTAAACTCTGAAGGATATAGGACCAACTTGTTCAACCTTTCTTCATAATATAAGCCCTCCCGTCCAGGAGTGTGTCAAGTGAAAAACAAAACTAAAAAAACTGTTGATGCTGTAAATCAAAAACAAAGCCTAAAATTGCTGGAAAACCACAGCAGGTCTGGCAGCATTTGTGGAGAGGAAGCAGAGTTAACATTTCTCAGTTCTGAAGAAGCGTTACTGGACCTGAAACGTTAACTCTGCTTTCTCTCCATGAGTCAAGCAAACCCTCTTTGATTTGCTTCTTAAGCAGATTTTTTTTCATAAAAAAGAATCCAAATCTGTACACAACACACCAGATATGGTCTCACCAACATTCCATACAACTGCACGAAAACGGTCTTCTTTTTAAAATCCATTTCCCGTGTAATGAGCCACAACAGTTAATTTGCCTTCCTAATCACTTGCTGCATCTGCATACTAACTTTATATGATTCATGTACCAGAACATTGAATCCTTTTTACCAACATAGTGCAATCTCTCTCCATTTAAATACTGTTTTTCTATTCTTCCTGCCAAATGGACTAGTTCACATTTACTCATGTTTTACTCCATCTGCAAAATTTTTGCCCGTCACTCAACCTACATGTATTGCTTTGCAAACTTTCTACCTCCTCTTGACAACTCATTCTCGTACCTGTTGCGGTGTCAATGGCAAATTTACTGACCATACATTCAGTCCCCTCAACTATTGATTGTAAATAGTTAAGGACTCAGCACTGATTACAGTGGCATTCCACTAGTTAAAAGCTTACCAATCCAAATAAAAATCCATTTATCCCTAGTTTAACATTCCTATAACTAACCAATCCTTTGCGCTAGCTCATGTAAAGATTACATCTTTTTATTTTTCTTTATTCTTGATTGTGGACTAAAATGGAAAATGAACTGTTTTAAAGACAAATAATTGTGTTCATCCACCTCTACACCTAATTATGGAAGGCTTTGCTTTTAAAAATGTTAATGACATTCATTGTGAACTATATTTACACTGTTGGATGGCAAGCAGTGGAGTAGAAGAGGTAAGACACCATGGCACTACTGTGTGTTTGCAGAGTGTGATTTGTCCAGCAACTGATTGCTGAAAATGTGGCCAGCTGTGGATGCTGGAAAATCATCAACTCTCTAGTCGGATCCTGGTGAACAGCTCAAGTGTTTATGATAACTGATGCCTTTAGCCAGTAACTGACAAATTTTATATTTGTGTACTAGTTTTACACTTTCCCTTTCACAAGCCATGCCTGATCACATCTGGATTTTCTAGGTATCCTGCTATACCCTCCCTAATAACAAATGTTAGCACCAACCTCTTGACAGATGTTAGGCTAACTAGCCTATAGATATCTGCTTTCTATCTCTCCTTTCCAAGTCTCCCAATGTGAATAAAGACACAAGTTACTTGTTCTAATCTTCCACCATTTCCTCACTTTCTATTGTAACTTCTCTGGACTTTCTCTCAAGGGCCAATGCTAGTTTTTTTCCTATTCAAGTATTTGGAGAAACTCTTACAACCTGTCTTTATTTTACTAGCTGATTTTCTCTCAAACACTACTTACTGCCTCTAATACATCTTTTTGATGGTTTTTAAAAGTCTGATCAATCTTCTGAACGATCATTAATCATTAGATTTGTACAGTGTTGCTTTCAATTCAATACCCCACCACCCCCGTAACTTCCTTAGTTAACTATGAATGATGCATCTTTCTTTAAGAGCCTTTCTTTTTTATTGGAATGACACTTTGCTGAAAGTTATTACTTAAGTCCTTGTTTGTTACAGCACAGGAGACCAGTTGGCGAAGCATATCTGCATTGGTTCTCCAAATGCGTAGGTTAACCAGCATCTTTCTCCCACCTCCCCTTTGTAACCCTGTACATTCTTTATTTGCAAGTGTCAGCATAATTCCCTTTTGATGGTTCAATTGAACCATCCTCTAACATAATTTCAGCATTAACCACTCACTGCGAGAAAAAAATCATGTCACTTTCCCATTTTTTATTAATTACCTTAAATCTGTACTCTCTTGTTCTCAATAGAAATGTTTATTCCCTATCCATTCTGTCCAGATCTTTCATGATTTTGATATCTCCATGAAATCCCCTCAATCTTTTCTTCAAGAAAAATAGTCCTAACTGCTTCAATCTACGCACCTTGAAATGCTCCCTTCTGCTCATTAAGAGGGCAAAATCAACTTTAAATTTCAGTTTCTGTACCTTTACTTCTGAATAAAATGATGCATAATTAAACCCAAGTCTACCTTCATATGAAAAAAACTCCTGGACTAGAAATGGTAGATGATCACCTCTTATCAAATACTGGAGGATATCAACTGACTGATTAGGTGAAAAGAGCCATGGCAAATGGAATTCAACCCGGAAAAATGTTAGATATTGCTAATGTAGCAAAATATTACATTATGAATGGTAGGACCCTGGAAAGTATCAGGGAAAACAGACAAGGTAGTTAAGATGACGTATGGAATACACACCTTTATTCAGCAAGGTATAGGCATGAGGGAGATTAAGCTGCAACTCTATGAAATGCATGTGAGGTTACAACTTGAGAACTCCTGCACAGTTCGCGTTACCACATTACAATAATCATGCAATTGCACTACAGAGGATAGAGAGGAGATTTAGCAGGATGCTGCCTGGGCTGAAGGGTCTGAGCTATGAGGAAATATTGAATAGGTTAGGTTTGTTTTCCTAGGAGCAGCAAAGTTTGAGAAGGGATCAGACAGATATGCAACTAGGAGAGGCATGGATAGAAAGGCATTTTTCCCATTTATAGAAAGGGCAATAGCCAGGGTAAGAGGTAGAAGGCTAAGAGGAGAGTTAAGAAATTCTTTCTCCCAGAAAGTGGTGCGAGTCTGGAACTCGCTGCCTGAAAGGGTGGTTCAGTCAAACTCTTGTAACATTTAAGCAGTGTTTACCTATTCATTTTCACTGCTACAGCCTACAGGGCTGTGGGCCAACAGCTGGAAAGTGGATTAGTGTAGTCATATCTTTATTGACTAGCAAATACAATGACTTCCTCCTGTACCACGAATGCCCATGAGTCTACTGCCACAAATCAAGCAATAATTTATACACAATTGGTTTGAGACAATAATTACCAGAAGACATTACCAGTAAACAGGTACTTGAAAATAATCTGAAATCCATGTCTTGATGCATATTTTGTATGGCTGCACAGTAATTAGCTGTTGCAATTCCAACTGAGAGCAGAGTTTGAGGGAGTATGCTTTCTACTCAGTCAGGACGTGGCCAGGAGATTATTGGCAACATCCTGATATCTTATAGTGAGCTTTATTTTATTTAAGGATGTGGGTATCACTGGCTAGGCCAGCATTTATTGTCAGTTCCTAGTTTCAAGTTGTGTCAAGATTCTTCAATGTTGTTGGAGTTGCACTTGTGCAAGCAAGTGCAGAGTATGCCATCACAGTTCTGACTTATGCCATGTAGACAGCATACAGGTATCAGAGAATCAGGTGGTAACTCCCAGCAGAACTCCCAGCCTCTAATCTCTCTCTTTATTTGTTCATGGGATTGCCTAGGGGGCAGTTAAAAGTCAACCACATTGCTGGGCCTGGAATCACATGTAAACCATACCAGATAAGGAGGGCGCTAACCTTAGCAAAGGACTGTAACGAACTAGAGGGGTTTCTGCAACTATCAGGAGTGATTTCATGGTCACCGTTAGGATAACATTTTATACTCGACTTTCACTGAATTCAAATGTCATTATGTGCCATGGTAGAATTTAAATCCATGACTCCAGAATATTAATTTGGGGTTCTGAATTATTTGTCCAGTGACATAGCCACTACACCAGCAAGTCCCCTGCTCTTGCATACAGTAGTTATATAGATGGTACATGTTTCCAACGCCGGAAGGCCTAATAATCCACATACATTGGTCTTGGGATAATGACTTTGTTAAATATGCTGTCGTTCTTAAGAGCTCTGAAGATGCTGGTATACCTACTGCTTTGCCAATTTTTTGTTCCGGTGATGCTGGGCTTCAAATTGGGGATTCCAAGATTTCAATACAGCAACAATCATAAAACAGTACACATCCAAGCCAAAATGGTCTGTGGCATATTCTTCATGATGGTGGAGATCACGGAACACAGTAATTTAACTGCAGCATATCCCATACAAGAGTGTGGCAGTGGGGTATCAGATGGACAGATACTTCAGTGGCAGGGTGCAAGTCCATTCTGGTTTCTCCTGGTTGAATATTATTGAACTGCTGAGTTGTTGAATATGTCATCGTTTTCTGACTCAATTCTACTTGGAGCAGCTTACTCGGTGTTCTTATAGTCTATGTTGATACAGTACATCTAATTAAATTTCTCATCCGCATTACATCTTTCCCATCCCCCCCAACACTGGGTGGGAAATACAGCAATTCTGGTGTGATTGAAGGACATGCTTTCTCTTATAAAAGACCACTGCCTAGCACTTACACAGCACGAATGACAGTTGCCTCTTGTCAAATGTAAATCTTGTCCAAGTCCTGTTGTAAGCTAGCCTACATCACATCAATTTCAGACTTGGTGCAAGAGTGAAATACCCATCCAGTATTTGAAAATACAACCCATCTAACCAGCCTCATGACAGAAGGTCATTGATGAAACAGTTAAAGACTGGGTAAAGGCCATTACCCAAGCAATTTTAGCCCACTGATCCAATGCAGGCTCCCTGATGTCACTATTGTTCTGCACTGTCTTAATGTTAAGCCATTTACTCTCACTTCTTCTGATACTTAGGTCTTCCATCATGTCTGGGAAAGGATACGACAAGGACGAGATCAAGCAATCAACCAGCTATCTTAAACACATTGTTGGGTCTTGGAAGGGTAGACTTGTACTTCACAAAGGCAATTATTCCTGTTTTATTCCAGATTATCCTACAAGTTATTGTCTTTACAGACCAATGCTAATCAAACGGGACATTTATCAGCATCCTGGGCTAGCACATGATGTAACTTTGATATATTGAGATTTAGTAATAGTCTGCCCTTGTAGATCCTTCGTGCTAGCTCTTGCCAATTTGCATTTTACCCATCTATAATTAGGGTTAGGAGGTATTGTCCCTGTGGTGAATGTGTGCAGTTCACATCAGTGAAGCAGAAACTTGACTTGTGTGGATTTCCAAACGTGATGAGAAGTGTTGTGTCATATCATTCGCTCAAGTTTCCAAACCAAAGCTAGATAGCATTTCTGATGAAGGGTTTAGGCCCGAAACGTCAAGTTTTCCTGCTCCTATGATGCTGCTTGACCTGCTGTGTTCATCCAGCCCCATGCTTGTTATCTATAGATCCCAGTTACAGTCTTTGTCATTTCTTGTATCATGGTGAATGATCAAGTTGTTCCTGCGGAAAACGTTGAGCTCCTGCTGGAGTCAGGCATAATGATGTTCAAGAATCAACTCATGGCATTGTTAACCACAGACATCATGGTTCAATGAAGGCTATTAAGCAGCCAGATGCAAGGGTAACCACATGAAAACATACATACCAATTACCCATCTACCGTTAACGGTAGAAAGGAATTTATGCAAAGAAACGCTGCTTGTCACAAGAAAATCAGGGCTCTCAGCAGGGCAATTCCGTTGGAATCACAGGTCTTCTGAACACCAGAAAGGATTTAGTTGACCCCAAAAACCAATACTTCTTAAAATGCAAACACATCAATTCTCACAGATTCTTCCAACACCCTGTGCATAACTAATCGCACAAATCCATTACTTCTCCACCTTTCTTTCTTACACGACAATCCTGAACAAATAAACGTGGTTCAATTTAACTAGCCCCTTGAGAACCTTGACTATCTCCCAGACTCCCTGCCACCCGGAGAATTGATCCCGGGCCCCAGTCCAGCCAACAACTCCCCTCAGTCCAGGGTCACCTTTCACTCCACTCTCGTGACCCCCAGGCTCCTCTTCTCTCACCGACACCCACCATCCCACTCCTTTATCCCTCTTCCCCCCCTCCAAACTAATCCTACCTCCCTCACACAGTTAGGCTGCCCCCAGGCCCCTCCTACTCCACTCCCCTTCCCCCCGGGCCGCTTACTTGATGAACGGAGTTGCAGTAGACAAACTCCAGCTTTGGAGCCGGCAGGCCGGCCCGCGACCCCCATACGAGGGTGCCGTTTCCCCTTGAGGCGGCCTGGGAGCGGGCTACCCCCGCTCAGCTTGGCGGCCATGGGGAAGGAGCGGGGGGGAAGGGAAGACAAGGCCGAGAGTCTGAGAGGAAAACACAAACCGCGTGCCAGCGACGGGCGGAGCCCGGGCCGGAGCGGGGTGAGGAGGCGTGGCCTCACGCGTGGGTCCGGGGACGGTGTGGGGCGAGAAAGGGGCCAAAGATGGACGACCGGAGGAAGCGCGGTCATGCGTGGATGGAGGCAGGGTAAATAGCTGGGGGCGTCGTCGAAAGATAGAGGCCCCACCATGAAGGGGGCGTGTCCCGGCATGGGTGGAACCCGAAGCTGCTTCGCCGTGAATGCGCAGGGGTGGAACGGGTCCCGTCATAAGTGGGCGGGGCCGGGACGGCCGTTGGCGTGAGTGGGCGGGGCACGTGGGGCGCAGTCGCGTGTGGGCGTGGCCGGAAGGGCCGTTGCCGTGAGTGGGTGGGGGTGTGGTGAGGCCGTGTGGAGAGTAGCTGTTATCATGCCCTTTATTGTGGATAGAGATGGATTATAAAAAACAGTAAAAGGGTTATCAAGATATAAACCGAATATGGAAATGGGATGAGTAGTGTAGTAGCCGCAAACTGTGCACAGTCAATGAGGAAACAGCCGACTGCCACCGGATTAATGATAAGAAAGGCCTGTGGATCTGAAACAAACAAAAAACAGAAATTGCTGGAGGAGCTCAGCAGGCCTGGCAGCATCTGTGGAGAGAAAACAGCATTCAGAGTCAAATGACTCTTCTCCAGAACTAGATTCATGATTCTTCTTTCCAGGTTGCTAACAGTAATGTCCTGCAGATTAATCGTCCATTCCTGGAGATTTGGTGAACAAATGTGCCTGTGATAAATCACCAATGCAAGTTTATACTACAGGAACAATTGGCCACGATAAACTTGAGACTACTTTCCAATGGAAAGATGTATTTGATTTATCAGTTAATGATTTATCAATTCAGGTGTGTATTGCATAGAGTAAGATTAACACATGTTAAGCTGCAGGCAGTCATTATTGACAACTTTATTCACACCTGTCCAGTAGAGAGTGCTGTAAAGCAAACTACTCTTCTTCAAATAAATGACTTCCCTTCATAGAAGTTTAAAGGCATGGACATATTGAAATGCAGTTTTGCCTTGACTGGAGTATTGTGTCCAATTATGGGCATCCTGAAAGAAACAAAATCAAGGTGCAGAGAAGATTCAGAAAAATCCCAGCAATGCTGAACTTTAGTTATGTACATACATTGAAGAAGTGCAGGCTGTTTTCCTCAGAGAAGGGATTCTTTTGTTCTTTCTTGGAATGTGGGTATAGTTGGTAACATATCCATCCTTATTGCCCTTGAAATAAGTGGCTAGGCCATTGCAAAAGTCTGTTAAAAGTAAATCATATTATGCAGATTTCTAAATCAGTATGGGTCGAGATAGAGGAGTACAGAGAGAGAACCTGACCGTTGACAGGAACCCTGAGAAGCAAAGCTCACCAGTTTAAGATGATTGTAAGAAGGAGAAACAGTTTTTTTTTGAACACAGTGGCTTGTTCAAATCTGGTCTGTGCTATGTGTGAGTGCAATGGAGCTACTTTCAATCATGGCTTTCAAAAGGAAATTAGATAATTATCCAAAGAGAAAAAATTGAGGGAAAGGGAGTGAGACTAACTAAATAGGTCTTGTAGAAAGCGGATATGGAGATGACAAGCATCCTTCTGAGAGGTAATCTGTGTATGTTGCTCACATTTTGTGAAAGAATTGATATAATCTTTATCGTTCATTGTCTAAGAGGTTAGTATTCTCTGTATGTGAAACCACAGGGGTCTGGTTTGGTCTTTGCTCACATGTTCCCCTGAGAATATTTGTTACATGATAACCTGTTCGTCCTTAACATTCACATTCTAGATCCACACTTCTCCATTCCATTTCTCTCATGAAAATTACTTCCTTGCATTTTCCTATTTGCTTTTGCATCTGAAACTGAACTCACTCCTAAGTAAGGTATTTTTCCCCCAACAGCACCTCAGAATATCCCAAAGCACTGCATTGACAAAAAGGGTCTTATGACATGTAGCCACTGTTGCAATGTAAGGACATGGCAGCCAATTTGTCCACAGCGAGCCCCCACAAATAGCAATGTGACATTGACCAGATAATCTAGGTTTAGGTGTTGGTGAAGGACAAGTGGGAGAACTCCCTTCCCTTCAAAAGATAGTACCACAGAATCTTTTACTGCCATTTGACAGGGCCTCGGTTTAAAGTCTTATCCAAAAGGCAGCACTTCAAAAGTGCAGTTTTCTCAGGACTGGGACTGTCAGTGTAGATTCTTTGCCCAAGATATAAAACCTGAACCCATTAGCTCATGACTCAAGGAAAACAGCACTGAGCCATCCCCTTATCCTCAGTTCCCATCACAGTTAACATGAATGGGTGTCTGAACACTTCACAATTTTTAAAAAATATATTTTACAAAGATTTTAAGACAGAAGTCCCAGCAATCCTTATGCTGTGAATTAGAATCTCAGCCATACTCCACTGGGATTGCACTACAAACCACCAATGGTTATTTTTATTTTAACTAATTAGAATTTATAACATGATTGCTTCGCTCCCAAAACTTTTTACAGAAGTGTCAACCTAACAAGAAAAACTAGTGAGAGCAGTTTGGTGGAAGGAACATTTTTAGCTGTCAAGCTATTGTCATTGCTTTCTAAGTTGAATTTTACATTAGTGACAATAATTCCATGTTGCTCCTTTCACTAAAGAATTACAATTAATGAGTTTGGAGGCATGAAAGGCAGTACTTAAAAATGCATACTAAGTTAATGAAGAATGATAACTTTGAATTTTCTTACTTGCTTCCAGATGAGCTGATATAAATATTTATTATTCCAAGCCAGATGTCGCCAGTAGTTGGGTGCAACCCTGGTGTTGTGAAGTAGCCGGGTACTTGAACATGGACGGCCTGATTCACAACACCAGCTGCAGCACCTTCCCATAAGCCCAGTGACTGCACTCCACTCTGGACAATGCCAAGAAAGCAGTTATTTTGAGGTCACCTTCACAAAAAGAAGAGGAAAAAGAAACATAAAAGATGATAACAACATTGAGAATAATCACAAATATCTATTCATTTGATATGCTGAAAATTTGCATCCTGTCATAGGACTTTAACCTCTTATCTTCCTTGTGGTTTCTGAAACTCCTATACTTTAACAATTCTACTTATGACATCTATCTAGTACACCAACTCTGTTGTGTTCCACCCCTCTATTAGACATACTTCTGATTGAAGCTCATTTCATGAGCTAACTCATGAGTTCGCTAACTCTAATTCTCATCCCATAGGTTCCTTTGAAACTATTCCTTCTCATTCTCTAATCTTCCTATTAAATTCTTTTCTCTAGTCCCTAATTCTGACTGAAATCATTCCCCTGATCCACCTTAGTACCTTAACTATAATGCAAAGTGCTTCTCTAGTATATGGTCATTCACAGTATAGATAAATTTATTCATATCAGCACAATTTCTCTGGTGCTATGTATTTCATGTGAGGTGTAAGGCATAGTAAATGTATACAAGAAGATCGGTTGCAAAAATGGTTTTTGATACCACCCTAACACAATCTGGCCGTAATTTTAAGATTATGTCTCCTTACTCCTCCACCACCCAGAGAAATTAGGTTTCCTCTATTTACCAAATAAATTCATTTATTCATCTTAAACACAAATTAGGTTGCCTCATTATCTTCTGTAGCCAATTAAACGCAAACCTAATCCATATAAACTGTCATTTTAATTGAACCTTGTTTAGCCTTGGTATCATTCCAGTGAAATTCTGTGTGCCATAGCTTCCTTGAAGTACCCATAACCAAAATCTGGTACTGTAAATTAGTATGTAAAGAGAATTTTCCAAAGCATAGAAAATAGGAGCAGGAGTCAGCTATTTGGCTGTTCGAGCCTGCGATGCCATTCAATATGATCATGGCTGATCATCCAACTTAGTATCCTGTTCCTGAGTTCTCCTTATACACTTTGATCCCTTCAGCCCTAAGAACTATACCTAACTCATTCTTGAAGGCATTCAATGTTTTGGCCTCAAACGCTCTCTGTGACGGACAATTCCATGGGCTCATTATTTCCTGGGTGAAGAAATTTTTCCTCATTTCAGTCCTAAATGGCCTTTCCCATCTCCTTAAACTGTAACCATTAGTTCTCGATTCCTAATGCATGAGGAATATCTTTCCTACATTTACTCTTTCTAGCCCTGTCAGAATGTTATAGGTTTTTATGAGATCCAACCTCATTCTTCTAAACACCAGTGAATATAGTCCCAACCAATCCAGTATCTCTTCAGATAGTCCTGCCATCCCAGGAATCATTCTGAGAAATCTTCATTGCACTCCTTCCATAGCCAGAACATCCTTCCTCAAATAAGACAGCCAAAACTGCCCCAGTTTTCCCCAGGGCAGGGAACTCTAAAACTAAAGAACAAAGGTTTAAGGTGAGAGGGGAAAGATTTAAAAGGTACCTGAGGGGCAACTTTTTCACAGAGTGGTGCGTGTATGGAATGAGCTGCTAGTGCAATTAGTAGAAGCGGGTACAATTACATTTGAAAGATATTCAGACAGGTGCATCAATAGAAAAGGTTTAGAGGAATATGGACCAAACACAGGCAAATGGGACTGGTTTAGGTTGGGAAACCTGGTCAGCCTGAACATGTGGGTCAAAAGGTCTGTCTCTGTGCTATATGACTCTGACTATGTAGTGTCACCAAGGACCTGGACAGTTGCAGCAAGGCACCCCTGCTCCTGTACTCGAATCGTGTCACTATGAAGGCCACTGAAGCATTTGTCTTCTTACTTTAAGATAAATTCCATCAAAACATTTGTCTTTTATTTGTACCTGTCCACTACAAATAGTTATTTCTGTACATAGCCAGCAAAATCATCCTACATATGCCTTTAATCAACAATTCCACTTTGTAATCTAGATTGATGTTTTGCCAATATCTTTGGTGACTTATTTCTCCTCTTGGAAAGTGGTACAAAATGAATATTTTTCTTTTTTCCCCAGGGTCTGCTCTACCAGCAGTACCTGGCAAACAGCTAACAACAGTGGATTTTTCATCAGTTCTGAGCTGGTGATATTGGGACAAGCAAGACACTTACTGTTCCTGGTTTTGTGTCCTCTCTGTGACCCAGGTTATGTTAAATGGCTTGCATTTGTAAAGTGTCTTTGATGCAATCCAACATCCCAAGGATTTTCAGGAAGTTAGCAAACACTATGCTAGACAGCTGAGTAATTGCTTTGTGAAATGTGTTCAGCTTTAAAGAGCAAGAGAAGGAACTTTGAGAAATAGGAAGATGAGTAGGCCATTCTTCCCCCTCAGGCATGGTCCACTTATAAAATTATGACTAATCTGATTATGGCCTTAACTGCACTCCAGTTTTCCCATAATCCTTGACTTCCTTGTTGATCAAAAAATTATCTGACTCAACAATGCATGTACTCAATGACCCAGTTGCCACAGCTCTCAGTTGGAGAATTCCAGTAATTTGTGGCAGTCTGGGAAGAAATTCCTCATTATCCCTGCCTTAAGTGGGAGAATCACTGTGCCCCTTGATTCTAGATATAGAACATAGAACAATACAGCGCAGAACAGGCTCTTCGGCCCTCGATGTTGTGCCGCCCTGTGAACTAATCTAAGCCCATCCCCCTACACTATCCCATCATCATCCATATGCTTATCCAAGGACTGTTTAAATGCCCCTAATGCGGCTGAGTTAACTACATTGGCAGGCAGGGCATTCCACGCCCTTACCACTTTCTAAGAACCTGCCTCTGACATCTGTCTTAAATCTATCACCCCTCAGTTTGCAGCTATGCCCCCTTGTACTAGCCGACGTCATCATCCTGGGAAAAAGACTCTCACTGTCCACCCTATCTAATCCTCTGATCATTTTGATCATCAGATATCCCAAGAAGAGAAACATTCTCTCACTATCTACCCTGTCAAGCTCCCAGAATCTCATTTTTCAATCAGATCACCTCTCATTCTTCCAAACATCAATAAGCCAAAGTTTAACCTGGTCAGCCTTTTTAAGACAAACTTGTCATTCCCAGTGATTGAGGTAGAGAGGGTTTGAATGTAAAATATCTGGGTAGCTGAAAGTATCTGAAACATTGGAGCTTCAGAATCCTACAGGACCATTCATGTGGATGTGGTGTCTCTGGAACCTGCTTGTCCAATGGGGTCTTGTGCACCCCACCCTCCACAACCCTTCTAGAATATGTGCTTGACTCTTTTAAAGATCCTTTTGGACAAATTTAAAATAAAAATTCTGCACATTCTGGAAATCTGAATTAGAAACAGAGAATGTTGAAACTATTCAGATCAGATAGCATCTGTGAAGAGAAAAACAGGGTTAATGTTTCAGTTTTTGATGAATAATCCAGAATTGGGAAGCGTTAGAGATATGACTGGTTAAATAGAGACAAGGGAAGAGGAACAGGAAGAACAAAAGAGAAGGTCTATAATAGGAAAGGTGGGAGAGATTAAAGAACAAATGATGGGTGCAAGACTGAAGCGGGTGTTAATGCTCGGAAGAGGGATGCAGATGGTTCTGCCTCCCCTACTTGCTTGTCCTCTCGACCAATCTTCTGTCCCTTTAGTTGACTCATTTCCACAATTTCTTGCGGTGCAGCATTATTCTGTTGATCATTTAATCGCTCCTACTTCCTGTAGATGCTCCCTTTATTCTTTCCATTCCTCCAATTCCCTCCCTCTGAATTTGTTTAAAGCCTGCAGTATATTTTACTTGTTCCAGTTCTGATGATAACTTCATTGGCTTGAAATATTAGCTGTTTCTTCGCGCACAGATGCTGCCTGACTTGTTGAGTATTTGCACCATTTTCTGTTTATTTTCCAGTATCTGGTGTCCTCTGTAACCTTGAATCATACATTGAGGTTGAAAATCCAAGAAAATTGCAGTAGCAGGTTGAGGAAAGTAGCATGTGAGTAGGAAACTGGTCGATACAGTAAGATAAATGCTGGATGGATGCAAGATGTAGCACTGGAGAGGAATCAAGGAAAGAAAGCACAAATAACTATGCCTCGGCTCAACTGACATCAGTAATATCTTGCAACTGTAGGCCCCAGTCAAAAGAATCTATATACAGATTTGTGAAGTGACAGCCTGATCAATTATATAGAATTGGTGCTGTGTGTCGGGTAAACTTGTGAAAGGTGTACACGGGCTGAAATTGGTGGGTGGGGCAGTGTAGGAGAAGCTAGGGTGGTGGCCAAATGGGCAAGTTGCATAGCACAAGTGGAGCTAGATGGATAAATGCAATTGGTGAATGGATGCTGAGTGGAGTAGAATGATGTCTATGTTAGTGGTTTTCATTGGCAGGGTACTGGATGGTAGAGTAGTGGTGGCTGGGTAGAGTAGGTGATGAGTGGTTCAGCAGAGGGAGGGTATGTGGCTGCAGTAGAGGTTTTGATGTATTGGGCTTCATTGTAGTTAAAATGAAAAATTTTAACTAGTACAGAAAATAATTAAGTTAACATTTTCTTAAATGGTCAAGTGGAAGTATTTGTACCTTGTTTCAGAATTGATGAATAAGTGCCACATCTTGTAATAAAAGCAGTCACACTACAAACAGGACTAAGCACATGTGCTGAACTTTGCCCACAGTGACCATGAATTGTGACTCTTTTGTTCTGATGATAATTAACATTGTGACTCACAAAGTTGCTGAATTGACAGATCTGAACATGGACATTTTGTCTGTTTAACCGAATGGACAAGCACATTTTGATGTCGGTTTCTAATTTTGCTACAAGACCAAACATCATGGACATGCATCTGACTCAGAACCGATAACATTGAAGCTTTATCTGGTAGTATTCACAGCTCTCTGATCACTGCCTTTGGGAGAGAGCAGGCAAATAAATGTTAAAATAAAGGTTTAACTGAGGAATATGATACAACATGCTCTGGTCATTAAAAAAAATTAAACAAGCCATCAAATTATTGACAGGTATCTTTTGTTCATCACTGAATACTTTAGTTGAATATTTATGGAGGCTGATTTTTTTTAAAAAATCACCGGTCTGAATCATGCTGTATTTATTAATCGCCTTTTACTGAGCTTAAACATGGCTCGGTGCAATTAGTCTGCAACAGTGTAGTCCTCATATTGCTTGGGTAAATGCATATCAACTAACAGACTGTTCTAGAATAATCGTTAGAAGGCTGCGACATTGTACTGTACCCGGCTGAGTGAGACGGTATGACCAAATTAATACCTCCCATTTTCTTCATCGCTACTGTGAATTTCAGCAGTGACGCACATGGTTAAGCAAAATTCTCCCTTGTGAATATTCCATTCTACTTGTATCTTTAAAAAATTATCATGGAAATAGCTACGAAGTTGCCATAGCTTCTAGTGAAAGAATGCCAAAGGGACACTGTGCTGCTTGATTCCACTGATGCTGTGAACATTTCTGGAGCAGATCCCACAGTGTGCTGCTAAATTAATAGAATACAGAACTAAAAATAACAGTGAAATTCACATGAAGTGCCCTCACTGCTGGTTTGCTGCAGAAGTTATGTGATGGTGGCTCCGAGTGTGTTTCCTCTCAGTGACCCTTTTATGTAGTGTTTCAACAATAAAAACTTGCATTTATATAGTACCTTCAATGTCATAAAACCTCCTCAAGGCACTTTACAGGTGTGTTATCAAGCAAAATTTGACACATAAGGAGCCATTAGGACAGATAATGAAATGTTTGGATAAAGAATTAGATCCTAAGAGCTTCTTAAAGGAGGAGAGAGGGCATTAGAGGGATATAGGTACTTTGCAGCTGAAGGCATGTCTGCCATTAATGGTGGAACAATGAAAATTGGCAATGCACAAGATGCCAGAATTGTAGCATTGCAGAAATTTGATGATTATAAGGCTGGTGGAGATTTATAAAACTACAGAGGCGGGAAGGGCATGGAAGATTCAAAATTGACAATGAGAATAAAAGTAAAGACATTGCTGCATCTCTTCAGTGAATGGGAAGAGTAGAAGTGGTGAAAAGTTGATTGGTTAATCAGGGTTTCAAGGGATGATGATGGCAATGTGCTTCTGGGTACAAAGGTACTGAGAAGGATGGGCTATTGCTGAAATCATGATCAAGAAGACAGTGTTTTTTTGTACCTGCCAAGAGACTGACATATTTGAAATCCATTGAAGGGTGGGACTGGGTTGGACAGATTTATGATCATGAGAGTTGCCAACTTTAGTTGGACATTTTTCATCACATAATCGGCCCCTGCCCTTACAGTGCCACCTCTGTTCATCTAATAGTGTTAATTGGAAGGAATTTACCTGCTTCATTGAAAAACTGCATACAGTCCTTCTTCCCTTCTCTAATTCAAATAAAAGCATAGACAGAAAATGGGGAAAAAAATTCCTTTGTTTAAATTCCCCATTGATGCTCTCCTAGGTTGTTTTTATCACAATTGAAAAATCTCATAACACTGGAGGCCACTCAGCCCACTGTGTTCCAGATGGCCCTTTGGAAGAATTATGCAATTGGTCTCAGACCCATTGACATACCCACACACCCCACTTCTTCCCCAAGCCACACTTGTTATCCTCTGCATTTGCAGCCCTAAAAATTTTACCATTTTGAATGAGACATCACTCCTGCCTGAAGCCAGGAAGACTGCATTTCCAGGGGACTACAAGGGCATCCTATGGAAACAGATAAAGTGCTGGTGAAACTCAGTAGGTCTGGCAGCACCTGTGGAGAGAGAAACAGAGTTAGCGTTTGGAGTCCGATTCGACTCTCCATATATTGATCTGAGTCTTCATTGTGGAAACAGAGTGTTGGCTTTTTGCAGTCTGACTCTGAAGCAACGGTCCAGAGACTATTGCAATGGAGTTTTGTTGATGTCCCTTTAAATTTCTACTTCGAAGTAAGTTCCTGAAAAGCCAAATCCACCCTGTAGAAAGTGGTTTGCCAGTTGTGCATCTTTCTGAATCTCACTGTGAACCTATAGTATTCAGAGAAATGAAAGTGTTTCGATGCTGAAGAAGTTGGGCAGCACATGAGGAGGAGGACACCTACCTGACATTACCAGTATCCAAGGATTTACTGGAGCCTCAGTATCCTGTGTTTATCAGCGAGGTAATTAAGGAAGCTTTGTAATGACTGGATGATTAGCCAATTTTGCCAATACACAGCAAGGATGGCTCACCCTGTAGCAGTGTGGTTGCTCTGCATTGAATTCATTTTTGGGATCATTCTAGACTAGCATAAGTGAATTAACAAACATTTGTTAGTTACCACTGTCTATATTCGCACATAGCAAGCACCAAACTCCTGAATATGTAGGCCAACATCTATGTTGAGCTTCCTCTGGAGGTTAGCTATGTTCAGACTAGTGATTTTGCATTCTGTTGCTCATTGGGTATTTTTCATGTTACGTGGATTGATTGGTGGGGTTCCTCTTGGCAGGCCACTCCCACTATTCGAACAGGAAGAGCTCATCAATTACTAGTCAGTATGCAACGTTTGCTATCGTATCAGTGATTTTCAGGCACTCAGGCAGCTTTCACGATATGTTAATCTACTGCTCATTGTTCAGATTAAAAGGATGGTCGGCCGTTTCAACAATTTCTACCACTGCCTTTACTAACTCCTTTATGTCAAGTTAGCACATCCTGAGGGAAGGAACACAGTGCCTCTGCCTTCACAAGGACTCTGACAGAGAACAAGATAATCAGTAGATAATGGTGTTGGTTGAGATGTAGATATTGGCTCAGGAACCTGGGGATAACTCAAGTCTCCTTTGAAATAGTGGGATTTTTACATCCAGCTGGGAAGCCAGATTGAGGCTTTGCTTTAATGTCTCATCCAAAAGACTGCACTGGAGCATCAATCGAGATTTTTCTGCCCAAGTCTCTGGAAAGGCTTGAACCTTCAGCCATCTCACATGTATGCTACCCATTGACATGAAATGTCGTATTTTGCATTTTTATGCACTTTTGAAAGAGAAAGTCATCACAAGAATTTCACCAAGGTGTAACGTGGACACTGAGCTGGTGAAGATTAGGAGGAGTTATCAAAAATTAGTCAGCAGGGAGTTATTACCAGACCTTAAAATTAGAGAAGCAGACAAGTTTGGGGAACAAATTCCACAGTGTAGAATCTTGGCAGCTGAATATATCACCAGTCTTAGTAAATAGAGAGATGATGCAAGAGGCTGGAGCCTTAAGACCAAAGAGTTGTGGAGATGTGAAATGGTGTGATGGTGATTTGTAGATCTGGAGAGATAAAGAGTTAAGGCCACTGAGGGAATTAAAAACTATTTCACAAATTCTGGTCTGCACCATTTGAAAGTTAATGTGGTCATCGTCTACATGTGTCCTGGTGTGACAGGATACAGGCATCAGAGTTTTGGATTAGCTAGAATTAAACCAAATGTATAGACAATATGAAGTTGGCCAGAAGAGCATTAGATGAATTAAACTCAGTGTGTAACAGGCATGAGGGTTTCAACAGCTTCAGGCTAAGGCAAATGTTATTCTGCAAATAAGATGAATGTGCTGTTTGTACCATAGAAATCAAGGAGTTGAACAGAACCCCTTATATTCACCATTAGTGCTTGTTCTAATTCATTAGTAATGAAACTACACCATTTAGTCATCAATATATTATTACCAATATTACCTTGTATCTGTTACCAACAACTATTAGTAATAATGGCACTTGTATTTTCATTACCAAGAATATAAGCCATATTCACTACCATTAATACTGACCCCATGTATATCGTTAATAATATTTGCATTAATATTTACGAATACTAATGCAAATATATTACAGCTCACCACCATCTTCTCAGAGCACCAAGGGTTAGGCAACATGCTGGCCTAGCCAGTGATGCCCATATCCCATTAATGAATAAAACAAAAGTTAGTTATGCAAAGCCAATTGTTAGCAATGGATTTATCACCAATTTTCACATGCACTCCTGTTAATGGTTCCCCTTTATTATTCATACTAACCTTACATCAATTAATGTTAATGCTGGTCATATATTTACTATTTATGTCCATTTATGATTGCTTTATATGTAGTACCAATAATGCTAATCCTCTATGAAAAGACAACAGTGCTAAATTCATATTTGTTAACATGACTGCTGGACCAAATCTTTGCTACAAGTAAACTATTTCTGTATTATTACTAGTAATATTAACTTTATATTCACTATGAATAAACCTAAATCCATATTCAGTATCATTAATGAAAGCTGTACAATCGTTACCATTGACATTATTTCTATGTTAATAAGAACTAATGTTTTCCCTATATCCATTAGCAATAGCGTTATTGCTATTATCAATACAATTATAAATAACCAGCTCCATGTTCGCCATCAATAATTCTATTCTTACATTTTTAACCACTAATACTGGCTTTATACTAGTCTCTTTATTGGGCAGTTGTATTCGATATAAAAGCAAACCCATTATTAGTATGAACATTTACAATATAGAAAGAATAATGCTGATCTAAATGGATTGTGAATAATATTATCACTATAGTACTATGCATAAATTTACTATACTTACTGCCAACCTCATGTTTATTACTATTAACATGTGCCTTTTATTATGAATTAATAAAACATTTATATTTATTCATAATACTAACATTTGAACAATAATGCTGGACTTAAAATCATTACTAATGAACCCAGTCCGCATTAATATCTATTAAACTAATCCAACATTATTCAAGAAAGTGCAAGTCCAATTTTCACCATCAATAACACTAGCACTATATTCCTTATTATCAGTGATGTTTCAATATTAATATTAGTCCTTTATTTATTGCAGTAGCCTTATCCTAATTAGTAATAATGCTAGTAGCCATATTTACTGCAATATTTATGCTACTTAATTGTACTGGTACAATGCTAAGTGAGAGATTCACCTGCATTTTTTTCTACTTTGTGTCCCTTTTATATCAGTCATTGATCACTCACTGTTTCCTGCTCTCTTGGCTGACTGAAGAAATTGATTGATAGTGAGATAGCAATTCTAAACCAGAATAATAGCCAAGGTCCAGACAATCTGGAATTAAAGCATGTCTTTTGGCCTAATATTATTCTTGGACATTACATATGTGCGTTACCTTGTTCCAGATGTGGAAATTAGGAGGCACAGAAGGATACTACATATATTAGATAAAAAAAAGAAAAAAAATGCATTTTTATAGCTTCTTTCTTGACCTCAGTATATCACAAAATGCTTTACATCCAATGCAGCAATTACCAATATGCGATCCCTATTGTAATGTAGGGAATGCGGCAACCTATTTGTGCACAGTATGCTCCCATCAGCAGCTGTAAGATATGCATTCTTGATGCTGAGCAATAAGCAATGGCCAACACACCAGGACGAATTCTTCTATGCCAGCAAATGGAAGCATTGAAGATAATTGCCGTGCCATTCAGGAGTGCTGCTATCTGTTAGCATGTTAGAGATGGCAAACCTGTAACATGTAGACTTTGTCAGAGACTCGCCTTTAAATCATTACAAACAAGGAGTAGCTTCTTTCTTAAGTAGACTGCCAGCTGCTGATGATTGCATTTGTTAAAGAAAAAAAGAAAAACAGAATAGGAAACTGACAGGTATCTGCTGCTGGCTGTGATTTGACTTCCTCCTGCTACATCCATCTTCAGTTGGAACTCAGAAGATGTACGATACAGGCAAGAATCACACCAGCCAAGCTTGATAAATGTCTCCAGTGGTGCAGTCATTTCACTTGCAATGCGTAATTATTTTTGTTACCTGTTGTCTGCACTTGTCAGACGATGGGAGGAAAACAGTCTTGTTGAATTATGGGAAGGGAGAGTGGGGAAAAGGACTTCTAATGAAGGGGAACACACCCAAAATCATTAGCCCATCTTTTCTCTTTGCAGATGCTGACTGGCCCGAGATGTATTTCCAGCATTTTCTGCAATTATGCAGAAGGAGGACAGGCAAATGTCTGCAGAATCTCACGCTGAATTGATGATCCATAGGAAACATTTCTGAATTCGTTCATTTATGATCTACCTGTAATTACAATTGCTCATCCATTTTTTGAGGCCAACTGTTTTATCATTTGACTGCTATGTACTATTTAAAGGATGTGACATTTAATGTTAGCAAAGCATTAATTCAAACATAATGTGGCTGTTTTTTTGAAAACAGAACCCTTGATAATTCAGAATGAATAAAACTTAAATTTGCTTTGGAGATTGTGAATAATATCAGCATTATATGAATAAGAACAGATTCACGATGTGGTGATTAGATGAGGGCAGAAGTGTGTGAGAAAAGTAAAAGAAAATTATTTTAGAAATAATTCAACAGAGTGAAAACTGCATTTTAATCCAAAATCTTTTTTAAAAAATTACTGAACAGAATTTCTTTGCGGTCTTACAGCAAGTTTTATTTTATAGAAGCTCACCTGCGTGTTCTTCAGAATTTTCTTGCCAGCATCTTCTGATATCAGGATAGTGCATGTAGCTTTGTCTGCTGAATCGGGTGAGTTTGCTACACCCTGTACTGTGATCAGAGTGACACATGGAGCATTTTATAATCTGCTGGCCTGCACCATGTACAGTGATGGCAGGGGGGGAATCAGCACACTGAGAGTACAACCAATGCACGTTAACCAGCTGTACATCACCCTCTCTGTTAAGTGGTTTTGATCTGAAGTCACTTCATAAGCAACCTGATTAGAATCATTCGCCTCCCCCATTTAAAAAAAACCAACATGATACAGCAAAAAGGGAGGACTTGTAAATTGATTTTTGAAATTTTCCAGAAATTTACCCCTCCCTTTCCCAGGAAATGCAGGGTTAGATTTTTAGTCATACCAGTTCCCATCAGTAATAAAATGTTTGGAGGACTATTATGTATGGGAAATAACAACGCCATCACAGGGTGTGTGTGTGTGTGTCATTTCAGGAATTAAACCATTTGCAACTATAACCTCTGTTAAAAGGAGAGCACTGAGCATGCAGTGTGTGCAGTTCTGGTCTCCATTGTTACAAACAAGAAATAAAGGCACTGGTGAAAGTGCAAAAAAAGATTTACTGGGGAGAGACCAAAGTTGATAGATTAGAACTATTTGGAAAGATTGATCAGGCTAGGACTCTTTTTTTCCTTAGAAAAGGGAAGGTTGAGCTGTGACCTGATGGTGGTCTCCAGGATCATGAAAGAGTTTTATAGGATAGTCATGTGGGGGAGGGGAACCAGAACTAGGGAACATAAATATAAAATAGTCACCAATAAATCTGGTAGGAAATTGAGGAGAAATATCTTTACCCAGAATGGTGAGTATGTGCCATCACAGGGATTGGTTGTGGCAAATAGCATGGATCGATTTAAGGGAAACCTAGTTAACTCATGACTGATAAAGGAAGAAAAGGATATGCTGATGTGGTGGGATGGATAAGGTGAGAGGAGGCTCATGTGAAGTGAAGGCCTCTGCGTAGTTATTTTGAACCTCATGACCTGTTTCTACACTGTACAAACTAAGCAGCTCTGTCTCTTTGTGGTGATGCCTTGGAAGATCCACTTCAAAGAAAGATACCAAGAGAGTGCCATCAAGGTGTAAATTTTATATGAAAACGGTGGTGTCATTTAACATTTTTGTTATCCCCAGGTGCGTTAGTTTACAGAGCATAGCAAAGTAGGACACTTGATGGACAACTTTTCTGCTGATTTATGCAGCACCATGGTGTATGAAAATCAGTACAAGCATTCCTAGGTGATATTTTACTGAGGAGTCATGCCATCCTCCACATTAGTTCATTTTCCAGCATAAGGGTATCTGGAGAGCCTGGATACATAGACAAGCAGTCTGATGACACAGAGGCAAAAAAGGGATCAAGAGGTGTAAAGTGGAGTGTCTAAACGGAAAAGGCTTTGAAAATCTAAAGCGCAAAGAGACATGCAAGTTCTATTTCAAGATTCTCTGAAGCTTAACATGCAGGTTCAGTTGTCGGTTAGGTAGGCAAATGTTGTGTTGGCATTCATTTCAAGAGGGCTAGAAAACAAAAGCAGAGACATACTGCTGAGGCTGTATAAGGCTCTGGTCAGACTGCATTTGGAATATTGCAAACTATTTTGAGCCCCATATCTAAGGAAAGATGTGCTGGTGTTGGAGGAGGTCCAGAGAAAATTTACAAGGATGAAGGGCTTGTCATGAGGTGTGGTTGAGGACTCTGAGTGAACTCGATGGAGTTTAGAAGGATGAGCAGCGAATCTGACTGAAACTTACAGGATACTAAGATGCCTGGGTAAAGTGCATGTGGAGAAACTGGGACCCTTGGGCACAGCCTCAGATTGAAGAGATGATGCATAAATTGGAAATTGTTTGGGGTTAGGAGATGGAAAATCAGTATACAGTACCCTGATTAGACAAATGTGATAACCGTGAAGAAAAGTTTCAAAAGGGACTGAGATAGATTAAATAAGTGGGAAAATGTGGATGAAAGAGTTCTAAATTGTTGTCACATCCTGAGAACAACTTCCAAGGAGAAATAGTTGGAGTATGGGGAGATAGCAGCATAGTGATAATGTCACTAGATTAATAATCTATAGGTTTAGACCAATGCTCCTAGGACAAGGATTGAAATTCCACCACAAGAAGTTTGGACTTTTGAAAAGGATTTTTCTAGGACCTAGAGGAAAAGGAACACCACATGCCCACACTCCTCCCTCTCTATCACTATAGGTCACACCTGCTGGTTGGGTGTAAGATCCAACTAACTGTCTTTCCACCACAGGAAACCTTTGGCATTTTCAGCTCACCAAAAAATCATCAGTGAAGCTTAAGATTGAAGGTTTGGCAATGGGCCGCCACTGAATGTCTCTTCCAGTGTCAGGTTTTATATGCCATCTGAGGAGACTCCATAAGATCATAAGATTTAGGAGCAGAATTAGGCTATTCAGCCCAATGAGTCTGCTCCATCATGGCTGATATGTTTCTCAACCCCATTCTCCTGCCTTATCTCGGTAACCCTTACAATCAAGAACCTTTCTATGTCTTAAATACACTCAATGACTTGGCCTCCACAACCTTCTACTCTAAAATTGTTGAACTCAATATTGAGTCCTGGACACCTGCAGGGTGTCCAATTGGAAACTGAGATGCTGTTCTTCCAGCTTGCGCCGAACCTCACTGGAGCACTGTAGTAGGCCCAAGATAGAAGTGTTGGCAAGGGAACACAGTGGTGTATTGAAGTGGCTGGAAATGACGGGGTCATTTTTTACCGATAGAATGTAGATGTTCCACAAAGCAGTCATCCAGTCTGTGTTTAATTTCGCCATTCTAGAGGAGGCCACATTGTGAGCAACAAATATAGTATAACTGACTAAGTGAAGTGACCTCGAACGTGTGGCAGGAGTTTTGGCTATAGTGAAGAGGGAGGAGGTAAACAGGAAAGAATCACACCTTTTGCAATAACATGGGAAGATGTTGTGGGCGTGTGGGGAGGTTTTGGGATTGTACAAGGAGTGGACCAGGGTGTGTCAAAGCAAACAGTACCTGCAGAAGGCTGACAAGAGAGACCAGAAATATGTGTCTGGCAGTAGCATCTCACTGGAGGTGGCAGAAGTAGTGACTTATGATCCATTAAATGTGGATTCTGGTGAGTTGGAAGGTGAGAACCAGAAGGACCCTACTATGGGAGGGAAGAGAAGGGTTGAGAGCAGCGTATGGAAAACTATGCTACCACACTTTTCCTAAGCCATCTTCATGTCAAATGTTTCTGGAAATTGATCGCAATGATATATGATTCATTTCAGGAGTGATAGTGTGTCTTAATATATGTACTGCCCAATGAATATCATTGTAAAATGGATTAAATTTCCTGATTAGTAACTCCTGCTGTTGTTTAACATTTTGATCTCCTGGTCCTTCTTGGAACATAACAGAGGCAATTCAAGTCTGGTGTCAAAAAGCTCTCTGCTAATCATTGACAGTGTCAAATCTGAGATTGCTAGAATTTTTTTAGGCAAGGGAGAAGTAAGGCAGGAAAAGTGAAATTAAGAGACAGATCAGCCATGATCCAATTCAACTATGGTATAAGCTCAGGGAGTGGAGCTTCTATCTATGCAGAATGGTGTCCTGGTAGATGAAAGGATCACAATAGCTATTTTGGCGCTGCAACAATGATATTGTACACTGCATCAACCGAGCCTTGTGTTCATATGAGCGCAAGCTCATGCCTTTAAAGACTTTTCACTAAAGTCATACCTCTCTGCAATTCAGCAAAGGAAAATCCAATTTTTCTAACCCTGGGGAAAGGTGGTCCACAATGGACTTAGGATACAAGTAAAATGTTTGATAAGGTTCCCCACAGTAGGCTATTGCAGAAAATTCAGAGGCATGGGATTGAGGGTGATTTAGCGGTTTCGATCAGAAATTGGCTAGCTGTAAGAAGACAGAGGGTGGTGGTTGATGGGAAATGTTCATCCTGGAGTTCAGTTATTAGTGGTGTACCGCAAGGATCTGTTTTGGGGCCACTGCTATTTGTCATTTTTATAGATGACCTGGATGAGGGCGTAGAAGCATGGGTTAGTAAATTTGTGGATGACACTAAAGTCGGTGGAGTTGTGGATAGTGCGGAAGAACGTTGCAGGTTACAGAGGGACATAGATAAGCTGCAGAGCTGGGCTGAGAGATGGCAAATGGAGTTTAATGCGGAAAAGTGTGAGGTGATTCACTTTGGAAGGAGTAACAGGAATATGGAGTACAGGGCAAATGGTAAGATTCTTGGTAGTGTGGACGAGCAGAGAGATCTTGGTGTCCATGTGCATAGATCCCTGAAAGTTGATAGGGGTTGTTAAGAAGGCGTACGGTGCGTTAGGTTTTATTGGTAGAGGGATTGGGTTTCGGAGCCATGAGGTCATGTTGCAGCTGTACAAAACTCTGGTGCGACCGCACTTGGAGTATTGCCTACGGCTCTGGTCACCGCATTATAGGAAGGATGTGGAAGCATTAGAAAGAGTGCAGAGGAGATTTACCAGGATGTTGCCTGGTATGGAGGGAAGGTCTTATGAGGAAAGGCTGAGGGATTTGAGGATGTTTTCATTAGAGAGAAGAAGATTAAGAGGTGAATTAATACAGACATACAAGGTGATCAGAGGATTAGATAGGGTGGACAGTGAGAGCCTTTTTCCTCAGATGGTGAGGGCTAGCACGAGGGAACATAGCTTTAAATTGAGGGGTGATCGATATAGGACAGATGTCAGAGGTAGATTCTTTACTCAGAGAGTAGTAAGGGCGTGGAATGCACTGCCTGCAACAGTAGTAGACTCGCCAACTTTAAGGGCATTTAAAGGGTCGTTGGATAAACATATGGATGATAATGGAAATAGTGTAGGTTAGATGGGCTTCAGATTGTTTTCACAGGTCAGTGCAACATCGAGGGCCGAAGGGCCTGTACTGCGCTGTAATGTTCTATGTTCTAAGTCATTGGGGTAGATCATCAATGGAGTATTGTGTACATTCTGGACATCACACTGTAAGAAGTGTAGGAATCTACAACAAACATGGTCTGTTACCTGATCTTTTTATCATATTAAATCAAATCTTGACAGTCTCGAAGCAGTAGTCACGCAGAGAAATAAATGCAATTACTCTGTTTCTCTTTTGAACATGTATGTAATTTTATCAAACTATTTGTTCTAATCTCAACACAAATTGTGAAGAAAAGATCTCTAGTCACACACAGAGTCCTAGCTGATTTATTGCTTCCAGATTGCCAATCTGTTTGTCATTAACTGCTCAATTTAACCCCACTGTCCTTTTTTTTATATGAGGATGATCTTGGCTTTTTGGTTTTACAATGGGCAACAAAAGAAGTCAATTGGTATGAATCACTCACTTAAATTTGAAAAGAATTAAACATCTTAATTGTATATTGGCACCCACTTGTAACAGGATTGAGAAGGGGATAGCATATATCTGAAGTAATTTGCAAAAGAAGCAAACCTGATGTGAGGATAAACTTTTCACAGTGAGTAGTTGGCGTTTGGAATGCAATGCCTGTAGGTGTATTAGAGGCAGCTACAATCAAGACATTCAAGAGGGCATTAGATGATATTTAAATAGAATTCTGGGTTCCTGAAAAAGGCAAGAAAATGGCACTAAGTCATGATGCTCATACAGAGAGCTGGTGCAGATATGATGGGCTGAATGTCCACTTCTGTGACATCACATAATGGAGCATCCCGAATGTTTACAATTGAATCATTTCATGATTTCTACCTAGATAAACATTCAGAAGTTAAATATGATTAAACTAATCTTAATCCTATGAATATCTGTTTACTTACAGGTAGTTGTCAAGACCTTGGCACAGAACATATTTACCAGAATGCTTCCAGGTAAAAGTGACTTCATCGTAGTTAGTTGAATGGCTTCTTCCTGTGCTGTATAATTCTGTGATTCTGTAGATTGAAGCCCATGATGAGAGTTTACTTTGGGACTCAATAGTATGCATTTCAATGTTGGAACATATGGAGTGACCTCTTCGCAGCAGCCAAGGTAACAGGAGGCAGATACGCCTTGGACAGTTCACTGCAATTAACAAGTTACCCAGACACTGCCACTTTACCCTTGCTGTGCAAAACACGATCTACAACTTACTACTGCATGCAGGAGGTTCAGCAACATTCTTTAAACCCTTCTGCAATGGTCCCTCACTGTTGAATGCACAGAAAAACAGTAGAAAAGGCAACTGATGGATATTTAATGACCTGCTTCACTAAGGGATCTTGAGTTAATTGCATATGCTGGTAGTTTATATCTTCAGTCACTTTTGTCCTACATGGGAAACAGCTTTGACTGAAGGCAAGAGAGTAGCCATCTCAACACTCTAAGGCTCCTTCTGTACATTAGTCAGCCATTTCTTAAGCAGAATCTCCCAAATCTGTAACCTCCATAATTCTAGAAAATCAAAGGCAACAAGCACAAGGAAGAAGAGGAGGAGAGGGTTAAGAGAAGTTGTTCTCGGTGGAATGTTTGTGACAATCAAGGGATTATGTACTGAGTGATCTGAGGCTAATTGCTGCACAAATGAACAACAGAATGGGTCTCAAAGGCAGCCACAGCCAGTGGCTGTGAGTTACCTGATATCAGGCACCTAAGTTGAACTTACTACTAATGGGGGACTTAGATGATAGGATTCAAACAAACATTGACTTTAATCAGCTAACATAAGATGTGGCTACAGACATCAGTGCTGTGCAAATTATTGCCGAATTACTCCACCTGAATTGATAGTGAAAAGAGATGTGTGTTACAAGTTGTTGGGTTTAGGAGCCTGTCTATTCTGGAATCTCTACTGTCATTCTGCTAGTCTTTCTCTTCTTCCTTTGCAAAGTGAAGAAATGGAGAGACTCAGATTCTAAGCCTCACTCTGCAAATACAAACATTATAAAAGTACAAGAAATAATAATTTAGAAATGAAAACAAACACGGTAGCACAGAACTAGAGCTGAAAAGAATACCATCATGACATGGACTGCACCAGTTCAGGAAGGCATGCACCTTCTCCAGGGCAATTAAGGATGGGTAATATTGCTGGCTGAGCTAACAGCATAAGAAGTTTTTTTAAAAAGTAAATGTCTTGCATTGATCAGGACAAATGCAAGCATTTCAAACAGTCATAATGATGTATACTACAGGAGAAAAGGGTTGGCTCATAGACTTTCATCGGCTGAGGAATTGCTATTGGAGTAAGCAGCATGGAACTAAAAGCTCCCCAAGTTTCCAAATTATTCAGAAAAGGCCTAAGGCTTAAAAAATTGCCTTTGGTATTGTATGTATTTCTCTTTTAGCAAGGAGAAATAAACTATGTTGTGAACTTCATTGATTATCTTAAATTATTTGTTAGTGTAGCTATAAGTGCACTCAGAGTTGTTCAACAAGTGCGACCAATCATGGAATCACATCGAACAGTAGGTGTTTTTTGGGTTTTACCAGCAAGGGCTATTTGTTTACTTTGCCTGTTATAAATTTGAAAATGTTTCAGTATTACCATTTGAAATTGCTGTTCGTGGCATTTTAAAATGCGTTGAAAACTCCCCTGTCAGGCTTTGTCTGTGGCAAAATCGGTAGTGATTGTAATGAGGTCAGCCAGGTGGACCTCATAGAATATGAGTTCCATGACTGGGCTGTTAATCTGAACCAATCAGGGAGCCCTAGCTGGCAGATAAAAGCAGGAGCGTCAGAATCACTGGCACTCTGAGAGCTGGATCAGTGTCAAGGTCATTCCATGTGTAAATAAAGGGTGACTTGGTGATAGGATACTGGTTTTCATGGAGTTATTTCAGTGATGATAACAGCAAAGCACACTCCTGAAAAAATTCACTCACAACAGCCGTTGAGTTGGGGTAAGCATTTCTGGCATTGTGCCATTATTTGAGAAGCTTGACTCATTCAATTCTGCCTTCGAAGACTGGGCCCAGTATGTAGAAAGAATGTGCTTTTTTGCCAGACAAATGATACTGAGGCAGATGAAAATCAAGGAGTAATTCTCTTGACAGCTTGTGGACCTGCAGTTTTTTTCGGATGTTAGGTCCTTAAATTTCCCTGAGGCACCAGATACTCCAACCTTCCAAGAGTTGACAGATTTAGTCAAGAAATATAACAACCACAAGCATACACCAATTCTGAGTCACTATCATTTTCACTCTGCAATTCATGAATCAGGAGAATACATATAGGGATTTTTTACTGGGTTAAGAGGCATCAGACTTTGGTATAACCCTTAGTGAAATGCTGAGAGACAGCTTAGTATGTGGGATTAATGATGTAACCATGGCAAAAAAGCCTACTACCTGAAGCCCAACTGGACCTCAAACAGGCACTACAACTGGCTTTATCATTGGAAAATGCAGCAAGTGGACCCTATGGGTTGCATGGTATTCTGATGGAAGTGGACACTCTTGCCTATCCAACTGAGCTTGGGAAACACCACTTGAGTGAAGGCAATTACATAGCCTCGCTTAGGATATATCCTGAATAGGGGGACAGCAAAACCCTAAAACAAAGCCAAGCCTCAGCCAACTAGTTAAAATTTTCTTAAGGATCCAGGCTGGCAAGCCATTATCGTTGCTGCCTATATGTGGACTCAAGACAGCAAAAGAGTCCCACTAGACCTAAACTGAGTAAGAGAAATCATAGGATGATATCCAGGAGAGTGCACACCCTGGAAAGTCCACCTACATCTGGTTTGGAATAGTTAAATTTGGAACAGCAACATCCAAATCAAAATCAATCAAAATAAACATCTGGTTAAATGGTCATCTGGCTCTAATGGGGGTAAATATCAGTGTAGCCAATTCAATGGTCAGAGAACCAGCCGTTAACAAAATAATGTGAGAATTTCTGTGTGATAGCCAGGATTGAATGCAGACATAGCCTCATTGGTGGGGCAGTGTCCAGAGTGCCAACAAGGACAAAAATTACTGCCTGCAGCTCCCATACACTCTTGGGAATTGTCAGGTAAACTCTGGACTCGGTTATATGTCGACGATTAGGACCTCAATGTTCTCAGTCATTGTGGATGCCCACTCAGAGTGGCTGGACATACACAGAGTTCATTCATCAAATACAATAATACAATATCCTTTCATTGTCACATGTGCCCCACTAAAGGAGTACAGTGAAAAACTTTTACAATGTCAGCCTTCTTATAGTGACATCTTAGGTACAAGAACCCAGGGACTATTCTTGGATACAGCAGAGGGATAACAGTAGTTGCTTAATTACATAGTTGAAAATAAGTTAAAAATAGGAATATATTAAGAGATATATATAAGAGTTCTAAGGGATGATGATAGAAAAATTGTTTGCATTTTTTGCAATACACAGACTCCTGGTAGTGTTGGTCACAGGTAACAGGCCAGCGTTTACCAGCAGGGATTTTCAGTATTTGCTAAAGTCAAATTGTATTCGACATACAAGGACAGCTTCATACCATCTATCACCCAATGGTCTGATGAAAAGAGCAGTCCAAACTTTGAAGGCAGGCTTACAGAGACAGCCTACAACTTCACTAGATATCAAACTGTCCTTGTTCCTATTTGATTATAGGACCACCCCTCATACAACTGCAGGGATATCTCCAGCAGAGGTGATAATGGCAAGAATATTCCACACAAGGTTAAATCTGATCTTCCCCTACCTGGGGGTGGAGAATGAAATGGCATCAGGAACGTCAATGCTGGACACAAGACTCAGCCAAGCAAGGGAGACAGTTTACTTAAGGGGACGAAGTTTGGTGTAGGAACCACCGAAATTGCCCTGCGTACATAAGAGGCATAGTTGACATGAGGTCGGGTGCACTGACGTATAAAGTTCAGGTAGGTGCAACAGTCCTGAACAAGCATGTGGACCACATGAAAGCTGCAAATTCACAAATTGGTTGGGAGCAAAATGTGCTCAGTTCCTTGGAACAGTCAGAAAGCCTGGTCGAAACCTGAATTCTCCCTCTCCTTCAAGCATTGAAGAAATTTCGGAAACTGAGATGGATGCAGTAATATTGCCATCTCAATTCCTTTGTCTCCTGAAGAAGAGAATGAATTTCTTCCAAGATGCTCCAGGCACAAGAGGCAAGCTAATGTGAATTACGTGCCGCCTGTATCTGAGGCAGAGTCGGACAAACCTGAGCTGGTGCTAAAACACCCCAGGAGGAACTACAAGGAAAAGAACTTGCCTGTGTCCTCAGCCTCAGAGGGTGAAGGATGTAATCATTGTAACAAGGTCAATCAGGTGAACCTCATAGAATATGATTTCCCTGATTGGCGCTGTTAATCTGGTCCAATCAGGGAGCCCTGGCCGACAGACAAAAACAGGAATGTCAGACATCTTGATACTCTGAGCTGGCTCTGAGCAAGCTGGGTCAGTATGAAGGACTTTCCATGTGTAATTAAAGGGTGACTTGGTGACGGGTTACGGGTGTCTGTGGAGTTATTTCAAAATCTACTTTAAGTGTCACTAGATATCTGTAGTACAACATGTGTAGACAGCACAATGATAGGCAATTTTACTGTTATTTGTCAAATGATGTTAGTCGACATAATGCCTTCATTGCACATTTTTGGTGTAAATTTTCATGCAGTACACCACCATTCCTAACAGGCATCTTTCTGACCGTTCATTCTCCTGAAGTCACAGTGATACAATTAGTCACTGCCTGAAAGATTCAGAGCTTTAGCAAAGGTATCAATTGCAGAAAATGATCAAGTATTTATCTGATTCACTTTAGGCACTTGTTGTTCTGAGACCTGTGATGATCAATCTGTTGTCATCAACATGTGAAAAGTTGTGGCCATAATTTTCCCCATGTACGCTCACTATGTGTGAGGTAACTTGCCAAAGATGACCAAGAGCTCAGTAAACCTGCTCTTGACTTTTGTTTAATTGGTGGTGCTGTGGAAACAAATAGACAATACTTCTCCTTTTGATGTTGGAGATCTGCCAGTACAGTAAATATGGGCCTGTCCGAAGCAATGCCCAGAAGTACCAGTCTTAGGGAAGTTACTGACTGAATTAGCAGTCAGCTGAGTTCTGAGCTATTCAGGAGGATATTATTTCATGTCAGAAGCTCACTAGGTACACTTCCTGTGTGGACACTTATTATGAGGCTCTTCACCCTCTACAAGGTAGTGTTTAAAACACTACACACACTAACTGCAACCTTCAGCATAAAGTTTCTTGTGCCAGAACCAAAAGGCACACTGCTCCTGCAGTTGGAAGTGGTAGTTGGAAGATGAAGATGGCCAAATCCCCAGTGTGAGGCGCTCACAGCCCTCACTTCCAACTGGCAAGTACACTAGCACACTCCACTCCAAAATTGTCAGCCGTGACTCAATAATTTGCACTCTTACTGTAAAGTCAGAAACCCATGGATTCAAACATTGATTATTCAGATTCAGAACTAGCTGTTCAACAACAACATAACAATCCAGGCTGATATTGTTCCAAGGGAGTTCTGCAGTCTGATTCTTTTGGATGAGATGCTAAACAGTAACGTTATCTGTCCCTAGGTAGATATAAAAGTTGACACGCATGGGATTTCCCAGAGGCCTGGTACTCAGCCTGGAACTCCATCAACAAACATGTGGAAATACACCCCATCTACCAACCGCTACAAAGCAGAACCACAAATGAGGCCAACCGCCACGTCAGACTGGACCCACATAAATAACAAGTGGGACAGACCAACAGCGCATCATCGGAGGCACACTGATGATGTTACCTAATATGATGACGAAATGTCTGCAAACCAGTCTATTAGATCAACAAACAAATCAACAACCTCATTCACAACCCGAGCCACAAGTCTTCTCAAAAACTTTAAATCCTCGGGCACTAATTGAAGGCACGAAAGGAGTTCAGTCCGAGATCAATACTTTCCTTCAGCCAAAATTGCCATAAATAGATTATTCTAATTATTCTCAATTTGCTCAGTGTGAAATATTGTCACATGCAAATCGGCTACCACATTTGCTACTTTACTACTGTATTTCATTAGCTGTGAAATGCTTGTGGACCTCGTGGTTGTGAAAGATGCTATAGAATTGCAATTCTTTTATTAGAAGGAAAACCATTCAGAGCTTCAAGCCCATTCATGACTGATCTGTACCAAATTAATTTATCAATCTTGGTCCACCGCCTTTAATATTGTTGGGCAATAAAAATGTATCAACCTCAGTTTTGAAATTGTCAATTGACACCCAGATGCTACAGCTTTTTGGCACAGAGAGTTTCAGATTTCCACTTGCCTTTGTGTGCTTCCTGACATCACCTCAGGATGCTCTAATATTAATGTAATGCCACTTCATTTTGAATCCCAGCGGTAGAGAAATTTATTTCTCTGCTTTTGAGTAGAATTAGGAACTATAAATGTGTTCAGGGAGCTGCCATTTTTGACATGATGGAACATGCCATCCTATTAAATACTCTGTGCTCTATTCAAATCCTTTCTACAAGCAATATATTTGAGGTGTTAGGTGTTCTAATCGTTGTGTTTGTTAAATATGGATACCTGGGGTCCCATACATATAATTACCTAGTTTACACTACAAAAACAGGCCTTTCATCCAATTGGTTAATGCTGATGTTAATGCTCGATACAAGTTTCCTCTCAACACTACTTCATTTCACAATATCAGCAATATATTTGGTACAGTCTGCAAAATGATGCACCCAAGACATAAGAGATGTAAAATTTCCCCAGTGTTTTAATGTTGTATTTACAGTCTAAGCAGGGTCCTCCTCTTTGTATTTTTTTCAGAAGAACTTCCAAGGCCCTGTCATCATTGTACAGCACAGAAAGAGGCCATTCAGTCCAAATGATCCATGTGGTGTTTATGCTCCACTTGAGCCTTCTACCCTATTAATCCCACCACATTAATGCATAATTTTGATTTTTTTTCCTTATGTTTTATCCACCTTCCCCTTAAATGTATCTATTTTCATTCCTTCAACCATTCCTGTGGTTGTGAGTTGTCAACAGTATCTGGGTAAAAATGTTTTGTCTAAATGCCTAATTTATTAGTCACAATATGTATGATCCCTGGTTTTGCTTTCATCTGCAAGTGGAAACGTATATATATTTACTCTGTCAATACCTTCCATAATCAAACAGACCTTTGAGGTTGGTTGGGTCACCGAGCTGGTTTGTTGTTCCGCACACGTTTCGTTACTGTGCTTGCTCACATCCTCAGTGCAGCCTCTGATGAAGTGTCGGTGTGTTTTCCCACCTGGTTTTTAAACTCTGGGGTCCATTGCGATGGATTGCCTCACTTCCGGGTTTCCTCTGTAGTGGAATGTATATGGGGTCAAGTTCAATGAGTTTATTAATAGCCTGCTTCGTGGAGTGCCATGTTTCCAGGAATTCTCGTGCTTGTCTCTGCCTAGCCTGTCCCAGGATCTTGGTGTTGTCCCAGTCGAAGTGGTGGTTCTCCTTGTCCATGTGGATTGAGATGAGTGAGTATTGATCGTGTCTTTTTGTAGCCAGTTGGTGTTCATGTACTCTTGTTAGTTTCCTGCCTGTTTGTCCGATGTAGTGTTTCTGGCAGTCTCTGCAGGAGATCTTGCAGATGACATTGGTCCTGTCCATGGCGGGGAGTGGGTCTTTAGTTCGGGTGAGCACTTGTTGTAGGGTTGATGTGGGTTTGTGTGCCACTCGGTTGTAGAAGTCTTGTGGTGAGTTCTGACGTATTCCTGATGTAGGGTAGTGTGATGAGTGTGTCGGGGCATGTAGAATCTTTCTGCTGCTGTTCCTGTAGGCATCTCCTGACCCAGTTCTTTGGATATCCATTATCCTTGAACACTTGGAAGAGGTATTCCTCCTCCTCATAGCTTAGTTCCATGTTGCTGCAGTGTATTGTTGCCCTTTTAAATAATGGATATCCAAAGAACTGGGTCAGGAGATGCCTACAGGAACAGCAGCAGAAAGATTCTACACGCCCGACACACTCATCACACTACCCTACATCAGGAACACGTCAGAACTCACCACAAGACTTCTACAACCGGTGGGCATCAGAGTGGCACACAAACCCACATCACCCCTACGACAAGTGCTCACCCGAACTAAAGACCCACTCCCTGCCATGGACAGGACCAATGTTATCTACAAGATCTCCTGTAGAGACTGCGAGAAACACTACATCAGACAAACAGGAAGGAAACTAACAACAAGAGTACATGAACACCAACTGGCTACAAAAAGACACGATCAATACTCACTCATCTCAATCCACATGGATAAGGAGAAACACCACTTTGACTGGGACAACACCAAGATCCTGGGACAGGCTAGGCAGAGACAAGCACGAGAATTCCTGGAAGCATGGCACTCCACGAAGCAGGCTATTAATAAACACATTGAACTCGACCCCATATACATTCCACTACGGAGGAAACCCGGAAGTGAGGCAATCCATCGCAACGGACCCCAGAGTTTAAAAACCAGGCGGGAAAACACACCGACACTTCATCAGAGGCTGCATTGAGGATGTTAACAAGCACAGTAACGAAACGTGTGCGGAACAACAAACCAGCTCGGCGAGCCAACCAACCTCAACACCCACAACCCGAGTTACAAATCTACTCCAAAATCTTACATACAGACCTTTCTCAGGCCACCCCTCAGTCTGTAGAAACTAAATGTGCTGTGACTCAGGACCCTTGATGTTCTGGGATTGAAGTCCCTCAAATGCTGCCTGGTGGATGAAGGAGCTGGGTGGGATCTGATCATCTTGATTCACCACCACAAAGGTGATATGTACATTAGCCTCATCTGGACAGGACCAAAGGATTACAAGGAGTCTCCATATAAGCAGTTTATTATAAACAGGACCTACTGCCACTCTTCGTTCGGCACCGACAATCACTCTCAGATGCCCCATTTTCCAAATACCATGTGCTTTATAGAAAGCATCTTAGAAGCTTTAGCAAGGTCAGAATTTCTCCGTTTATCAGTCACGGGGCAGAGGAAGATCACAGATATATTTGAGACCCTAAAACTGTTCGACTTGTCCCTGTGCTTAGCACTCGTGTTTCAGAAGCAGAACATTTTGGGTCCAAGTCGTATATAGAGCCTTGAGGGTAAGTCTTGTGGCACAGTGGGTAGGCACTCTGCCTCTGGGCCAGAAGCTCTAGGTTTGAGTTCCACATCAGATCTTGATGGTCAAAGAACATACATAAGAACATAAGAACTAGGAGCAAGAGTAGGCCATCCAGCCCCTGGAGCCTGCCCTGCCTTTCAATAAGATCATGACTGATCTTTTTGAGGCTCAGCTCCACTTACCTGCCCGCACACCATAACCCTTAATTCCTTTACAGCTACAGGGAAGTCACATTTGTAATATGATCAAACAAGATGTGTACAAATTGTTAAATCCTTCTAAAACAGGCCGATGTGAAGGCGATAAGAGGAAAAGAGATTCCTGGTCAACCAAGCAAGAAGCTTGGAGCTTCTACCATCAGTATCTATACCTTCAGACTGGACTTGTACTCCCTTAGTGAATTGCACAAACAAAAGAGTTTTCATAGACTTGAGTGCAAAATACAGGTTAACACTATCAGTACAGTACTGTGGGAGTGCTACATTGCCAGAGCTGCTGTTCTGCAAAACAGCATTAACCCTGAGCTACATTCGCCAACTCAGGTGAATATGAAAGATTCTGTGACAATATTTTAAAGAGCAGGGGTAAGTTCTCCCTGTTGTTCAGTCTAAAATTTATCCCTCAATCAATTCCAAAAACAATACTATTTGAGTGTATTATTGTTTGTGAAATCTTCCTGCACTCAAATAGGCTGCTGCCTTTCTACATTACAGCAGTGAGTGCACTTGTGTCAGGTACAATCGCCTTTCTTTTCTGTAAAACAGAAGTCCTCTGACATGCCTGATATATGTGAACCTTCTAGAATTGCAGATCCCGCAGTGCAGACAAAAAAAACCACGTGGTCACAATTACATTTGTCACCCTCATTGATTCCTCATCCCCATCTAAATAATATAAGACATCTAGTGACTCTCCTTAGTTTCAGACAATGGACTAAAGATTCAAAGAGGAGGCAATGGCTTCATCTCATCCTTACCAATCTTCTGGCTGCAGATGCATCTGTCCGTGACAGTACTGGTAAGAGTGGCAACTGCACAGTTCTTGTGGAGACAAAATCCTGCCTTCATTTTGAGAATAATCTCCCTCGTATTGTTTGGCACCACCACCGTGCTAAATGTGACAGCCTTCGACCAGGTCTAGCGACTGAGGCAATGTGTCCCCTAAAGTGATATAATTATACTCCAACACAATCTACAACCTCATGATCCAGCATATCCCCCACTCAACCATCGAAGGGGATCAACCCTGCTTCAATGGAGAGTGCAGGAGGACATGCAGAAGCAGTACCAGGCATACCTGAAAGTGAAGTGTCAAGCTGGTGAAGCTACCAAGCAGGACTACTTGCATGCTAAACAGCATAAGCAGCATAAGAGCTAAACAATCCCACAAACAACAGATCAGATATAAGCTCTGCAGTCCTGCCAAACCCAATTGTGAATGGTGGTGGACAATTAAACAACTCACTGGAGGAGGAAGCTCCACAAATATTCCCATCCTCACTGATTGAAGAGTCCAGCACAGCAGTGCAAAAGATGAGGCTGAAGTATTCACAACAATCTTCGGCCAGACGTGCCAAGTGGATGATCCATCTCAGCCTCCTCCAGTGGTCCCCAGCATCATAGATGCCAGTGTTCAGCCAATCCAATTCACTCCAAAAGACATCAAGAAACATCAAAATTCATTGGAGGCAATGAATACTGCAAAGGCTGTGGGGCCTGATAACATTTCAACTAAAGTACTGAAGATTTGTGCTCAAGAACTTGCTGCTCCCTTAGCCAAGCTGTTCCAGTACAGATATAACTCTAGCACTTACCTGACAATGTGGAAAATTGTCCAGATATATCCTTTACACAAAAAAATCTATCCTGGCCAATTACTGTCCCATCAGTCTGCATTTAATCATCAGTAAAGTGCTATCAAGCAGCACCTGCTCAGTAATAACCTGTTCAGTGAAGCCCAGTTTGGGTTCTGCCAGGGACACCCAGTTTCTAACTTCATTACAGCCTTGGTTCAAACATGACAAAAGAGATGAATTCCAGAGGTAAGGTGAGACCTTGAGATTAAACCTGAATTTGACCAAATGTGACATAAAAGAGCCTTAGGAAAACTGGAATCAATGAAAATCACAGGGCATAATCTCCATTGGAGTCATACCAGACACAACCAGGAAGATGGTTGTGGTTGTTGCTGGTCAGTCATCACTGCTTGAGTTCGTGTCTGCAGGTGTTCCTCAGTGAAGTATCCGAGGCCCAACCATCCTCAGCTGTTTCCTCATTGACCTGCCCCGCATCATAAAGTCAGAAATGGGGATGTGCAATCATCACAGAACAATATTCAGCACTGTTCGTGACTACTCAGATACTAAAGCAGTCCATGTTCAAACGTAACAGGATGTGGACAATATCTAGGCTTGGGCTGACAACTGACAAGTAACATTCGCACCACACAAATGTTAGGCAATGATCATCACAACTAACAGACAGTCTAACCACTATCTCTTGATATTCAATGTAATTACCATTACTGAATCCCTTACTGTCAACAGCCTGGAGGTGACCATCAACCAGAAACTCAATTGGACTTGCCATATAAATACAGCAGCTACAAGCACAGGTCAGAGACCAGAAGTATTTGAGGAATGTGTACTCAACTGAGTTTAGAAAGATGAAGGAGATCTGACTGAAACTTGCTAAAAGCAAGAGGCCTGAATAGAGTGAATGTGGAGAAGATGTTTCCACTAATAGGAGAGATGAGGAACCGCAGCTTCAGAGTGAAGGGATGACCCTTGACAACTGAGATGAGGAGGATTTTTTTTCTTTGGCCAGAAGGTGGTGAATCTGTAGAACTCATTGCTGCAGCAGGCTGTGGGAGCCAAGTCATTGAGTGTCTTTAAAATAGAGATAGATGTGCTCTTGATTGGTAAGGGGATCTAAGGTTGAGGGGGAGTAAGGCAGGAGAATGGGATTGTGAAACATATCTACCATGATCAAATGGTGGAGCTGACTTGATGGGCTGAATGGCCTAATTCTGCTTCTATACCTTGTGCTTTTATTATGGTCTTAGGGAATGCTGCAACCACTGACTCATCTCCTGACTCCGCAAAGCTTGTTTACCAGCTACAAGGCACAAGCCAGGGCTGTGATGGATATTCCCGACTTTCCTGGGTGAATGCAGATCCAACAAGATTCAAAAAGCTTGACACCATCCAGGACAAAGCAGTTCACTTAATTGGCACCACATCCACAAGAATCCACTGCTTCCACCTCCAACTCTCAGTAGTAGCAGTGTATACTACCTACAAGACGCACTGCAGAAATTCACCAAAGAACCTTCGAAAGCACCTTCCAAATTTACAACTACTACCATCTAAAAGGACATGGGCAGGAATTACATGGGAACACTACCACCTGCAAGTTCCCCTCCAAGCTTCTCACCATCCTGAAATATATCACCTTCACTGTCACTTGGTTAAAATCCTGGACTTCTCTCCCTAAGGGCATTGTGGATCTCCCAACAGCATGTGGATTGCAGTGATTCAAGACGGCAGCTCACTAAGACCTTCCAAAGGGTAACTAGGCATGTGCAATGAATGCTGGCCATCCAGTGAGACTCACTACATGAGTGAATATTTTTTATTCAAATGTTCATTTAGTAATTGGGCTGTAGATGCTTTTGCAATTGTGCTTATTTTTGTTTGTGATGAACATTCAATGGTTATTATTTAGATATCTGTTTTCCATCTGGTTGTGAAACTCTAGCATTGCAACTCCAGCTAAACTTAACAAACTTATGTGAGGAACAAGAGGATGGCCAGAGTGAGGGTAGGGTCAATCAGGAAAAGTAGAGAGAACATGTGCACGGAGTCGGAGGAGGTAGGGGAGGTCCTTAATGAATTCTTTGCTTCAGTATTCACCAGTAAGCGGGACCTTGACGTTTGTGAGGACAGCATGAAACAGGCAGATATGCTAGAACAGGTTGATGTTAGGAAGGAGGATGTGCTAGAAATTATAAAAAACATGAGGATAGATAAGTCCCCTGAGCAAGAGGGGATATATATCCAAGGTTTCTACTGGAAGTGAGGGAAGAGATTGCTGCTCCTTTGTCAACGATCTTTGGGTCCTCACTGTCTACTGGAGTAGTACCAGAAGATTGGAGGATGTCAAATGTCATTCCCTTGTTCAAGAAAGGGAAGAGGGATAACCCTGTAAATTACAGACCTGTCAGTTTTACTTCTGTGGTGGGAAAATTATCAGAGAGGATTCTGAGAGATAGTATTTATAATTATTTGTAAAAGCACAGGTTGATTAGAAATGGCATGCCTTTGTGAGGGGCAGGTCATGACTCACAAGCCTTAGTGAAATCTTCGAGGTTGTGACAAAATATCAATGAAGGTAGAGCAGTGGATGTGGTATATATGGATTTTAGCAAAGCATTTGAGGGTGGCATGGTGGCTCAGTGGTTAGCATGCAGCCTCACACCGCCAGGGTCCCGGGTTCGATTCCAGCCTCGGGTGACTGTCTGTGTGGAGTTTGCACATTCTCCCCGTGTCTGCGTGGGTTTCCTGTGCTCCGGTTTCCTCCCACAGTCCAAAGATGTGCAGGCTAGGTGGATTGGCCATGCTAAATTGCCCATAGTGTTCAGGGGTGTGTGGGTTATAGGGGGATGGGTCTGGGTGGGATGCTCCAAGGGTCAGTGTGGACTTGTTGGGCCGAAGGGCCTGTTCCCACACTGTAGGGATTCTAATTCTAATCATTTGATAAGGTTCTACTTAGTAGGCTCATTTAGGAAAGTAAGGAGGCAGGGGATTCAGGGAAATTTGACTGTCTGGATACAAAACTGGCTGTCCAATAGAAGACAGAGGGTGGTAGTAGATAGAAAGTATTCAGCCTGGAGCTCAGTGACCAGTGGTGTTCTGTAGAGAGCTGTTCTGGGACCTCTACTCTTTGGGATCTTTATAAATAACTTGGATGAGGAAGTGGAATGGTGGGTTAGTAAGTTTGTTGATGACACTAAGGTTGGTGGAGTTGTGGATAGTGTGGAGGGCTGTTGTATGTTGCAACGGGACATTGACAGGATGCAGAGCTGGGCAAAGAAGTGGCAGATGGAATTCAACCCAGAAAAGTGTGAAGTGATTAATTTTGGAAGGTCGAATTTGAATGCAGACTACAGGGTTAATGGCAGGATTCTCGGTAGTGTGGAGGAACAGAGGGATCTTGGGGTCCACGTCCAAAGATCCCTCAAGTTGCTACCCAAATTGTTAGGGTTGTAAAGAAGGCATATGGTGTGTTGGCTTTCATTGGCAGGGGAATTGAGTTTAAGAGCCACAAGGTTATGCTGCAGCTCTATGAAACTCTGGTTAGACCACACTTAGAATATCGTGTTCATTTCTGGTCACCTCACTATAGGAAAGATGTGGATGCTTTAGAGAGGGTGCAGAGGAGATTTATTAGGATGCTGCCTGGACTGGAGGGCAGGTCTTATGAGGAAAGGTTGAGGCAGCTAGGGCTTTTTTCATTGGAGCGAAGAAGGAGGAGAGGTGACTTTATAAAGGTGTACAAGATGATGAGAGGCATTGATAGAGCGGATAGTCAGTGACTTTTTCCCAGGGTGGAAATGACTATTACGAGGGGGCATAATTTTAAGGTCACTAGAGGAAGGTATAGGGTAGATATCAGAGGTAGGTTCTTCACATAGAGAGTGGTGGGTGTGTGGAATGCGCTGCCGGCAGTGGTAGTGGGATCAGATACTTTAGAGACTTTTAAGCGACTCTTGGATAGGCACATGGAGGATAGTAAAATGCAGGGTATGCAGGGTCGATTGATCTGAGTAAAATAATAGGTCAGCACAACGTCGTGGGTCGAAGGACCTGTACTATGCTGTGCTGTGCTGTGCTGTTCTCTGTTCTATGTTCTATTTAAACCTTACAGCTACAGGGATGTGGTTGGATAGCAAGGATATTAGTGGACTGGAGATCATTCAAGTCCTAATATAATGGCTGGGGAATTAAATATAGTCCCAAGAACTCACATAGCGATTCCAGAAGCTTCTTTGTCTAGAAAATTGTGAGAATGTGAAACTTGCTATCACAGTGAGGGTTTGACGTGATAGCAAAGATATATTTATGGGATCCTAGATAACCACACGCAGGAGAGTAGAATAAATGTCTTTGATACCGGCACATAACAGCTACTCTGATATGTGCTTGACTTCCTTACTGAATATAACTTCCCCACCAACTTGCTGAATTCCATATCGTCTTTACCCAACAGTATTAATCAGCCTCACACCAAAAGAACTTCTATTATTAGTCAACATAAATTTTGCTACCCTTCAGGATGTACAATGTAAGTATAATACAGTGCCTTTAATCCTGGCACACTTTTACATACTGTACATAATGTGCGCTCTACTTCCTAATTGTGTGCTTCTTCCAAATTAAGAGCTGGTCTTACTCCTAGAGGTGAGGGATCTCTGTTAATAAAGAATGAGACCAGTACATTTGTGTAAAATGATCTTGGGTAAGATGATCAGAATGTAGAATCAGTTTGGGCAGAGATACAAAATAGCAAAGGTCTATATGACCCCTGTCAGTAGCTACAATGTAGGAAGAGTATAAGTTAAAAAAGGGGGCTTGTAGGCAAAGCAATGCAATAATCCTCAGAGGTTTTAGACTTCATATAAATTGTACAAATCAAATGAGTAAGTAGACTGGAAAATGAGTTCACAGAGTGTGTTTGGGATAGTTTCTTAAAACAATATATAAGGGAACCAACCAGGGAACAGGCTATTTGAAGAAGTTTTGAAGAAGAGTCTGATCAGACTCGAAACATTAATGCTGTCTCTCCCTCCACAGATGTTGCTAGTACTGCTGAGATTCACCAGTAATTTCTGTGTTTGTTATAGGCTGTTTTAGACCTGGTACTGTTTGATGAATCAGGATTAATTCATTATTACCTCACACAAAAGGTGATATCATCGTAACATGGTAGAAATTCCTATTCAATTTAAAATGAAAAATTTGGTTTCAAACTTAAACAAAAGTTCTTACTTCTCGTAAGATTAAATGAAGATATTGACAAAGGTATTGCAATGACTCACTGGAGTAGCATGCCATAAGTCAAGCCCAGGTATTCCTGGAGTCATACCAAATGTTTCATTACAAAACATATAACAACAAAATAAAACTCACATCCATTCATTCTTCCTCTCTACTCAAAGAACTTTTCTTAAATTTTTCACTTTTTCCAATACTTTACATTCAAAACAATACATCTGCTATTACATTATATTTCCCATAATATTAACAATTTCTATATTAAATGGTTGCAACAAAAGGCTTCATCTGAATTGTCTTGCGTTCCAAGTCTTAAACTTTTCAAGTAATGGATTATGGTTAGTATAAGTTAGTATTTCCTTGCTTCCACGTCAGCTATAGATTGTAAAGTGTTGAAAAGGCAACAATAATTTCAAAGATAACAAGGTGCGGAGCAGGATGAACACAGCAGGCCAAGCAGCATCAGAGGAGCAGGAAAGCTGACATTTCGGGTCTGGACCCTTCTTCAGAAATTGGGATAGTTTCTTAAAATAATATATAATATTAATACAATAAATACAGTACAGTTATTAATACATTAATAAAACAATATATATAAAACAATATACAAGGGAATATATACAAGGGAAATTTCTGAAGAAGGGTCCAGACCCGAATCGTCAGCCTTCTCGTCCCTCTGATGCTGCTTGGCCTGCTGTGTACATCCAGCTCTACACCTTGTTATCTCAGATTCTCCAGCATCGGCAGTTCCTACTATCTCTGAATAATTTCAAAGTCTCTTTTTCTATGACAGAGTTCTTTCTCTGATATTGGTTTAGTTTCTTAGAGAAATAACATCCTGGCTTCTGTATTCCTGAACCATCGTCTGGTAAGTCCTCACATTCTTAAAAACCTTGTGATTTCTCATTTAATTTTAGGAACAGGGATTTCTATGAAAGCTTTCATTTTCGCTGACCTTGACAACACTTGTCCTCATCCAACCCATATATCCCAAGTAAGTCACTCTTGCTTTCACAAATTCACTTTTGGCTAAATTTATCACTAACCCAGCCAACTCTAATTGCTTAAACAGGTCTTTGACCTGTCTTCCATGCTCTTCCCAAGAGCTGCTATAAATGACAAAATCATTCAAATACGCTCCCCAGTGACAATCTCCAGCTATAACTTGATTCATAAGCCTCTCGAATGCAACTGGGACATTCTTCACCTCAAATAGCATCACCCAAGATTGGTATAAGCCACTTGTTGTAACTAAATATTTCCTTATTGATATTAATGGTATTTGTCAGTACCCCTTCAATAGATCATTTTAGAAAGGAATGATGCACTACCAACCCTCTTAATGCACTATTCCAACTGTGGAATTGAGTACGAATCTGTTTTCCTGGCTACCTTCACCTTCCTATAATATATAAAATGTCCTGCTGATCCATCCAGTTTAGGAACCTGTACTATTAGTGAACTGCAGCTACTTTGACGAGGTTCAGTCAAGTGGTTTTCCAGCATCTATTTCTGTTTTCACTTGAGCTTGTTTTCCTGGATTCGGGAATGTTGTTTTATCGATCTGACTTTCAAGTTGTGTCTAACTAATGTAGTACATTCAGGTGTTTCTCTAAAAATTATCTCATACTTCATCAAAAGTCTTACAAGATCCTGCCATTGTCCTTTCTCTAAATAAGAGGTAATTGTCCCAGCATTTCTGTGTTATCTAGTCAAATTGTAGGTAAATCACTCAGAATTGTCTACCTCTCCTCTTATCTCACTCTCACTCTCACTATCTCCATCATTCTCCATTATTCTTACTACCTGACACACTTGCCCTTCCTTATCCTCTTCCCTACAAAAATACCTTTTCAGCACATTTATGTAACATAAGCGATGCTTCTTCCGATGATCAGGAGTATTTATCAGATAAGTCACTTTGCTAACTATTCTCACGACTTTATATGAATCACTCAATTTCATTTTCTGAGGTTCACAACACCAATACTTCACCTTCCACCTGAAGCATTCTCGCTGTTAAATGTTTATATGGCAATTCTTTCATTTTTGCCAGTGAAACTTTTAAATATTCCTCCATGCTCCTGTCAGTCTTTCTAGAAACAGGACGACATAATCCAACACTGAAGTTTCATCCTCTCATTCAAAAACATTCCCCGAATTCATCATAAGGTGTATCTAACCTGCGACCATCAACCAATTCAAATGGGCTAAATCCAGTAGATTCATTTGGAGAATCTCTGATAGCAAATAATAAAATATCTAAATATTTGTCACAATCCTCAGGGTATTACTTACTGTATGACTTAAACTTAGCTTTGAGAGCCCATTGGTACCTCTCCAAAACTCCCTGTTTGCAGATGAAACGCAGTTGACTTCAATTGCTTTATACGCAAACTGTTAATGATTTTCTGGAAAACTTTAAACATGAAGTTAGAATTCTGAACAAACTATATCTCAGTTGCTACTCCATAACAAGTGAAAAATTGTGTTAACATTTCCACTACTACCCAAGCTGTAATCATTCTTAAAAGAATATCTTTTGAGAATCGAGTTATCATATCCATAATTGTAAGTCTATACTGATGTCCTGCTTTCATTTTCAGTAATAATCCTACACATTCCACTAACACTGAACTAAATGGTTCTTCAAAAGCTGGTATAGGTGTCAAATGTGTTAGTCTGATTGCATGTTAACATTTTCCTACTATCTGACATGTATGACTTGTTTAACAGAGCTTTTTATGTCTTTATGAAATCTTGGCTATGCGAAATATAGGTTTACTGAGGTGTGTATTTTCCATATTCCTATATGTTCTACCTTGCAACTTCACATGCTACGGTGCAGTATCATTTTAAAATATCTAGGTGGTACCACTATTTGATGAACAATCATCCATTTTTTTATCTGCAGTCTTTGAGAATGTCTCATGTTCCTCATGAGAACTCTGCTTCTAATATAATAATGCTTTGAAACTCTTTCAGCCTCAGCTTCAGTGTAAGCTGTCTTTACTCACTTACTTAACTCTGGATCTGCTCCCTGAACCTCAAAAAGTGAAAGACTTGCCAGACTCCTCTTATGAATTATCCTCGTCCTTAAATAGAGTTTAATCTACCCTAACATGTGTCTGTGATATTACTGTGGCCTCTGATGATGGATTTTGTTTAGCCTTTGCTCTGGTCACCACACCACATGATAGGAAAATGCCCAGAACCTGTTCCTGCAACTATTCCATCTCATGGGTACTCTGTAAAAGCAAAGCTACAACTTTCATTCCTGATAAATCATTCCCTAGAAATAAATCAATGCCACCTACAGGTAAATTCTTAACTACCCCGACTACCACTAGAAAAGACAATAAATCACACTCCAGTTTGATCTGTTACAAGAATTTGTTTTACTGGAATATGTTTTCCACCTGTCCCATATATATCCCATTTGCCAACACTTCAATGAACTCTCTGGAAGGAAGTTTAAATTTTTGTCCAGCAAGACAGGTTGACTAGCCCCTCTATTCCTTCGAATGGTTATGGGTTTGGATTCTTTTTCTTTGAACTTAAAGGGATTATCGTCCATTTAGATAATAATCCTTCATATCTCCCATCTACCCTCTATTTATTCTGCACTCACAGCAATGCCTACCTCCAGTCTCTTAATTGTAATAAAAGCTACAACCTGATCTGTAGGTTTTTCGTTCTGAGTTTCATTTTCAGACTCATTCTTACAAATTCTAATAAGTCACATGGGTTTCCTTTTGAGCACCCAGCACTCTGAAAAATATATCCCACCTTGTTAAAATAGAAATACCTCAGCTTCCAATTTTCACCTCCACCTTCAATACTTTCCTTTGGTCTGAGTAGGAGATGTGGGGCATTCCAGTTATCCATTCCTTACTTTGGCCACTTGCCTTCCTTTCACTCTCCCATTTTATATCCCTTTCGAATGCAGCTGATCGAAAAAAAAGTTAGTTTCATGGATGAGCTCATAATTGTCAGCTATTATTGCTGCCTCTCTAGAAATCATAACTCATTGGTCCTCAAAATCAGTTCTTATGGTAGGTGTAGAGCTGGATGAACACAGCAGGTCAAGCAGCATCAGAGGAGCAGGAAAGCTAACGTTTCAGGCCTAGACCCTTCTTCATCCAGCTCTACACCTTGTTATCTCAGATTCTCCAGCATCTGCAGTTCCTACTATCTCTTATGGTAGGTAGTGAGTTTTTAAATTCTTTTTAGAGGATAACCTCTCTAAGTTTCATATATGATTTAAACTTATAATTCTCATAATCACCTTTAACCTTTTTGAATTCAATTTAGGTTTGCCCATATTGCTTTCTTAAATTTTGGATCCTTTGCCTATATGCCTTAGGTACTAACTCATAAACAGCCAACATATTCTTCTTCATTGTATTATAAGCCCAAGAAACCTTTTTTGACAGTGAAGCATGAATTTCCTGCGCATTACCTGTCAACTTACTCTACATAAGCAATGTCCAGTCTCCTTTTGCCCGATTCATATGCCTAGCCATTTTCTCAAATAACATGAAGAATGCCCCACAACTTTTGTATCAAATTTTGCTAGGGCTTGTACAAACTTAAATATTTCCTTACTTCAAATTATGACTCAAGTTGTCCTCATCAGAGCTTGCAATAGCATCTAATGTCTCCTGTTTTAACTGCATCGTTTTAAGCTCACATTCATGTTATCTTTCTTTCTCGTCTCTTCGCAATTCTCATTTTAAGTTTCTCATTCACATTCCCCTTAATTCCATTTTCCTTCCCTTATCTTTTTTTCTGCCATCTCTAGTTTCTTCATTCTTTCCTCATGTTTAAGCTGCTTTAATTGTAACTGAACATTACCTGATTCTAACATTTCATTACTTGAAGTATTAGATTTCATTTGTATTTCCACGAAACTCAAATACCACTATCTCCAGTTTACCCAGTAAATCCATCAACGTTGATTTTGAAACTTCCTTTAAGACTTCCAGCAAAGCTCTGCCACATTCATCCTTTGCTGTTTCCAGTGTCATGTCTAAGTACAGTACATAACCTGATGTCTTCTTTTGGTTGTATTATTTATCAAAACCACATTCAAAACCTCACTGCCTCTGTTTCCAATTGAATCTAATCTTGACCAAGAGCCCTCAAACTCTGTCACAATTCATTGGATGGCATGCCCTATAGCAACTCCCACTCTTCCTGGAATTGTACTAATTGTTAAAACTTTCCAGTAAAGTCTGAACAGTTATCCAATTTTCTTCACTTTCAGACAAAGGTTGGTGTAAAGGACAGACCAGGTTTCTGTACTGCACAAGAATTATTATTTATTACACATAATTATATTGCAGCAACAAATAAATTATATAAACCATTGGCATATGATACCGTTAATTAAAATCTAATCCCCTTATTGACTCTCGCTTACACACACACAAAAAAAAATAGGAAAGTTAAATTGTTGGTGGAAGTAGAAAAACTGAAAATTTTGTTGATTGGTCACTCCTTCCTGTTTTCAGTGTTGAGATGATACTTCTCCCAGACCATTTGTTATTCAGATACCTTTCTCTGGAAGTATTCCCTTGTTTGTAAGAAGAACAGAGCTAATGATCCACATGGAAAATGTCTCACAAAAGCTTAAGACAAAGCATATAACGTGGTGAAGATTAGTGCGAAGTCAGAGGATTTGGAAGCCTTTAAAAACCAGCAGGGGTTAACTAAAAAAAAGCAATACATAGAGGGAAGATGAAATATGAGGGTAAGCTAGCTAGTAATATAAAAGAAAATTGCAAGCGTTTTTATATGTATATAAAAGGTGAGAGAGAGTAACAGTAGTGAACTTTGGATCGTTGGAAAATCAGGATCGAGAGTTAGTAGTAGGGAACAAATAAATGGCAGAGAAACTGAATCAGTCAGACTTTGCATCAGTTTTCACAGTGGAAGACATGAGCAGCATAACAGAACTTCAGAGAGTCAGGGGCAGAGGTGAGTGTAGTGGTCATCACTAAGGAGAAGGTGAAGCTGAAAGGTTTGAAGGTGGTTAAATCACCTAGACCAAATGGACTATGCCCCAGAGTTCTGAAGGAGATAGCTGAAGAGATTGTAGAGGTATTCGTGGTGATCTTTCAGGAATCACTGTAATCAGTGAGAGTCCCAGAGGACTAGAAAATGGCTAATGTAACACCCTGTTTAAGAAGGAAGGGATGCAGAAGATGGGAAACTGTAGGTTGGTTAGCCTGACCTCATTTGTTAATAAGATTTTAGAATCCATTGAGATTGTGGAGTATTTGGAAGGATGGTAAAGTAGGACTGAATTAGCATAGCTTCATCAAGAGGAGGTTATGCCTGATTAATCTGTTAGAATTCCTTGAGGAAGTAACAAATAAGTTGGACAAAGGCCAGCCAGTAGACATAGTCATAGAGTACGGAAACAGAGCCTTCGGTCCAACTCGTCCGTGCTGACAAGACATCCCCATCTGACCTAGTTCTATTTGCCAGCATTTGGCCCATATCCCTAGAAACCCTTCCTATGCCCATAAACCCATCCAGATGCCTTTTAAATGTTGTACCTCAAAGCCTCCAGTACTAGCAACATATTTGCAAATCTTTTCTGCACCCTCTCAAGTTTAACAACATCTTTCCTATAGAAGAGCAACTAGAATTGTACACAGTCTTCTCAGAGTACCCTCACCAATGTCCTGTACAGCCGCAACATGACATCCCAACTCCTATACTCAATCTTCTGGCCAATGCAGGCAAGAGTGGCAAACACTTTCTTCACCACCCTGTCTTTCACTTCCAAGGAACTATATACCTCCACCCCTCAGTCTCCTTCTTCGGTAACACTGTGTGAGTGGTTCTTGGGTGACTGATCAGCTAGAAGCTGGAAACAAGTTACAGAGACGCAGAGAGAGAGAAAAGAGGAAATACGGAAATAGTTTCCCAGTGCAAAAGCTGCTTGTTCTGTGCAGTTAAAAACTGAGTTAAACGTGAAGCAAATCTATCAACTTTCCTTCAGCAGTTTTTGTAAGCTGTGACTTTTGAATTAATAAACTAGAGTCTATTATACCATAAGACCCAGGAGCAGAATTAGGCCATTTGGCCCATTGAGTCTGCTCTGCCATTTGATCATGGCTGATATGTTTCTCAACTGAGTGCAAATTAGGAAAGGATGGTATCAGAATGAGAAAAAAATGTATAATGCTGTCAATATTAATGGTAGATCAGTAGATTATGCAAGTTTAGGAAACTCATCAAAAAGTAATAACAAGGAGAAAATAGAATATGAGAGAAAATTTGCAGGAAATATAACAACAGACAGCAAAAGCTTCATAAGTACATAAAAGGGAAGAGAGTAGCTAAAGTGCACGTCAGTTTCTTAGATGGTCAGACTGGAGAATTAAAAATTTGACTAAAAAGGAAATACCAGGAGATTCTAACCAAGCATTTTGTATTTGTCTTAATAATGTGAACGTACCCCAAGAATAGTTTTTAAAAAATCAAGAGGCAAAAATGAGGGAGAAACTTAAAGCAATTGCTATTACTTAAGAAAAATATTTGGGAAACTAATGGGATTAAAGGTTGACAAGCCTCTTGCTGCCGACTGCCTGTATTCAGGATTCTTTCTATCCATTCACATATTAGGCTATGCCAGTGTTTCTTGCCCATCCCAAATTGCTCAGAGATTGGTTAAGCATCAACCATATTGCTGTGGGCTTGGAATCACATGTAGGCCAGACCAAGTAAGAATAGCAGATTACCTTGCCTAAAGGACATTTTTGAACCACATGGGTTTTTGTGACAACTGATTGTGGTTACATAGTTGTCATTAGGCCAGCTCTTTATTATAGGTTGTAGTGAATTCAAATTGCCTCATTTGCCAGACTGAGTTTTGAAATCACGTCCCCAAACAATTGGCCTGGCGTCTGGATTGCTAGTACAGAGATCATGAATGTATTGGCTGTAATCTTCCAAAATTCCCAGAGATCTAGATAGTTTCCAGTGGCTTGGTAAACTGACAACCACTATTCACAGACAATAGGTACTGCAGATGCTGGAGAATCCGAGATAACAAGGTGTGGAGCTGGATGAACACAGCAGGCCAACCACTATTCATGTAATGATGGAAGCAAAAAGCAGAAAACCATGCTTGTGATTTTGCTGTCAATGGAGGTGACAAGAGAGATGGCAAGAAACTGAATTAATTGAGCAAGTTGTCCCGCTGGAGAGAAACTCATCCCTTTCTTGCCACCTCAGCAATTAGAAGGTCTATGGGTGATTTTCTTGATTCTCCAGCAATTGTAGCCTTTCAGTGTAGAAATTAGCTTCACTTAAAGGCCTCAACTTGTCATGACGAGAAAGGTGGTGATCTTCCAACTGGAAAATAATGGTTACCTGCCTGCTGAGTTGAAAGGACTTTCAAATTGCATCAATCTTCGGGCAATCAGAGACATGGATGGGGGCAAGGGGCTAGACTCTGAAAATCAAACCCTGCCCTTGCCTCTGACCTCCTCTCCCCACAACCTACACCCTGTGAGGAGAAAAATAAGGCCCATTCACTCCACTGAATCCCTTGAACATTAGATCCCAACCAGCAGACTTTAGGACCTGGAAGTTACGAATCTCTGATTCTGGCAGTCCAGAATGCCAGTGGTGAGGCGTGTGGTGTACCTGTGCTCACTCACCTATCAGTGAGCTGATGTTGCCAGTGGGGGGTAATGAGTTGCTCCCCACCCAATGTACTCACCAATACACTTGGAAATAAAGAGAAAATCACACCTCATAGGTCAGTTATTCTAACACCTTTCATTGGAAAAAATACTAGAATTCATTGACATCTATGCAGTAGTAAGACATTCAGAACATCATGATACAATCAGACACAGATAACATGGTTTTGTGAAAAAGAAAAGGTGTCTGATAAATTTATTAGAGCTCTTTGACGTGATAACAAAGTTGTCATGGAGGAATCAGTAGATTAGTGCATTTGGGTTTCCAAAAGGCATTCAATAAGATACCTATGAAAGGTTACAGACCAAGAGGGTGTCAAGGGTGATACATTAGCATGGATAGAACATTAGCTAACTAACAGTAAACAGAAAGTCAGGATGAATGGTTCACTTTCAGATTAACAAACTCAAACTAATGGCGCACCATGGAGAGCAGGGCCTCAACTATTTGTAATTTACATTAATGATTTGTAAGACACGAAAAATTGTATTGCAGCCAAATTTGCTGGCAATACAAAGACACATAGGAAAGTAAGTTGTTTGGAGGATACAGAGAGTCTGCAAAGAAATATAAAATGGCTAAGGCCTAAAATTGACAGTTTGAGGGTAATGTGTGAAAATGGGAGGTTGTACACTTTTGCAGGAAGAATAGAAAAGGAAAATATTATTTAGATATAGACAGAGACTGCATAATGCTAGATTGCAGGATGATCTGTGCACCTTTGCATAAGAATAGCAAAAATTAGCATGTAGGTGCAGAAAGTAATTAGGAAGGCAATGGGTAGTTGGCCTTTAATGCAAAGGAGACGCAGTTTAAAAGTAGGGAAGTCATATTACACTTGCGCGAGGATTTTTTGTACAGTTTTGATTTCCATACAGAAGAGGGATGTAGTTACTTTTGGAGTTCAGAGAAGGTTCACTCAGCTGATTCCTGGGATAAACAGCTATCTTTTGAGAAAAAATTGAGCAGTTTGTGCCTATAGTTGTTGGGGTTTAGCTGAATGAGAGGTGATCTTATTGAAAAACATAAGTTTCTGAGGGAATAATAGAGTAAATTCTGGGAGAACGTTTCCTCTTCTGGGTGAATCTATAACTAAGTTTCTTCCTTTTAAGAAGGAGCTGAGAAAGAATTTCTGCTCTAAGAGGTTCTTTGAAATTCTCTTCCACAGACTTGATACATGTAGAAACTGGAGTGGCTGAGATTGTTCTCTTTAGAGCAGAAAAGGTTGAAAGTATAATTATAAAGACATAAAACAGACATAAAGCATGGAACAGAACCTGTGGTCCAACTAGTCCACACTAATCATGTACCCAAACCAAACTAGTCCCACTTGCCTGCGCTTGGCCCATATTCCTTCAAACCTTTCACATTCATGGACTAAACCAAATGTCTTTTAAATGTTGCAACTGAACCTACATCCACCACGTCCTCTGGCAGTTCATTCCACATATGAACCACTTTGTGTAAAGGAGTTGCTCCTCATGTCTTTTTTAAAACATTTTCCTCTCACCTTAAAAACATGCCCCTTAGTTTTGAACTCCCCCACCCTAGCAAATAGACCCTTTTCATTCACCTTATCTATGCCCCTCATAATTGTAGAGGTATTCAAATCTGTAAGGGTTTTTGATAGAATAATTAAGGGAGAATTATTGATAACTGTGGGGCATAGATCTAGGGTGATTCACAAAAATCAGTAGCAACATGAATGCGCAGGTTGAAAGTGCAGTGGGAGCAGATTCAACAGTACCTTTCAAACAGGAATGAGGTACTTGGAAAGAACATTTCAGGCCACACAGAGAGAGCAGGAAGGTATGGGAGTATTTGGATAGTTCTCAAAAAATTGACACAGGCACAATAGGCCAAATGGCCTCCTTCCATACTGTATTGTTGTTATTCTATGACAGTCATAGAGGCTGGGTCATTAAATATATTCAAAGCTGAGTTGAACAAAGGTTGAGTTGGCAAAGGATTAAGGAGGCTAGGCAGGAAGTGGAATTGCAGTCACAATCAAATCAGCAGATCTTATCAAATGGCAAAGCAGCCTTGATGGGCAAAAGGCTGACTTCTATTCCTGTTTTTGATGATCTTATGATTTCAGCCAAGTATCTATTTTAATCGATCACACTGTGTAGGTAAGATATTATTGCTTTGTTTAGGTAAGTTATTACTCCTAAGACAACAGACTGGAGGCTCTTTCAGTCCTGTCAAGAATTTACCGATTAAAAAAATCACAAATCAGAGAGAATTATCAGTCAATGAAATAATTTGTTAGCCTTACACATCAGCATTTTTACAGAACATTATACACTCCATTTCATTGCTCAGTTACATCTCATTTCAATTTGGACGATTATCTGCTGCAACTTCAGCCTATGGCTCAGTATTAGAACTTGACTCAGAGTCAGAAAGATTGTCAGCTAGATTCACCCGAAGGACTTGAATAAAAATTCAAGGCCTGGTGCAGTATTTCTTGGGATGCTACACTGTCAGAAATGCATTCCTTTGAATAAAACATTAAACTGAGTCCTCTTAGGTCAACTGAAAAGATCCCATGACTACTATTGTGGTGCACTGAGCCAAAATTTATTCTTCAACTAATACCTAAAAAAGGGATGATCTGGTCCTTGTCACAATATTGTTTGCAGCATATTTGTTCTCAAGTGAAACTATCCCAAATGGGGAATATCCTTCTGCTCCCTCTTTCAGTTCTTTGATAATTCAATTGATATTCTTATGCATAGTAAATGATTGTTTCCATGGTAATTACAGAATTACATAAACCCATATAAACCTTGAGATTTTAAGAAGTATTTAGGCACCAGCAAGGGCCGATAAAGATGTATTTATTGACAGAATCCTGCTAAAAGGATGTCTGCCTACTAAATAATTTCCATTTGCTTCACTTAATGATTTTATCATGCAATTTATTCCACTTAAGAGACTCCCACATCGGGGTGAATATACCAAGTGAAACTCTCTATTAATATTCAGCACAAAGTGCATTGCTGTCTACAATAGAGTTTTCTCCATTACCTTTATTTAGTCCTTTACACCATCCTAGTGTTTGTCTTAAGGTGACATAAAACTAGAAGGGTTGCAGCACAGATTCACCAAAATGGTACTGGGGTGCAAAGGGTTAGGTTGAGGATTTGTTGTGGGGTCTGTTGCCGTGCAGTCGTAGTGTCCCTACCTCTAAGCCAGAAGCCTTGGGTTCAAGTCCCAGCTGCTCCAAAGGTGTGTAATAACATCTCCGTACAGGTTGGTTAGAAAATATCTAGAGTAAGCTTATATCCCTTTGAAAATAGAGGATTAAGGGGTGATCTAATTAAGGTGTGTAAGATGAGGAAAGCTATTGATAGAATTAGAGGGAAACCATTTCCTGTGGCGAGAGAGACCAGAACAAGGGGTCATAAGCTTAGAATTAGAGTACAGGTCATTCAGTGTCCCTGGCAGGAAACATTTCCTCACAGAGAATATGGAGATCTAGAACCTAAGATGTAATTTATACTATAGGTCAACTGAAAATTCCTGAGCTGATTTTTTTTTTCTTTACATCAAGAAGTGCTCCTACATACAACTAAACCTTTTCCCTGATCACCAAATCACTCATAGTACTTTGTATCATCTACTAACCAGTAAATCACCCCCTATTTCCGATTGAATAATTTACATGCAAGGCTTGTTAAAGGCAATGCAAACCACCAAAGGTGAGGCAGAGGTGTGGAGCGGGGGAATCTGAGATTGATAAATTTTTAGTAGAAAATAAAACTGCCCTGACCAATGTAGCAGCTGCCTGAACTCCAAGCCATCAACCTCAGGTCTACTAAACTGGTTGTCACTGAGCTTTTTAGAGGTCTATAATACGGGATCAGCAAATCAAAAGACAAATACTAGCACTCCCCACCCCTACCCACAAATGCTGTGCCCCTAAATATTCCCTTCTGAGCTTTGTCTTTACAAATCTCCTGGTACTGTTGCTATGTAGTGGTTTTGTGATCTGAGATTAAAATTTGACCTCCATATTCGCAGCATACACAACCAATTTCACATTTCTGAAGCTGGTGTTCATGTGTTTTATCCCTCGCAGAAGAACCTCTAAGACTTCAATATCAAAAGAGGGAGCTATTTCCATTTGGCCCAACTAGACCATGTTGGCATTTATAATCAATGTGAGCAAACTCCCACCCTAACTCCTCTAAGGTCATAAGAGCCCATATCTTTTTACAGGTATTCCTCTCCTCTTCAAATAATATCCAGCTTTCCCTTAATTGCATCTATGCCATTCCCTTCAGCCACTCCATGTGGTAGTGAATTCTACATTCTCAACATTACCCAGGTAAAGAAGAATATCCTGAATTCATGATTGAATTTATCAATGACTATCGTATATTTATGAATCAGAATGTAACCTTCCAGTAGCAAGTGGAAAGATCTTCTCATGTATCTTCACAATTCAGTTTATAATTTTAAAGGCCTGTATTTTCAATCATCCCTCAGCATTCTCCTTTCTAGAGAAAAGGGCTCCAGCCTGTTTAATGTTTCCTGATAGCTTTAACCTTGCAATCCTGGTATCATTCCAGTAAATGTTTTTTTGTATCTTCTCTGGTGCATTGATATTTTTATACTGTGGACATCAGAACTGTTCACAGTGCACTAAATATAGTCTAACCAACATTCAACTCAAGTTTAAATCACTTTCTGCTCTATCCTTTCACAAATGAACTCGTGATTTTTTTTATTTTTATGGTCTTATTAACCATCGTCATTACTTTAAGATTTTTTTTGTATTTGTATCCCCAGATCCTCTACTCCAGTCTTTATTTGGCACTCTACACTTCTCAAGTTTTCTGACCAGCAATCTCTGCTTATTCCAGTTCAATGAAAATTACAGGAAGAATCACTTCCTCCTCACTGGCTAGTGACAGCCCTTTAAGTGCTGCTGCATCACCAGATTTCCCATCTGATTGCTATAGCCTGCCCAGAAGACAGCGGTGTAGTGATAATGTCACTTGATGACTAATCCAAAAACTCCAGGTTAATGTTCTGGGACAAGGGTTTGAATCCCATCGTGGCAGATGGTGAAATTTAAATTCAATAAATATCTGGAATTAAAAGCCAGATGAATGGTGAACACGTAACCACTGCTGTATGTCATAAAGACCTATGTGGTTCACAATTGTCCTTCAGGGAAGGAAGTCTGCCATCCCTTCTTTGGTCTGGCCCACACGTGACTCCAGATCCACTGCAATGTGACTGTCATTTTACTGCCCTCTGGACAATTAAGGATGGCCAATAAATGTTGGCCTAGCTAGCGACACTCATACACCAGGAATGAACAAAAAAGACTGCAGCATCTGGACTCCCCTGAACTCACTACACTAGTTTTTAGAAGCCAATTGAAATTTGGAGGTGGAGCTAATCTTGAAAGATTGAAGAATTTAAATTCAGTTAATAAATAATTTGGAAAATTAATCTAAAGTATCATGGTGACCATGTAACTAGTGAAAACCCATCTGATTCATTGATTCACTTTTCACTGGTGTCTCTTCAGGGGAGAAAATCTGACATCTTTACCTAGTCTGGCCTGCATATGACTCCAGACCTGTGTCAATGTCACTGATTCTTAATTCCCTTTTTGAAATGGCTCAACATGTTACTGGATTGTATTCATGAAAGCAATAGGTTCACCACTACCTTCACAAGGGCAACTAGGGATGGAGCATAAATGTTGGCCTTGCCAGCTATGTCCACATCCCATGAACAAATTAAAAAATGCCCTTACCTGCCACTGTTGTTTATATTTGTAACAGATCCTTGCAAATTTTGCGCCAAACAGATACTGCTTCTCTGGCAAAAATACAAAACAAATAATTACAGTAATTGGAATATATTGAACTCTTTGTATCATTATAGTATATAACATCAACTATGACTTGACTTTCTCTACCTTGGTTTCATCATCCGAACACTGCTTATCCACTGTGTGGTTTGCTGCTGTTGCTTATATTATTGGCCTAAGTTTCATAGTATTATACCTAGATGCAGAGAAGGAGAAACATTCTGCACTTTGCAACAGTGGAATTTTGAAACTGCACCTCTTTACTTGCATATTCCCAAGGCAGATAAGAAACCCAAAGCATTATCTGTCAGCTGAGGATCACTCTCTAACCTCTGACACAGAAGATTGTAGCTTGGAATCAAGTTCCATACTTGAAAGCACATGATACAGGATGACACATACTATACAGTACCAAGGGAGTGCTACACAGTCAGAGGTGCCATATTTTGGATGAGAATTAATCTATCTGACCTCTTATTCAATTTAAAAGATCCCATTGTGCCATTTCACAGAAGAGCAGGGGAATTTTCTCTGATATTTAGTCCTCAATCAGCAAATGGCCTGCTCATGACCACATTGCTGCTTGTGAGAGCTTGCCATGTACAAGTTGCCTGTCATGTTTCTTGATGTCATGAAATGTTCTCTATCAATGTAAAGTTTACTTTCATGAAGTAGAACTGAGGAATCAGAGTTCAGATTAGGCTGAGCTTGGGAGGAGTTTGCCAGGGCACAGTCCATCAAGTGGCTGTCTCACCTGAACATAGTTTGTTAACATTCATTCTCTGGGGGTTGGCAACACTAACGAGAAGGCATTATCCATCTACCAGCTGTCGTTTGGCAAGATAATATTGGATCTTCTTCTGCAACTTCTGCAATCTAGTGAGCTGATACTACTCATCCCAGCAGCAACTGTTCTAATGGATATAGCCATCTGAGAAGCCAACAGCAAGCAGATGAACAACACTGAGTAGAATGGGCCAATACTCTGTGGAGTTCAAAAGAATGAGAGATGTTCTATTTGGAGCTTACAATTCTTAGAATATTTGACAGGGTAGATGCTGGGAAGGTATTTTTCTTGGCTAGCTTTCAGGATAGGGAGTTGGACATCTAGAACCATTTAGAGGAGAAATTTCTTCACTGAGGAGGCAATATTTCTTCATTGAAGCGTGACCAAATGTTCCCACTCAAGTTTGCTCTCTTTAAGTTATCAAAATGTAATTCAATACTACACAAAAATAACTAAAGGGCTACACACTTAAAATAAATTGTCCACATATTTCCCCCACTGCCTGAAAATTAAAACTGTTGGTCAGGGGGTTTATGAATCCTTGGAATTCTATACACCAAAGAACTGTGAATGTTTATTTAATGAGTACATTCAAGACAAAGATTGACTGACCTTTGGACATTAAGGAAATCACGGGTGTAAGGCAAGAAAATGGAATTGAGGGAGATGATCAACCAGGATCTGACTGAATGGGAGAGAAAGTTCAAGGGACTGAATGGACTCCTGCTCCTGTTTCTTATGTTTCTGAAAACAGTAAGTAAACAGTTACTTCCCACTACTAAAGATCAGATGGCTTCAGTGTCTCACTGTCAAGCAGTAATTTTCATGTGTTCCATCGCATAAATTATATTTTAGTTTCCCTGCCAGAAGAGACTAATAACCTAATACTTCCTGAGGAGACTCTCAGCTGCATTAGTTGCAGATGTCTGATTGATTTTAAACAAAGAGCCAGATTTCCCTAGACAGCCTCTTGGCCTGTCACTTATGTGAAGGATTATCTTGGAACTGAAAAAGTGCTCCATAGTGCATTTTGAGGATTACTAAATGGGCAGCAAGTAATTATGTGGCCACTATCCACAGCTACAAGGAGTAACATAGAGATAGCTGTAAAAAGAAAGAAGTCACGTATATAAAATACCTTTCATAACCTCAGGACATTCCAAAGTCCTTTGAAAACTGGAACTGGCTGGGCCATGGGTATTAATAGGGTAGAGACAATTCCAGTTTGTGACTATAGGCATGCCATTTGCGCAGGTGAACGAGAAGAAAGTTCAACCACAATGTATCTGGGCTTGCCATTAAGTTGCCAACTAATTAGCCTCACATTTTGTTTTGGAGTCCATGGGCAATTCAAGTGTGTGGCCCCTTAAAGATTATTTACACATGGTCACACTTAGGTGATAAGTTAAATGAGCAGACATCTGCATGGTGACTTTCAGGGCATGGGGGTGCTATGCAGTTATAGAGCTTAGAGAGAAAGCTAGTTGGTTTCATCACAAGACTTTCTCCCTCCATTTGCTCCACCCTCACTCTTCTGTCTTTGGCTGTTGATCGTGGCAGTACCCTATCTTTCTGTGACTTACTGAAAGTGAACTGCAGCCTCCTAACAGTAACCACAATGCAGGACAAAGTATACAAGAAGCAGTATTGGTTGCTTGTGATAAAAGGACAGCAATAATCACGAGTGAGTTTAATCTCAGGAAAGCTCAGAATGGCAGTAGCAGCCAGGATGCAGAGTTCATAGAATGCTTTCAAGAAAGTTTGGAGCTGACCAGACAGAGGATTATATTAGACTCGAAATTGTACAATGTGACAGGATTAATTAACGATCTCAGCGTAAAGGCACATATAGCAACAACCACAATATGATTACATTTTATAATCCAGTTTGAAAGGGAGTAGCTTGAGTCTAAGTCATTCAAGTTTGAACCTAAATAAGGGCAACTTTGTGTGCCTGAAATCTGAGCTAGTTCTCACCATTCATGATTAATTAAACGAGTTGGGGAAAGAATCAAACTTAAGAAAAGACACATAACTGTCCAAGGATAAGTGACAGGTCAGATGGTCAGAATATGAAGAATGGCGGAGAATGACTGAAAGGTAAATCAGGAGGAAGAAATTTGAGCATGAAGGGAAGTTAGCTAGGAATATAAATGTGAATAACAAGAGTTTCTATAGGTATCCAGAAAAAAAGAGTAAGGAAAATGAGTGGTCTGTGAGAGAGTGAAAGTGGGGAATTAATAGTATTTAATGAGGAAATGGCAGAAGAAATTATTTGCTTTTGTCTTCACTAGAGAGAATATAAAAATATTTCAGTAATTGCTGTAAATCAGGAAGCAGAAGAGAGAGTGGAACTTGATGAAATTATAGTTATGAGGGAAGTGGTACTAAGCAAACTTATGGAGCTGTGGGCTAGCATTCTTTTGGGTTCAGCTAGCCTTCAGCCTACAGTTTTAAAAAGGGTTGCTAATGTCGCAGTAGATGTTAGTTTTCTAAACTTCTGTAGAGTCAGGAAAGGTTCCATTGAATTGGAAAGTAGTAAATATAACTTCTCTATCCAAGAATGGAAGCAGTAAACAAGAAACAATAGGCCAGTCAACTTGGTGTCCGTCATTGGGAACATGTTAGAATTGTTCTTTAAAGAGAATATGGCTACCCACTTAAAAAGCTCAAGGTAATTGGGAAGGGTCTGCATGGTGTCATCAAATGAAATCATGTTTAACCAATTTATTTTAGGCCTTTGAAGGAATCACATCTGCTGTGTATAAATGGGAGTCTGTATTCTCAGCTTTCCAGATGATAGTTGAAAAAGTGCCAAATCAAATCACAGAAAATAAAAACTGATGGTGTGGGATGTAACATACTAGCATGGATAGAAGATTGGCCAGCTGGCAGAAAACAAAGAGTACATACAAATGGGTCCTTGTCTTATGTGATGTATTGAACAGCGTTCTGAAGGGTTCTGTGCTGGTCTTCAACGTTTAATAATTTACATCAGTGTTTTAGATATAGGGAGCAGAGACACGATAGCTAACTTTGCAGATGACTCCAAGTTGGGTAGGAAAGTACTTTTTAAAAAATTTGTTCATGGGACTTTGGTGCTGCTGGCTAGGCCAACACAGATTGACCATCCCTAATTGCCCGGAGGACAATTAAAAGTCAACCACATTACTGTGGAGTGTGAGTCACATGCAGGCCAGATCAAATTAAGAATGGCAACATTCCTTCTCAAAAGGAGATTAGTGAACTGAATGGAGCTTTTAACGATAATCAACAATTGTATGTGGATATCATTATGATAGCATTTTTTTTGCATTTTTTAAAATTGAATTTAAATTACACCATCTGGATTTTAGTCTGGGTTTCTGAATTATTGGACAGTGACTTGTGGAGAACATGTTAAGATATATGTAGGTTAGATCAACGGGCAAAAATCTGGTAGATGGCATATAATATGGGATGATGCAAAGTTCTTCACTTTTGCAGGAAGAATAAAAAGCAGAGTATTTTTATTTGGGGAATGACCACAGATCTTTGAGGTATAGAGAGATTTAGTTGTTCTGATGCATGGGTCACAAACATTAGAATGCAGATACAGCACATAATCAAGAAGGTTAATAGAACGCAATCCTTTATTAGGAGAGGAATCAAACATTAGACTAAGGGTGTTATATGTTTCAGTTATATTGGTCTGACAACATCTCGAATACTGTGTACAGTTTTGGTCTCCCTATTTAAGGAAGAATGTAAATGAATTGGAGGTGATTCAGAGGATGTTTCCTAAATTGGTACCTGAAATGAGTGGGCTGACTTGAGAATAAGTTGGACAGACTGGGCTTGTTTCCACAGAGGTTTAGACAGTGACAATGCAGTACTAAAGGAGCATTGTTAGTGGTGTTGTATTTTGGATGAAACATTAAACTAAAGTCTTGAATTCCTGTTCAGGTGGATATAAAAAATCCTGTATTCCTACTTCAAAGAAAATCTGAAGAGTTCTCATCAATGTTGAGGCCAATCTCTCACCCAACTTCACAAAAAAACAGAATATCTCGTGATTATCACATTGCTATTTCGGAACGCTTGCTGTGTGCAAAATTGTCCAGTGTATTTCCTACATTACAACAACGACAACTCTTCAAAACTACCACATTGGTTATAAAGTGTTTTGTGACGTTCCAAGGTTATGAAATGCATTGTATAAATTTGAGCCTTCTTTGTCTTTCGCGTTTACTTGCTCATTCTCCGTGCCTACCTCTGTACATGACCTTAAATATGTACTCTTAACATTTCTGACTGTAAAAGTCAGATGCAGCTGAGAGAGATGTGGGGCTGGAGAGGGAATGTTGACAGAAAAAAAAAGGATTGAAACAACAGAAACCTCTGAGTGAGATTGGAATTAAATGAATCAGAAGAACCAGAAAGGTAACAGATAGAAATGTAACTGCATTATGTTATTATTGGTTAAAGTGGGAACAAGAATGATATTAAGTCAATGTGGTTTCGATTTGAGAGACAGTAATCTTTATTACAAAGAATCATTTTTATGGGAAACGATACCTCAGATACAATTATTATCTCCAATGTTAATGTGGATAGCCACATAATGAAAATGATTTGAACTTACAATTTGAAACAAAGCTTCTCAATATAGATGTGAGTAGCTGCTTTGTGAATATGGTTTGAAATTCCTGATGTTAAACTGTGTAAAATATTTAAGTGATTATTTTACTACTTAAATTCAAAATAATATTTTAGCCTTTTGTTGTGAAGATGTAACATTGCAATTCATGAATGTGTAACTTTTTTCCCCTCAGCTAATTATTTTTCCACATCAGAAATATTTAATCAGAGTTGAGCTTTGCCATTAGTGGCTCTGTTCTGGACCACATTCTTAGCCTTTGTACAATTGAGCTATTCTCCAGCACAAAACAAATGCTGGAACCTGGCAATAAATCAAATGGTAGTTTGGCAGCAGCGCCGGCTCATTTACTCTCACTCTCTTAAATGCTTTCAATGGGGGCCAGAATTTAGCATGAGAATAAAGAACAGCTTTTACCTCAAGGGCATGGAAAGTAAAGGAGTGGATGTTTTAGTACAGTTATATGAAGCTTGTTAACCTCTCTTGCCCCCAGCCCTTGGAAGTAACTATGCCAGTGGTAGACATCACGCCTCACAGAGGATACATTGGCCTTGAAAGGGGGTGCAGCATAGATTCACAAGAATGATACCTAGGCTAAAAGATTATATTATGAGGACAGATTACATTGATAAGTCTTGTATTCCCTTGGGTTAAAAGATTAAAGGGAAATTTAATTGAGTTGTTCAAATGATTAAAGAATTTGATAAATAGAGATCAACCTTTTCCTCTGCTGAAAGGTATTCAGAACAAGGAGGTAGAACCTGAATGTTTTAGCCAGACTGCTGATGGGGTGATGCCACGAGGCATGCGGTCACACAGAGGGTAGTGGAAGACTGAAACTATCACCCAAAAATCTGTTGAGGTTTATTGAAATTTCAATGCTGAGATCAACAAATTATTGTTAGTAAAGGTTATGGGATAAGGGCAAAATAAATAGAATTAAGATACAGATCAAACATGATAAAATTCAATGGTAGAACAGGCTCAGTCTCCTCATGTTCCTAAGGGAGGGATCTGAATAGTGGTGGCCCAAACCGTTTTATTTCAGATTAACCAAAAGGCCTGTACATAAGCAGTTCCATATACAACGGGTGATTAACAACAATGAGAGAGGTCTTAGGTCCAAAACAAACACAGGCACAGGACAATCCAGTGAGGGGTTTAAATACAAACATTATATCACAGGGCAGATAACTTTTTGAACAACTTGAAATGGTTGGGCCTACTTAACATCTGATTCCTGCAGAACTGGTAAAAAGAATAACTATCATTTATACAGCATCTGTCACACCCTGTGGAAATCCTAAACAGCTTTACAGTCAATGAAGTATTTTTTAAATGCGGTGTTAGGATCCTAGTTGATGGTAATACTGGACAAGTAAGATCCCTGACAGAAAACTGGCTTGATGGGCCTTAAGTTTTCTTTTGTTGACTCTGGAGGTCAATCACTGAATGTGTTTGCAAAAATCTGCCTAAGTCCTTTCATTATGAGAACATGAGTTTACTTTAAAAAAGAAAAACAGAAGCTGTTGGAACAATCTCATTACAAACATCAAGAAGAAAGATTTATCTATTTTATCTCAGAAATAACCTTAAAGATACACAGACCTCAGTGAAGAGTTACCCTTATCTTCACACTTAAGTTTCTTGCTCAGCTGGCATGGCTATTAAGTGGTTCCTTTTTGGCAAACTTCTGCCCATTCACGAGATGTAATTTTCTGCAGTTAGTGTCTCTCCCATGGCCCTTAAAACAATCTAACTCAGATCACTATTATTGAATACAGTTCCCAAAACTCATGACTTCAAACAGCCTTGTAGGATGTCTTCCTCCCTGACACCCTTAGGAGCTCCTTATTCTCATTGACTTCTAAGCATTTCAGTGCTCCCCAGGCCTGACTGCTTGGAGACAGCTACTAACAGCACCTTTGCTGCTATGGGCCTCTTTGCCCTGGATGAACCTCCTTCTCATTTCTTCTGTCTCCCTTTGTTAGTCATAAAACTCAAGTCAGCAAACACCTGAGCAATTATCGATCCCAGTAGCACACTGGTCATCTAGCTGATATCATTTAACTTCTTGTCAATACTAGTCGGAACTCAATGTTTTGGCAAAGTGACAAGTGTGGTCCAATAGGCGTCTCTGCTGGGTTCTCAGCTTTACATAATTTATATCAATGGCTGAGATGAGTGTATTGAAGGCATGGTAACTAAATTTACAGATGACACAAAGATAGGTAGCAAAGTATGTTGTGAAGGTGACATGACAAGGATGCGGACAAACATACAGGAAGCGAATGGACAAGGATCTGGCAGATGGGAAGATGTGAAGTTGTACACCTTTGCGAGAAGAATAAAAATATCCAGAGTATTGCTGAAATGGAGAATGACTGTAGATTTCCGAGGTTGCAGAGGAATCGAGCTGTTCTAGTGCATGAGTCACTAGTTAAACTCAGTATCAAGCATATACTCAGGAAGGGTAACAGGTTGTTATCCTTTATCACAGAGGAATTGAACATAAAAGTAAAGCTGTTATACTTTAGTTGTACAGGACTTCAGTGAGAGCCTACCTCCAATACTATGTACAATTTTAGTCTCCTTATTTAAGGAAACATGTAAATACATTAAAGGCGGTTCAGACGCATTTACTAGATTGATACCTGGAATGACTGGATTGTTTTATGAGGGAAGATTGGACAGGCTGGGCTTGTTTTCACTGAACTTCAGAAGAGCAAGGGGTCATTTAATTTAAGTTTATGAAATTTTGAATGATATTGGCAAGGTGCACATAGAAAGGATGGTTATGCTTGTGGGCGAGTGCAGAACTGGGAGACAATGTTTTAAAATTAGAGATCACTCTGTTAGACAGAGATGATGGTGTTTTTTGTCTCAAACTGCAGATGACATTGGAACACTCTCCATGAGAAGGCAGTGGAAGCGGTCATTGAATATTTAAGTCAAAGAGGAGATAGATTCTTGTTAGGCAAGGGAGTCAAAGAACATTGGAGATAGATGAGAATGTGGAAATGAAACACAACAGATCAACCATTAGCTTTTTGAATGGCAAGGCAGGCTTGATCCACGGAATGACCTTCTTTTCCTAATTCATTTGTTTGTATAAATTTCTGATCTCTTAAGGAAAGGGGAAGATCTTCACAAGCTAAAAAGTTAAGCCCCATTTTTCCTCCACTTTAGAATCCAAGTTTACAAATAACATATTATGAACTTTGATTAAAAATGTAGTTACTGTTACAAATGGGAAATGTGTAAGCAAATCTTTATAACTGCAAGCTTATATGAACAGCTATGTGATCATAACAGCATTACTGGTTACGCCTTCACTCATCCAGGCCCGATGTTCTAGAATTTCCTCCCTAAGACTCTCAGCCTCTCTCCTCCTTTAAGATACTGCTTGAACCCACATCTTCAACTGAACTTTCTGATACTCACCTTAACACGATTTCTATGAAGTGCCATTGGGATGTTTCCCTTAATTGAAAAAGCCGTAAAAGGTCAAGTTGAAGCTGTTGATGCTGCAATTTTGAAGTGGACTTAAAAATTCAGGCATAAAACTGTGAATTCCATTGCCCATATTTCCAGTAGTAATAACACAAACAAAATAATGATCTGTAATTTCATGAATAAGGACATATCTGCAAATAGAATGAAGGGAGGAACTCAGGAAAATGACAACCACCAGAAAATTGATACCGAGTAAATTGTTGGGGCTGAGTGCCAACAAGTGCATGAGCGCTGATGGATTTAATTTGGGGTCTTAAGACAAGTGGCTAGTGAGATAGTTGATCAGAGATAACAAGGTGTGGGGCTGGATGAACACAGCAGGCCAAGCAGCATCACAGGAGCAGGAAAGCTTGAC